>NQYS01000001.1:1197059-1212948 GCA_003055955.1 Escovopsis sp. AC | reverse complement strand
GGGCAGCTCCCAGGGAGGGCGGATGGGAGAAGGATGCAGGAATTTCGAGGGAAAAAAAAATCCGTCAAGATTGCCTGGACGGTGATGTCGACGCTGACAGGCGATGCTGGCTCTGGAACAGCTTGAGGTCTTTGGTGGTGAGATGTAGGGAGTCGTACGGGGCACTGACGCGGGCGATGTTGTTCACACGTCGCGTGTTGCGAAGGCCGACCGTCCAGGAGAGGGAGCGGCTGGATTTTTAAGAAAAAAAACCGGGAAAAAAAAGCTGGAGGCACAAAGAGAGATAAAGAGAGAGAGAGAGAGAGAAGGGTCACGTGTCAATCTGGCCAGAGCTCCGAGCAGCTACCCCGGAGCTCCCACGAGCTGCATGAAGAGGTCACGCGTCCTTGATGGAGGTTCCCACCTCCATTACGAGTACTCCGTACGGACTTGTATGTATGGAGGGTCAATGGATGGATTGATGGATTGATGGATTGACGCTACAGGCCCAGCGGCATCAGCGGATTGGCCCGCTGGAGTCGGCGACCTGGATCCGCTGCCTCCACTGTGCCGGCACTGAATAGGGGCGCCCCTCAGCGGCAGCGATCCACAGTGCGGGCGCAAACTCCCTGGGGGGCCTGGATGAAATTGATTGATCAATCAGTCAATCAATTAACGGAATGGGCAAGAATCAATAGACGATGGATTCATTAATTGTCATTCTCGATGTAAGAGACTGAATGGTCAGTCTGATCCATCATTGTTCGAGGCATCAATCCAGGAGCTGATGTCCTTTGTTCCCCACTCGCCGCATCTGGCGCAGAGCAAACAAGAACCTGTGCCAACATGCCCGCCTCCTTCTTGCCCCTCACCATTGCTCTTTGGCTGGATCTCTTTGTCCATCCGCCCTCTTCTTTCAAATCGCCAGGCCGGGAGTGCCCTCTCAATGGATCAATCTCATCTGCCTGACACGGCCCGAGGCTCAATCCACGCCAATGACGGCCCCTTCAAAGCCCCGTCTCCCCTTTCAACTCTGCGCATCTCAGGAGCAGGAGTGGGCAGCGAGAGCCCATGGGAGGACGGAGGGGGTTGCCCCTCGGCGGCCTATCATTACGAGCACGAGCACGAGCACTCGTGCGGATTGAATAATTCGAGGACCTGAGCATTGATGCCGAATCACCAAGAAATGTCGGTGAAGGCGAGCGGGCGGGCGTGAGAGGGCAGCGAGCAGTATGAAGCTGATCTGTGTATGGATTGCTCGACACATCGAGATGTTCATTTGCAAATGACTGACGGCAGCATCCAGGATGAGACCGGGAATTCTCAAGAAATTATTCAAACCAAGAGGGTCAAGAAATAGATAAATTCATTGATCCCCATCCCCATCCCCATCCCCATCCCCATCTCCCCGAGCGGCGATCAATCAATTGATGCATTGAGATCAGGACGAGACGCCACGGGTGTCGAGCGAGGTTCGGGTCCCTCCAGCCACACATTTGATTGAACTACCCCAGACCTCCAGCCACAGCACCAAAGCCCAGCCCCCAGCGCTTACCAGCCGATACATTAGCGGTCCCTCAGGCCCTGTCCGCGTCCAATGGCGCCTGGCCCATCTCTCATATCATCCTTCAATGGCCATTGATTGAATTGATCAAAATTGATGGATTAATTAATCCATCAATTTGCCCACGGGAGGCGGCAGGGAATCCCCGGCGCCGTAAACAACCCGCCCCAGCAACCGCCCAAAATCACGGACAGATCGATCAAATGGGCCCATCGTCCAGGTAAACACCGAGATTACTGTACATGCGGCTTCTGCGCGCTCTACAGGTATACATATGTATGCCGCCCCCCCATGTGGTGCCTTCTACGCCAGCGCCTCGAGCACAACATCCAAGACGTCATCGAGACTCTGCGCGAGATGGCGCTCGACGCGAGGCTCATGCCTCTCTCGCCCTCGCCCGCCCCGGAGGCGAGGCCCGCCGCATACCCGTCCTCCGCCTCGACGCCCTCCCTCCGATCCCGAGATGGCACCGTGCCCATGCTCTCTAGGATGGACGGCGGGGGGAATGTGCGCGTCGTCGTCCGGGTTCGCGAGTTCCTGCAACGAGGTTCGCCAGGCCTCCCCTCCTCCCCCAAAACCCCCTTGGTCTCTTTCATGAATCACCGGCTCTCGTCTTGGATGATGGATGATGGATACATGATTCTTCTAATCCTTTGAGACTGACACTCTCTTCTCTTCGACGTCCAGAACTGGATCGGAATGCGCAATGTCTGGTCGACATGGACCCCATCACGCAAGTCACCACCCTGCGCAAGCCAGAGCCCCCCCCGGATGTCTCTGCCGCCAGGACGCCCATGTCCCGCAGGAACGCGGCCGACAAGAGCTTCACCTTTGACAACTCCTTCTGGAGCCACGACCGCAGGGACCGGCACTATGCGACGCAGGAGATTGTCTACAACAGCCTGGGTGAGGAGTTCCTCGACCACAACTTCGAGGGCTACCACACCTGCATCTTCGCATACGGCCAGACCGGCTCCGGAAAGAGCTACACCATGATGGGCACCCCGGACAACCCCGGCCTGATCCCGCGCACCTGCGAGGACCTGTTTGAGCGCATCGACGCCGCCCAGAACGAGGACTCGAGCTTCGCCTTCCACGTCCGGGTGTCCTACTTCGAGGTCTACAACGAGCACGTGCGCGACCTGCTCGTGCCCGTGGCGCCCGGCGGCGCGCCCAACTACCTCAAGATTCGCGAGTCCCCCACCGACGGCCCTTATATCCGCGACCTGACCGAGGTCCCCGTCTGGAGCCTCGGCGAGATCCTGCGCTACATGAAGATGGGGGACGCCTCGCGCACCGTGGCCAGCACCAAGATGAACGACACGAGCAGCCGCAGCCACGCCGTCTTCACCATCATGCTCAAGCAGATCCACCACGACCTCGAGACGGACGAGACGACGGAGCGCAGCTCGCGGATCCGCCTGGTCGACCTGGCCGGCAGCGAGCGGGCCAAGGCGACCGAGGCCACGGGCGTGCGGCTGCGCGAGGGCAGCAACATCAACAAGTCGCTCACCACGCTGGGCCGCGTCATCGCCGCGCTGGCCGACCCCAAGCAGCTCCGCTCGGGCAAGCGGAAAGACGTGGTCCCCTACCGCGACTCGATCCTCACCTGGCTGCTCAAGGACTCCCTGGGCGGCAACAGCAAGACGGCCATGATCGCGTGCGTCGCGCCCTCGGACTACGACGAGACGCTCTCGACCCTACGGTACGCCGACCAGGCCAAGCGCATCCGCACCCGCGCCGTCATCAACCAGGACTTCATCTCGACGGCCGAGCGCGACGCCCAGATCGCGGCCATGGCCGAGGAGATCCGCATCCTCCAGCTCTCCGTGTCGGACTCGCGGCAGCGCGAGAAGAACGCAAAGGAGGCCGAGGACAAGCTCGAGGAGTACCAGGCCCGCGTGGTGACGATGCAGCGCATGATGGAGGAGCGCAGCATGGTGGCCGAGAGCAAGATCAAGAAGCTCCAGACGGAGAACGAGGCCCTCAAACTGCACCTCAAGCTCGCCATCGAGAGCCTGAAGAATCCCATCCCGCCCGTCAACCAGGCCCACGACGACGACCATGACGACGAAGATGACGAGGACGAGGACGAGGACGAGGACGGATACGATTACGACTCCGAGAGCACGGCCGCCGCGGAGGAGGAGGAGCAGGATCTGCAGGAGGAGATGGAGCAGTACGTCAAGGACATGGCGAACCTGAGGAAGCTCATCGCGGGAGACGTCTCGCGGTTCCGGGACCCGGACGGGCTGCGACAGCCGCTGGGCGCGAGGCGCGAGGACGCCGAGAGCAGCATGATGACCCTGGACTAATGACGATACCTGGCATGGCGAGTAAATACTTTTTTTTTTGTGATAGAGGCACAGATATCAGTTTACGGAGTTTTGGGGTCAATGCAACATTTCAGCCTGTTCTTTTTTTTTTTTTTTCTATCAATCTCTTCACAGACACGACCTCGGCGCGGGAGAGACTCGAGTTGGCCTGAGCCAGGTAAGGGGCGTGATGAGGCGGAGGTAGGTCGGAGAACGGGTAAAATCAAGGACCATCTCGAGCATCAATCAATCAATCCGAGTCGATGGAAGCTGATGTGGACTCTTGGGCGCAGGCCGCTACCTGGTGGGCCCACCCTGAGAACCTCGAGATGACCTCGAGATGACCTCTCGCCATCAATGTCGGGGTGTCTGACCCAAAGTCGCTCCCCGGTAACCCCCGCCGGGCGTCGAGGTACCGTTCCCGTATACGTCCATATGGCCCGAGGTGGCGCACGCTTGCAGGCATCTGGCGGCGGCGCAGCGGCCAATCAGCGCCGCCGAGCCGGGCCTCAGCGTGCGCGGCTCGAGCGCCGCTAAGCCGCTTCGGGAAGCCTCTCGAGGGCCCGTACCTGCGTATGTGCCTGCGTCCGGGCCGGCAGGCACGACCTGCATCATCTCGACCTGCTCGCACCTTCTCATATGGGATCCTCCACCTGTTCCTTCCACGGTGATCATGCCAGGCCGTCTCGAGGCTCGCCAGGGACTTCACCTTTGATTGATGCTTCCCTCCCGAGATTGATGCTCTCCTCCCAAGATCCAATTCCCGCAGAGCCATCATCCTGACGGGCCGGACACCCTCGACAATACCCCCCACCCCAGTCTCCCGCCCGCCATGTCCGCCCGGCTGCCCGCCTTCATCCGGGGCCCGTCCGGCCTCGGCCAGGAGACCTCCTCCACCCCCGCCGCCGCAGAGACCACGAGCTCCCCGGCCGGGCAGCGCGACGACGCAAAGCGCAACTTCCTCAAGTCCATGCGGCCCCTGCCGCTGCAGCACTACTGGGACGTCTACTTTGACGGGCCGGCCAAGCCCGCCGACGGCGAGCAGCAGCAGCAGCAGCAGCAGCAACCACCGCAGTCGGGGGACTCGCAGCAGAGCAGCCAGCTGCAGAAGATCGGCGACCAGGTCGAGTCGGTCCAGGACTTCTGGCGGTACAGCAACAACCTGCCCGTCGCGCAGATGAGGATGCGCGACGCAATCTACCTCTTCAAGTCCGGCTTCAGGCCCGTCTGGGAGGACCGGCGCAACATCCTCGGCGGCAGCTGGACGTTCCGGGTGTCCAAGGACGTGGGGCCGGCGTTCTGGACCAGGATACAGCTGCTCGCCATCGGGGAGACCCTCCAGGACGCCATCGGCAGCAGTACGTGGCCCCTGTCCATCCTCTCATCCTCCGCTTTTGCCCCGGGGCCCCCTTCCTTTGTTTTGTCCTTGTTCTTCTTCTTGTTCTTCTTCTTCCTTCGGCCCGTTGCTCACGTCATTAGGCGATCAAATATGCGGCGTCGGCATATCCGTGCGCTTCAATGCCCACCTCGTCACCATATGGAACCGCGACTCCTTCAACAAAAAGTCCGTCGACGCCCTCATCGCGTGCGTCCTCGCTGAGCTCCCGCCAGAGCTGCAGCCCAAGCCGGACTCGTACTACTACAAACGGCACGCCGAGCGCGCGGGCTTCGCGCCGCCGCCGGAGCTGCGCGCCGTCCTGGAGTCGCAGTTGAAGGCGGAGGCTGCGGTCGCCAAGGCCTGACGCGCTGCGGCGGCGGCGGCGGCGATTCCGCGAGGGGCTTCTCTGTGCCGGGCGTGCTGGATCTGCTTGTGATTCTCTTTTCGCACCACCATTGGATATTTGAGCCGTATCATCTTTTCTTTTGAATATGTTTGAATTCCGTTCTTTTTTTTTTCCCTTCCTAATGGAGGTTATGCTCTGCCCTACTGAGGGACTGGGAGGCGAGTTTTTCGAGGAGGTCTAGACCGGTCTTGCGGGAAGAATTTTGATGGCTGGGGGGATTTGCTTGAAGAATTTGAGTTTCTCAAAGGCGTTCAGTGTTCAGCGTTAAGCGTTCAGATTGAGCGAGATTGCGCTTGGATGCGGTCGGTGGACTGTGGTTGAGGGTCGATGGTTGACGGACACAGAGAGATGCTTCAATGCAGGCATCAACCCCCTTTCGGGTCGTTTACTCGTCTCGGCATTTGGTGCTCGAAAATGAAATCTACCAAAACAATACAACTCCCAACGCCGCGCAGTGCCATATCCCACAAGATTGTGACCGTCGAGACTCGGTGCATGGGAGAAAAGAAAGAGGAAGAGAAGAAGAAAATGAGACAGGTCCCCAGCACATCACCTCCACACCCCCGCACTCCGCATGACGCCGTCAAACTCATCCTGCTCGACGCCCCTCGCGACGCCCGCCCCGCCGTTGGCCTCGAGGATCATGTCCTTGAGCAGGTCCTCGTCGACGTCCTCCTTGAGGATCGCCGCGACGCGCCGCAGGTGCGCGAGCGTGATGGGCCCGCTCTGGCCGTTGGTGAAGAGCCGGAACGCCTCCTCGAGCTCCGAGCGGTGCGCGGCCGAGTCGTTCTCGCGCGTGTGGAACTTGAGCGCCGCGATGGCGAAGAAGGGCTCGTACGTGGCGAAGCCGTCGTCCTCCGGGTCCAGGATGGAGACGAACTCCTTGAGTTCGGCGTTGGACGCGGGCGGTATGCCGAGCGCTCTGCGTGGAGGGTGTCGGGCATATCAGCGCGGGTCCGGCGCCACACGAACACGATGAGGTGAAAATAAAGATTGGCTCAGGGAGGGAGGGAGGGAAAGGCTCCGTACATTAGCGCGGACTTGACGTCGTTGACGGGCAGGACGCCCATCTTCTCGCCGTCCATGGGCTCGGCGAAGATGCTGAAGGCCTCGCGGATCTCGCCCTCCTCCTGGGCCGTGACGTTGTGCTCCTTGGCGAGCTTCGACTGCCGGGACCTCGTCGGGGCGGCTGCGGGCGCAGCTCCCGTCTTGCGCCTGGGAGGCTGTTGCGGGTGGGCGACCAGGGCTCCGTCATCAGCAAACGAAACGAAATGGGTGGGGGGCGTTGAAATCGAGGAGCGCTTGCGCCTTTTGACGTACCATGTGCGCGCGCCTTTGCTGCCGGGTCTGGGGAAAGCTTGCGCCGTCGCGGCGGGGTGTTGGTGGATGATGAGACGAGGTGGCGATGTTCGAGGACGGTCGCTGGAGACTGAGATGTTCGATAGATGGCCGTAAGACCTGTATCTATAGCTTCGAGCAGGGGTGCGAGTTCGATGTCACTGGGAGCAAGGAGAGGAGCGGAATGTCAGGCGAGGTATGTAGGTCATGGAAATCCCAGCTTGGATGAATGCCGATGGATGGATGGATGGATGGATGGACGGGCCCTTGTTGAGGCTCGTCGAGGCGGACAGTGCATCAGTGTGAATGATGTGCTATTCGACACTGTGATGACCCACTCTGGAACTTCGATAAGAAGGACCGATTTTATTTTTTTTTTGGTTTCTCCAACTTCTCCAGTCCTTTTTTTTTCCCACACTTTCTTTGGTCTTTGTAAAGCCATCCTCTTTCTTCTTTGCTCGCTTCCGAGATCTCAATGTGCGACGATCCGGATGAACAGGGAGTCAATCGCGTCGAGATCGGCATGGCCCAGCAGCGAAATGGCGCAATCCACATACACAGGCTCTTCTCATGACTGGATCAGAGGCAGAGCCCACCACCCGGACGAAGCATTTGATCGATCAACCCGTCGAATTCATCGCTTCCCGCGTCTGGCCACGACCCTGCAGCCAGCCATGCCACGACTCTCTTGCCAATTGACCCCCCTTCTTTTTCTCTCGGGCACGACGATAGGGCCAACGAACGCCACTCCAAGCACGCACCTGCCGCTGCCGCGTTGAGCGTTGATACCTCGCCGCGCCTGAGACCGTGACTGTGGTGACGACTGTGACTTGCGACTGCGACTGTGACGTTGACTATGAATTTGGCCGTGATGTGACTGCACAGCTTCTAGAAAAGCTAGAGCTTGCCGCTTACCAAACAACCCCAGAGCGAGCAAGTGTGGACAGTGAAGCGAGATGAAAACGCCGTCAAGGGTCAACGAACCTTTGATTCCGCGGGTCTACGAGCGGCTCCCAACTCGATTTGTGCGTTGGGTGCTAAGAGATCCATGGAGACATGCCGACTGCCAGGGCTGCCTGTTCCTCATGCGTCCAGGCTTCGACAGCTATGTACATTAGTACTCGTAGATTACGTCTGAGCAGCCGAGATGCAGTGTTGATCTGTCATGCTGTAGGATGACGCAGGTATCCTGGAAGAGACGCCAGATGGCGTAATCGAGGCGACTTGAGGGGCGTTGATGTGACAGTGCAGACGGCGTGGCCCTTGCGCGGAAACTTCGATTTGTTTTGCTGTTTGTTTTTCCTATCGAACACTTCCCCTCAAGGCACAAATGCTCACTTGAAGTTGTTCTTCATCTCCCGCAGCTTGCCCATGACGTTGACGGGCTCCGTCTCCCCGGTCATTCTTTGGATCTCGGGGTCCTGCGCCGTCAACACCACAATCAGTACAACCGACTTTGCTTGATGAAAAGCCCTGACTTACCTCAACCCGCATGAATACATTGTGCTTCTGGTGAATTCGTCAGTCTATCAATTCTTTGAGGCCCCTCGTGGGGTTCGAAAATTGTGGAGGGTGGAACGCGTCACCGACAGACCTTCTCGTCGCCAATGGTGAACTTGCCAGTGGTCACCTGATTGTTCTCGGCAAAAGTTTGCAGGTTCCTGATCGGCTCTGTCTGGGAGACCGACATCGTGAACCTGACGTTGGATTTGGTGTACTCGTGGCCGGGCTTTCAAACAAAGAAGAGCAAATGTCAGCAGACAGACAAGTATGTGTGCCTGGTCATGATGGTCGGGTAGCATGCTTGGAGGCAAGGCATCGATTCTACTCACGTATACGAGCGTGTCGTCCGGCAGAGCCCCGAGGCGCTTGTTCAGCGCCTCGTGCATCTCGGCAGCATTGCCCTCGAAGAACTTTCCACAGCCTAGAAAAATCGTCAGAACTTCTTGTCTCCAAAGCCTCTTCCGCGGCCAGATTCGGATGGCTGTACTCGTAACGCACCGCTGATGAACAAGGTGTCGCCCGTGAAGACGGCTCTGCCGGTCGTGTCCTCGAAGAGGTAGCAGATGCTGTCCTGCGTGTGGCAGGGCGTGTGCACGCTCCTGATCGTGATGTCGCCGATCTGGAAAGTCTCCCCGTGGGCGGGGGTCCTGGTGACGCCCTCGCAGTTCTTGCCGCCGATGATGGCGAGGCCCGGGGTCTTGAGTTCCGCGAGCTTGGAGACGTCAGCATCTCTTTTATTGCTCCACAGACTTGGCGTAGGAGGGCTGGGTGCTTTGGGTGGGAAAGGTAAGAACATATGTTGTCAGGTTGGCACTCACGAGCTTCTTGTTGCCGCCCGCGTGGTCCCAGTGGCTATGACGAGTACAATTCACGCTCAGTATCAGAACCGGTCCAGCCTGAAAACGAGCCGGGACAGAACATACTGATGGGTGTTGACAACCGCCGTCAAGTTGATCTCGCCCTTTGAGATGGCATCCTTCAGAATAGGAGCAACCCTGTTATATCCCGTGAGCATGTCATGTGTGTTTTTTTTCTTCTCTCTCATAACAAGTGCCACGGCAGCCATACTCTGGTGGATTCGCGGGGTCGATGATGACAGCATCCTTGGATCGGTCATCAACCACGAGGTAGGCGTAGTTATTGGAAGACCCAACCCCTACGTTCGTTCATGTTCTCATGGTCAGCCTCGTCCTCCCGCAAGGTGCCTCACGCGGCCCGGCGAATCTTGAATCTGATGGTCCCAACAGGAACTCACACATGGGGATCGTCTGGATATGCATCTTGCGGGGGTGGAGCTGTTCCCATCGTTAGTCGGCGGGCTAATAATTATAAAGCCTCAAGTCTCGAGCGTGAGCGCCGGACGCACCGCAGCGAATGGACCGGTCTGTTTCTGGAGCCGGCGCGCTTGGCCAAACAGTCTGTTCATCAATGGATCAGGGTCTCGAGAACGGCAGCGCAGGAATCGCAGTTCAGGCTCGTATGTTGCTGACGGTCAACGAGCGGAGAGGGGAGAGAGGATGATATCAACTCCAAACCTCCACAATCCATTGAACGCTTTGTCACCGTCGTCGAGTACGGGCACGTGATCACCTCGGGCGACCGATGACGAGCCGTTGATGAAATAAACCTCCCCTTTTGGAGACGCAGATTGATCTTGATGAGTTTAGTTCAGTTTTCATCGATTGGATCAATAAATTGGTATCGACTGTGTTAATCCCGACCCTCTCATCGTCTTGCCTGTTGCCGACATGTCCTGACTTTAAAGCGAGCATCCTCCATGAGGCTTGATCGCCTTCAACGCTGCGTGATGATCGAAATGTTAAACAACCCCGATAGGCTTGGGGATCCAAACACCGCTGTACGAAGACCACCCCGTATCCTCTGACGGGTCCGGCTCCTCCTCCTCCTCCTTCTCCTCCTCCTTCTCCTCCTCCTCCTCTGACTCCTTCTCCCCCCGCCTGCCCATCTCTTCCTCGCCCTCTTCCGCTTCCTCTGCTGCCTTGGCTTCCACCAACTCCCTAGACAGCTTCAGACACCTCAAAAAGGCCTTGTTGCCCGGCAGCGTCTCCTGCAGCCCCCCCACCGTCCTCAGCATCCCGTCCAGATCCCGCGCCTTCTTCAACCTCGCAACCATCTTCTCGCTCTCCCCATCGTCATCCTCCCGCAGATACGCCATCACAAGCTCCCTGTAGCCCTCGCTGCCGCTGCCGCGGCCATTCCTCGCGGGCGCCGGCCCGAGGTGCTTCCAGTAGTAGCCCCAGATCCACAGCAGCGCCTTCTGCGCCGCAAACCGCAGTCTCGCCAGCGAGGGCAGCTGCTCGTGCGTCGCCTGGTGCCTCAGCTCGACAAAGGTAGCGGGCAGGCCGATGGTCTTGGCCAGCGAATACATGCTCTGCTTCCTCAGCTTCTCCTGGTGGCCGTCCAGCAGGCCGGTGACGAATCTGGGCCCCCTTGGTCAACATCTTTGCAGGCCCCAGATTTTCGAGGCGAGCATCGGCAAGGATCAAAGAAATGGGCAGGGAATCAAGTGAATGGGAAGAAAGAAAAGAGGGGTGGGAGGTTGTAAATGGGAGAGGGGGGTTGGCTCTCACCGACTGAAGGCAGCCGAGTACGCCGCCCTCACGGCGTACGTCGACGCCGCGGCATTCGCGGTTGCTGTCGCCGATGCCTCGTCGCTCAGGACCGCGGCCATGAGCAGCGCCGTCGACTCGACCATGTGCGGGCAGTTGCCGCGCTGCATCCACATGGCGACCCTCGCGACGGCGCGGTGCTGGTCCTCTCTGTCCCCTCCTCCTCCTCCTCCTCCTCCTCCGCTGCCGCCGCGGCCGGGGCCGGGGCTCTGCTCCGCCTCCATGGCCGGCGTGGGCGATGACGGGCCGTAAAAGTGCTGGCGCACGAGGAGCAGCTCCCGACGGTCGCGCCAGGGCGTGAAGACGTACTGGACCATGACGAGGGCCTCTAAAGTCACCTCACCGAGGTTTCACGGGCGCGGTGGGATGAGACTACACAATATTGTCGGGTCAGCACGGCTCATTGCGGCCAGCGTGTCGTTTTAAGATGGTTCAATTCCATGGGGGACTCACAGAGGTGTGCACGACTCGCCTTGAACTTTCGAGGCTCTCTTGTTCTTCTACATCGTCTCGTCTGTGAAGACAACGGAGTGTGAAATCGATGAATCAATCAATGATATTCACTCCCCGCGAGCAGGTGAATCTGGATTTTTCTCGGGGAAAAAAAAATGTGGCTGCGATTGAAAAAGGCACCGACACCAGGCCTGGCTACCCTATACATGGACAGATTGAACCATCAACATACATCAATACTTTATTTTAATTCATTGATGCCTTCGATTCGCCTCCAAGACGATATCATGAGGAGACGATGTGGGCAACGAGAGTCGATTGTGATCAAAATTTGATTTCTTGATTTCTATGAAAGGTAATTCTCCCACCGCATGAGCTGAAGAGCTGCGATGGGGGCGAGCGCATGCTAGACGAGCCCCCAAAATGCGACTTTCCACATCCACAATCATTCCCTCAACACCAACCACCATCACCACCATCCTCCATTCCACCTTCGGGTTCACCAATGCGATCCCTCATATGTAGATCCGTACATACATATAGAGCCATCCCACTCGGCCGCCCGAGTCTCAGCCGACCACAATACATTACTAAGGTTCGGAGGTGGAAATTATCAGGATTCGATCCTCCAGGTAAATAGATTCCCTCGACACCAAGGTCCCTTCTTCACCCGCCTCCATCCCGCGATGCTACTACGAGTTTGGGTCATCCACCCCTCACGGAGGCAATATATCAACACGGCGGCATGACCATCCTCTTTCATGCCCACTGAGTCTTCCTCGTCACCCCCCCCACCCTCTCTTGCCTCCAATGCCTGCTTGCTCCCTCCGAGTCCATGGCAAAGACACACACTATCGCAACCCACACTCGCAGGTCCGAGGACGTCTCCTACGAGCGTTGATGGATGATGTTCATTGATCGCCTGCCCGCCCATGTCATGGTGGCGTTGCATCCACGGCCTCGCAATCGCAGTTGCAGGTGCAGTTGCAGTCGCAGTCGCAATCGCATCACGTATCACGCACGCTCCGTTCAGTGCTGCTGCAACCTGCATCATAGGTACATACGTGCAGACAGAGAGACACACGGATCAATGCATCAGACCCCATCTCAGCACATTGATCCGCATCTATTTCTGTGCCCATTCACCCTTCTACTCGCCCTCGCCCGGTGAATCCCCATCCGGCCCCCCTCTCCTGCGGCCCCCCCCCTTTCTTCCCCCAATTCCTCTTTCGATCCTCTCTCGTCCTCAGCCAGAGTGGGCGGGCGCCTTGATAAAATAGTGACCAGTGGCCATTGGGCCTGTGTGTCGGTCACATCGAGTGCCACCGCGGCTAACAACACAGCAGGATCGAAGCCCAAAAAACCGCGAAGCCCGTGGCTCTTCGCGGGACAGAGCGGGACGCGCAGAAGTGGGAGGAGCAGCAGCAGCAGCAGCAACAGCAGCAGCCGCCGCATCATCATCATCATCATCATCGTCCATCAGTCCATCCCACACGTCATCTGCGCAATGAAACATCTCATCCTTGTCGGGGCCTGCTACCTGGATACAATTCTGAGGTAAGAAGAGACCGAGCAGCCTGCTGCGTCGTGACACGCCGAGCTCACGGAGGAAATTCTATGCACCTGTACCCGTACATACATAGTGTATGTATCACCTCCTGCAGGCCCCGAGGATGGAGCCCGACTCTGTGTGCTGCTGCTCAAAGCGATCCATCGATTCCTCGTGCAGGGGAGTCGGTTCAAGCAGGAGCAGGAGCAGGAGCAGGAGCAGGAAGAGCAGGAAGAGCAGGAAGAGCAGGAAGAGCAGGAAGAGCAGGAAGAGCAGGAAGAGCAGGAAGAGCAGGAAGAGCAGGAAGAGCAGGAAGAGCAGGAAGAGCAGGAAGAGCAGGAAGAGCAGGAAGAGCAGGAAGAGCAGGAAGAGCAGGAAGAGCAGGAAGAGCAGGAAGAGCAGGAGGCGCAGGAGGCGCAGGAGGATCAGGGTCGCGACGAGAAGATTGCTTGCGATCGCTGCTCGTGCTCGTACAGGTGGGATGGCAGGCTCACACATCGCCCTGCAGTATCCCCCATTACCCGCCCGAGGACGCCAAGCTGCGAGCGTCCCGGGTCACGATTCGACGCGGAGGCAACTGCCCTAACTCGCTCGAGGTCCTCGGGCAGCTGCTCGGCCCACGGGACGGCGTCCGCCCCTATCTGGTCGCCCCCCTCCCTGCAAGGTCCTCGCCGGCCACCCAGCGCATCATGGCGTCCCTGGGGAATGCCCGTCTCGACGGCCTGGTCGGGGGGGATGCGGCCGGGGATGGGCTCGAGGAGGACGGGGGTGTTACCGCACCGCCGGTCGACTTTCGGCACTGCCTGTTCCGGGAGACGCACAGCGAGGCCGCGAGCAGCTACATCATCCGCAGCGACGCCACTGGCAGCCGGACCTTGGTCAACCACAGCGATCTGCCAGAGATGAGCGTGGACGAGTTCGAGGCCATCGTGAGGACCTTTGATCCCAGCGACGAGACGTGGTGGCATTTCGAGGTGAGTCGATTCGAGTACTTACTCCCGCAAGAAATACCTTGTGTGCACTGTTGGCATGAGTTAGCACCTGAGGTACGAGGACGAGTTCATCAGGGACTGGAGAAGACGACCAGGAGGCAACAAAAGGCAACAGGCCCGAGGTCAGGGTTCACACTGGTGACAAGCTCCTCCTCCAGGGCCGCATACCCGACACCACATTAGGATGCATCCACCTGCTGCGCGACATGCTTCCCGGTGCGCGGATTAGTGTCGAGGTCGAGAAACCAGGCCGGCCAGGATTGCTGCAGCTGGCAGACGAAGCAGACGTCGTCTTCTACTCCCGGTCCTGGGCCGAGGTATGTATGTGCTCCCCGCCTGTGCCTCCTTCCCCTCCCCCCTTCTTTCTTCCACAATAGGTAGCTCTCACGCTCGCGCCGCCTGCCCCCCCTTCCCTCCCCCTTCTCTCGTGTCACATTTTCCCACTCGATGCCCTGTGTGATTGTCTAGGCTGTGGGCTCTAGAACCTGCACGGAGTGACCGGACGGGGCCCCGGCCAAGGTTTTTGACAAAGGACACTAGAGCCGTGGCCATGGGTCCGCCGAGTCGTGTTTGATGCACGAGAAGCGACAGAAAGCGTAAGCGTAACAGGCATTCCAAGGGCATCAGGGGCTGAGAGCCTATCAAGAGACCTGTCTGTTTGCTGATTGAAGATGCTCGCACAGATCCCTTGCCCTGTGCACTTGGGGTGCAGATGGAGCCGCCGCCATGGTGTCTCTGTCGTCTAGGCCTTTTCACTGCGCCGTTAACGCCATTTCGGCAGTGGAGTAAGTCGCAGGCTATTCGCAGAGTATCAGTAATCGTACCCGTACGAGTACGAGTACTCGTACACCGTCCATCGCATCCAGGCTCTTCTGATCTCAGGCTCTCTTCTGAGAATAAGTTTTTTCTCTCCTCCCTTGCTTGTTTCCCTTCTTTTCTTATGTTCCTCCCCCTGGCCGCTGCCTTTCCGCACATGCCTCTTGCTTGATCGATCAAGAACGGACTCGTTGGCTCCCAGACATCTCTTGGTGTTTTGTGTTTGGCTCACCGAGAGCGACTCTGCGACTGTTGTCCTCAGTCCTAGCAGCAAAGCTTCGGGAGTTTCTCGACTTTATCCGAAGAATTAGCAGAAGAAGAAAGAGGGTAGCAAAAGCCAAGAAGACTGAGTTCTAACGAAAGCCGTGCTTGCTTCTAGTACTGTGGGTGCCGGCGATACCTTCATCGCGGGTGTCCTTTTCGGCCTGGTCTGTCGTGAGACTGTCTGGGATGCTCATCGCACGGTACGGTTCGCGGTGGACTTGGCGACGGCAAAGGTCCAGCAAGAGGGATTCCAAGGGTTCGCGGCGGGCGCGGATCTGTCTGGTCCAGTATGAAGGATTCAGATGGCGATTCTCCGAGGCGTCGAATTCCAAATTCCGAATCCCAAGTTCCGAGATGATGTTCTGGGCATTGAAGTTGAAGAGCGTGAGAGAATATTGATCCCATATCTTGAAGGAAGCTGGAGGCAGGCGCGAGGTACCTCGGAGCACGAGTAGGATCCTGCCTCAGCCAGCACCTTCACTTTCATTTTCGGAAAGGCCCCGCGACGGAAGTCATGGCAGTTGCGAAGGATCTCGGATCGTCCAAGGGAAGGAGAGTTGCGCAGGAGAGGCGGTCTGGTCGAAAATGGAAAGACGCACCCGCCGCGCTGGTCGCGGTGACGAGTCGACGACCTCCCGGAAGATCGGGATCGCTCCTGCCTCGGTGCTCTGCTCTGCGCACTGCATCCCCCCGCTACCTGTG
>NQYS01000001.1:1160888-1187471 GCA_003055955.1 Escovopsis sp. AC | reverse complement strand
GGCAGAGGCCAGTTTCAACAAGGAGCGTGGGATGAGGAGGAGGTGCGGATGGAATCCGTACTCCGCCCTATCCTCCGTGCTGAGGCATCTGGCCTGGTTGGGGTGTACGGATCACTCGTACGGGCTACGAGCTACGGCCTACGGTACTCGTCCACACAGAAAACGGGAACATCAGGTCATGCAGGCATGGCTCCGATGCCTCATTGGCCCTAGCCGCCGTTTCTCATCCTCAAACGGCATGCCCCGGGGCCCCTTCACGGCGGGTTTCAAGCAGGCAGGCACAAGCAAGGTCGGGCCTCGCGCCCTTGGATCCGGCGGATCTCACTTGCAAGTCGCAACTGTGCCTGGACCTTGTCCCCTCTCCTTGCGGGGCATCTACAATCCTTACTTCGTACGGAGTACTACAGGCACGGATACAGGTACCTCTACCTCCTGGATGACGGGAACACTGGAACACCGCGAGCCGGGGCATGCACCAGCCTGAATTTGGCATCCGTTGCCCCTGATCCCTGGCGCCACCCCTGGCTTGTCCTTCGTCATCCCGCGGGCGTGGGC
The DNA here is from genome assembly GCA_003055955.1 of Escovopsis sp. AC. NCBI lineage: Eukaryota > Fungi > Ascomycota > Sordariomycetes > Hypocreales > Hypocreaceae > Escovopsis > Escovopsis sp. AC. Next base: position 1,186,916 of record NQYS01000001.1, on the reverse strand, counting down.
TGTTGGCTAGGCCTCTTCCCCATGTTCTAGTGTGAAGGGTTTTTTTTTTCCCCTCCTCTTCGCGCGAAACGAGATCCATCAATGGATTCCTTCTTTCCCGCCTCCACGAAAACACCACTACGGAGTACTCGAAATCCAAAATTACAGGTAAATGTTGAGAAAAAAAATCACACGCTTCTTAATTCCCCTTTCCCCCCCTTTCCCACCATGTACGGAGTATGTACGGAGTACGAGCCACTCGTTCAAGGACGAGTCCTCGTACTCCGCACCGGCCAGATGATTCGGATCCGAGCCAAGGGACGACGAGTGCTAACTCCCACTCATATCAGTATTCGCACTCGCACTCGCACTCGCACTCGTAACAACCTGAAGCCCTCACCCTGCAGAGTCGAACCTACATAAGATCATCACATCATACCAATCTGTTTGGAGTACTTCGAACCCTAGTGATGGCTACCGGTATGGCTGAACGTCATTCCGGCACGCAGTGCGGTCAAAGGGACCAGGCGCAGGCGTCCTCGGGGCCCTCCCATCCAGATATTGGCAACCTGCAGACGCCGAGCAGATCCCGAGGGACGAGCGCCAGTCGACGAGACATGCACTCGTGCTTGTGCTCGTGCTCGTACGAGTGCTCCGTACTCCGTACATACAGCTCGGTATCTGTCGTCCAACGCAACCGACGGCAGCCGCCAACACGTTCACACGCATGGACATGAGATCGGACTTGTACTGGAGTTCGGAGTACTGAACATATGTGCGCAGGTGTGGACTCGCAAATGGAACTGTTGTTCAACAACCCCGAGCCCCTCGCAGCTGCTCCACTGCGTGCCGGTATACCCACAAACACAAGTGGCCATCAGGCCATGCCGTGCCCTGTCCGTCCTTGGATCCCACCGTGATGGCTCCCTGCTACTGGTAAGACATTTTCGCTGGGCCTAGGTGCCGTCCGTCCATGCATACGAGTACTCCGTACTGAGTCCGTTCATACAGGTACAGGCATGTATTACCCGTATCTCGTACTTCGTACTCCGTACTCCGTCTCAATCTCATAATCGATGGCTCGCTCGGTTTTCACTGCGGATGGGCTCCTCACCATCCGACCACGATGCCCCTTGTGCGCAAGGCCTCTTGACATACTCCGCAAGAGTAATATGGTACTCGTACTCCGTACATACCTGTACATACGAGTAAGGGACACATAACAAGGTGCCTCCAGCCTCGGCCGCACCAGTATGAATACCGGCATGCAATGTATCCGTATATACGGAGTACAAAGCTCGAAGTATATGGACGTTCATGCCCGTGCATCCTGCAGCAGAGCGTGATGCCTTTTGCGAGGAGACCTGAGTCCTCGTAATCAGCCTTCCTGTCGATGGATGCACCACTCCCTGAACGGAGGCGAGGTGCTAGTACCGGTAGAATGCCCTGCCTGACGGAGCATGAAATGCACAGCCATGGATCCCACCCCCTCAGACCAGATTGATTAAATACCTCGCCTGCTCTAAAGTTGAAGAGGAAGGTGAGGAAGGGGACGAAGGGGTAGAGAAGACAGGGCGAGGAGATCCATTGCCTGGTCCTTCGTCGGATCGTGTGATCCACCGAGGCTGGCCGCTGAAACTCAGACTCTTCAGGCGAGACAAACTTCTTCACAGGCTGCCACTTGTATCAGTGCACGTATGACCAAGAAGATATAAATGGAGGGAGGGGCGCCGTCCTATGTACGGAGTATGCATATCCGTGGTCGCGCGAGTGCCAGTAATAGGACAAAACCTACTACTAGTATGAGACGACCATGAGCATACTACACGTATGTACGGAGTATGTATATGCCTCTCTTGCATACATGGAAGTACATACGTGTGGAAGTAGAGCAAAGAGCCTCTTGCTGAATGTGTCCCTGGGGGATTGTGCTTGCACGACTGGATCGAGAGGTTTGTGCTCCCGCTGTTGTATGCATGTATGAGATTATTGCACGGGAGTCTGTCGGATGCTGGGATCGAGAGCTCAAAGAGCACGTTATTCATACCGGTAGTCCGTACTCCGTACTCCGTACTGCGTACTGGCCGCCCCGATCCTGCTGGATGGTCGTCTGCTTGATTGACATTGCCTCGCAGAGTCATCAAAAACCTCCCTGAGGACTCCCTACAGTACCTCTGTACGGAGTACGGATACTCGTACCAGGACAGAGGACTGACTCCCCGGAGAGAGATTGAGGGATCGTGCTTTCGCCCAGCCATATCCGTGGCCCGCGGATGTCGTGCCGCTTTTGACCTTCGAGCTACTCCGTACCCACGCCGGGGGTGTTCCTAAAGCTCCCTCATCAATGATGGGAATCAGATTGTACGGAGTAGTCAGCCAATGAACATTTGCCGTTCCGGGGCTCGGTTTCCGGTAATGGAATGGAGAGAACGCCCTCGGCATCTCGTGCTGCCCGATTAGGATGCGATATGCATCTCGGGTTCAGGGGACCGGTCGTCTTCTCTCATCCTCGTGCCAGTGAGTAAAGACAACGCAAAGTGCTTGTACATACATCGGTGCAAACGGTTTTCTAAATGATGATACTCCGTACTCGTACTCGTACCGGTAGAGGCACGCAAAGCCACCAGCCCGGCTCCCCAGCTGAAATCCGGACCTTCAGGCTCCAGCTGGATATTGGTTGGTGGCCCTGTCGACATTGAAATCAGAATGGCCTGTACTCGTACGAGTACGGTGTACTCTTCGGGTACTGTTCGAATACGGAAAAGTGCCTGTATGTACGGAGTACTTGGGGTCAATGGTGTGTACTCGACTGACATGCACGGGCACGACGATGAGGAGACCCGTTGCCCCGTGCTCTCTGGGCGAAAAGACCGGAAGCACGACAGGAGGGGAGAGGGGCTCAATGGGAGGCGTGGACGCGAGGGAGTGTGCATTATCACGGGCACTTTGGTGGGGAGCACGCACCAGGGTCCGGCATCAGGGATTGTCGAGGCTCAGGAATCTCGAGAGCTCCGAGCGGAAGCCAAGAAGCGACGAAGAAGGCTGTCAGAGGGACTAAAGGGAAAGAGGAAAAGCCCCAAAAGCCTGGGCCAGGGAGTCTGGAGGAGGAGGAGGGCGCATGGTGGATGGACGACGCAAACGAAGCCATCAAGGGGAGAGATTGTCCGTTACGGAATGATTGATTAATGCATACGAGGACTAGAGGGTAGAAGGTGTTGGCCACAGATTGAAGTCCGACGATGTCTAGGCTACACCTTCTGCGCACGTGCTAGAAGACATCCTGGAGGCTCCTGCCGCGAGATGGGAGGAATCCAGAGGGTACCTGAGAGGGAAGGCTCGATATACAAGGTAGGGACGCTCGTGCCTGCCTGCACTGTGCGCATTCCTGTGTGGCAGCAGCGAGTCAACGTCGTGCCCCTTTCATCCTGAAGAAGGGAAAGCCACAGTGAAGGGAACTTGGGAAGGGGTTCAATGACGGGCTCGACTCAACAGGATGGGAATCTTACCCGGCACGGACTCGGACTCAGTGATTCCACTCAGTGACACCTGGCCGTCTGGGGAGGTAGCAGAGGTACGGAGTACTTACATACTACTCCGTACTCCGTATAGTACTCCGTCCTCCACCCTCCGTGCATACATACATGGCATGTCCCGAGATGAGAGATATGATGACGACAAGGGGCGAAGTCGGCGGCAATTTGGCCGCACCCAGGCAGGGTGCGCAGACCAGAGATCAACAGCATCCCAGTGTCTCGGACGACCTGGCGCTGGCGGCGCGGCCACCACCAGGGCGACCCCACGGCCGGCCTGTTTGCGATAGATCCATGCCAGCGGTGGGTGAGTCAATTGAAACTCCATACTTCAAGTCCCAAGCGACGGGGCACAGTACCACCTACTACGGAGTACCTGGCGGAGAGTACGGAGTACCAGAGGTACCTCCTCTGACATGATGGAACTCGGACTCCGACTCAGCTGGTGTAGCCCTTCGTAGCTGCCGCTGCAGTGCGTGGAACCGGCGCAGATTGCGACGAGGTGGCAGGTGCTGACGAGGCAGTATGGAGTACTCCGTACGGAGTAGCAGCTGGAGGAAAGCGAGCCCCGTTGGCTGCGACTTCCCTCCCGTCCGCACTGGTTGTGAAGCGCAGCGTCGAGGAAAGAACCTCACACTCGCCTTCACATTTTGCTCAGACGCTCCCGCACGGAGCAATTCCGCCATGCGCTGGGCTCCGCACCCTGTGCAGGACGTGCCTGCCGCGATTGCAGGTGGCACGACGACGACGAAGACGACGACGACAAGGACGACGACGACGACGACGACGACGACGACGACGACGGCGACAGCGACAAGTCATACTAGATGCGAGTCCCTCGCATCCACGGCCTGGAAGTGTGAAACCTGCTGGCCGCTCACGCCTCCATCATGGCCCCGGCCTTGCCTGGCCTGGCCGAATCACACGCATCAAACACCGTGGGCGATCGCGAGGAGCATGGCCAGAGCACAGGGTTCGCCCTGTCTCATCCGGACGGCAACAAAGGGGGCACATCCGGCCTGCCCTTTGCCATTGCATTTGCTACGGAGCACCGAGCCACCCCGAACGGAGTACTGATACTCGTACGTGATGAGTGCGCAGCGCCGAGCACACAATCGACCGTCTCGGGCGCTACTGGGAGCCAGTCGGGCCAGAGATGTGTGAGGTTGAGTGTTTCCGCGAGAGACTCTGGCGAATCGATGGCCGGATACCCAAGCCGACCGGCCGGCCGACCGACCGACCAACTGCATCCAAATCAGAGGGTTCCAGCCTCCAGCTGATGGGCAGCTCACACTCCGCTTTAGCCGTTGACTCGCACCGTCATAAGCAGGCTGCTCCGACGCTCCAGTACGAGTAGTACTCCGTACCCCGCACGGAAGACGGACTACGGAGTACACCGTACTGCGCTGCTGCCGACAAGACTCAGACGAGATTGATTTGAACAAGAAGACTTACCATGGAAGGCCGAGTGGCTGCTTCGGCCTTTAGGCTGTGCCCTACCAGTATGATGCAGACTGGAATCCATACCAGGAATGGATGTGAATGGAGTCGTATGGAGAAGCCGGGTGGGCGAGCGGAATGACTTGTCGGAGCGCCGAGCTCTCGACCGTCCAAAAACCTCCACCCAAAAGCTGCGGCCAGTCCGGTATGGATACTACGACTCGAGGCTGGCTTGGAGACCGTCCCGTAATGAGGACCAGCACTCCATACGAAAGACATCATTCACCTGAGGATTGCCTCCACTCTGGAATGACACACGGGGCGCTTTCGATAGAGCGCTAGCGACACTGTCCGTCGCAGGGAGCAAAGGGAGAATCACAACCACCACGGAGCACGGAGTACTCTGTACATATACGAGTACAGCACGAGCACGGCAGCAAAGGAGGGCACACCCCGGAAAAGCGCGACCATAGTCTCCCCCAAAACCCTAACCGCCTCCATTTGTACTCCGTGCTCCGTACGAAGTAAGAAACAAAACTTGAGCGCCAGAGAATGAGCTTGGCACCCACCTTTCGGATGGAAATGGGGAAGGGCGACTTTTGGCTCACCCAGGGGTGCAGTGGGATGGATGGATGGTGCTGAGGTCAGACCAATCAATCAGCACCGTGTCTGGGCAGCTTCCAATGTCCGAACCGGATACCCCAGCATCCTTCGGGTGCCCACCGAGTCCTCTGTCAAGGAGGCCGAGGAGATTGCAACAAGTCGAAAAGGAGAGGGCCGAGGGGGGAGGAGGAGGATTCAAAGGAAACACAACAGACAAGAGAGCAAGGGGAGTGCAGTGCAGCCTCCCCTCTCCCCTGGACGCACACCCCCACCCCCCACCCCCCTCTTCTTGGGTGGGAAGTCGTCCTCTGTCTGAAAGACGTCCTGGAACGACGAGCAGCATGGCTTTGGGGACTAGCGCAGATTTGCCCTTGGCTGGTCCATCCTCCATCCTGGATCTGGGTACCCTGCCCCTGGTGTTCTGGGCGATGCGGCTAGGCAGTCTGTGCTGTGGGTTGCTTTCCCATGCAACCGGCACGTTTGCTGGTTCCGTTGTCCACGCCAAAAGGCCCGAGCTCCATCCAAGCCCCATGCAATCCCCTACGAGGGGGATGGTACAGGTACTTTGGTGCCCCGAAGATTGAATTTGAGAATGATCTATTTCTTTTTGCCTCTCTCATGGAGTACAGGGGTGCCTGCAGGCTACATACATACATTTGTACCACTTTTAGACGCCATTGCGCTGTCTTGTCTCGTTTTGGTGACCCACGTCCAGATCCATGGACGGTTGGATCTGGTTCAAGACCTCCAAGGGTTGTTGTTGCTCCTGGACTTTCTTTTTATCCTTCAAGCCTTCAAGCCATCCCTGGTGAAGCTCACGGCTTCTTTGATCCCTGGGATGGAACCCCCCCCCCCCAAGTCTTCCCTTCGTTGGTTCCGCCCCAAATCATGTGGGCCTGCGATTGCTTCTTCCTTGGCAATGGGGCACCACCCATCTGTACCGGTATTTGTGCTTGGATGGAACCGAGGGAAGGGTGTTTTCCTTTTTCAACGGATAGTCCTCTCCATATATCATCTTCAAGAACCGGCCCCCCCTTCAAAAGCCGACTTAAGCACCAAGATCGTTGAACCACCTTTTTCAACATCAGCAACCTGAACTCGAAATCGACCACGCACTCTTCTCTTCCGTCTAAATCCTCCAGTCGACATGTTGCATCTCAACTTCGGATCATACATGCCCGAGAGCATGCCGGCTTCATACCTTTATGATGACTCGGAGGCAACGTGCCATACACAGATGACTCTGTCACAAGTCACCCAGAGACTCTCCCGAGGGACCACCAGCAGACCGCGAGCGGAATCATCAAGCCGAGTCTCCAAGCCCAACAGCGCCAGCACCAGCCCTGGGCTTTCCAAGATGGCCCGCAGACGGACAATGGCCAGCGACTCACTGAGCACGAGACGACATGAGCAGGCCATGAAGTATATCGCAGCCACGCTTGGCTTGGGGGACGAGCAGTTCCACGCTCAAGAGCAGCAGCAGCAGCAGCAGCAACAACAACAACAACAACAACACAATCAAACGCGCCCTGTCAGCTGGCATCCTTCAACACAGATCCCATCGACGCACTACCAGCAGCAGCCGGCCTCATTCCCGGCGCCGCCCACATACTACCAACAGCCGGACTTCTACTCTCCCGCTTCCCACTACTCCCCTGAGATGGCGTCCACATTATCGAGCAACCCGTCGCCAACATCATCCTTCTCCACATTGCCTGTCCCGTTTGGATGCGTCGACAACCTGGCTCAGATGTCTACTGATGGGTGGCACTACGAGGAACGATCGTCGCTCTATCCATCCATGGACGAGTCTCTGTACACGGGAGAGCCGTGTGCTACGTTCAATGGTCTGATGGAGTCGCCCAGCGGGCTGGATTGGAACGGATTCGTCATGCAGGGATACGACACCACGTCCCCGCCCACCCCTGACACCTTCCTGACGGCCATGACGACCACCCAGCTCCCGCAGCCAGCCATCACCGAGGCATACTACCAGACGCCGGATGAGCCCGAGGACGACGGCGAGATACTGGTCGGCATGGGACTGTACGACGACAAGCGCGAGGAGGACCCGCAACTGAACAACTACCGCTACACCGTTTCGTCTCTGCTGGGAACGACGTTTCGACCTCAGGAGCCGAGGGGCAAGGGTCTGAAGTTGGAGGAGACGTGGGAGCCTCCCAAGTCCGATGATGAGGAAGAGGAGGAGGATGAAGATGACGAGTCCGAGGACTAAGAGAAGTCCCCTAATCCATGGAGAGATCCATTGTCACGAATGATACGACCACGACGAGCATCAACTTTTGGCAGCCTGCGTTTCCCTCCCTTTCCACTACTGCTCTTCACACTCTCTCTTTCTCTGTCTGTCTGTTTTCTTTTCCCTTCCTCTCTCACGGATTTGTACTACCATACACCATTGATGTTCATGTAAGATGGCGATTGAACGGAGCACTGGGCATTGCATAGACTTGATTTTCTTCTTTTTTTTTATTGGATCGGTCCCAGGCCATCACCTCCTGCCTTTTACTTTCCTGTTTCTCGCACCATTTTTTTTTTTATCTTTTATTGTTTGAAGCGAACGGGAAACAGGGAGGACCTCCTCCATCGATCACAGACTACATTCATGGCCAGGCGCATTTGAAGACCGACCACGGACAGGAGTTGTTTTTTCATGATTTCTTTTCCTTTTTTTTCCTTTTCTTTTTTTGGTATCCCGCATCTCCTGGTCCAATACAAAGACATAGGAAGCAGATCAGGCATCGGCAAGGGAAGGGAAATACCCAGGCGGCACTGATGATTCAAACATACCATTACAATGTAACAATAGACACGCGCATAGCATTTAGAAAGAGGGCAAAGCAAAGCAAAGCAGGCCTTGAACGGGCTTTTCACTTTATCTCGCGCTGTGCTTTGGTTTATTCCCCGTTCTCTATTCTTTGGTTTTTGATTCAAGATGTCGAAAAGTCTGAGAACGTGGATTTCTCTTGTCGAAGACGGGCTGATGGGTGAGAAATCTACATCTACCGAGTCACCGCGGTGGGTGGTCCTGAGGATGTGGTCCTGGGCGGTGGAGGCTCCTTGTTGGCTCTGCGGACGAGGCGAAGCAGAGAAGGAGGGGGAAGGGCAAGGTGATGGAAAAAGCAAAAAAAAAAAAAAAAAAAAGGGCAAAAAGACGATACTCTGTGTATGTTTGGAGATGCTCAGACAGGGCGTCTTTTGGTGGAGGCCGGAGACAAGGTGCCGGTACTTGTAGACGGTCTGCGAGTGCGAGTATTCCGTACATATGTACGGAGTACACCTTGGGCAATCATGGTACGAGTACGGAGTACTCGTACGGGGTACATACATTTCAAGGAAAGGACAGGACAGGACAAGACAGGTGGGGATGATGCGATAGCGTATGTAGCGGTGCTGTACGGAGTACGGAGTACGAGTACGCGGACGGGCGGCAGACCAGATTTTCACCACTCCTGGTCTGAAGATGAAGCTATCGAGGAGCGTGGATCCGTGCACATTTTTGCATTTTGCATGGGTTGCCCCTCTTTCGAGGAGGGTAGAAAAGGTCAGGTAGACTGGAAGTATCTCCCCGTCCTGTCCCGGCCTCGCGATACTTGGAGATACCCAGGCGGAGAGCACGGAGCGCGGGGACCGGGGTGGATGTACGGAGTACGTTCTGGAAGGTGGGACTCGAACGTCGTCCCCTCTCTTGCCTCCGCTCGAATGCGCCCCAGACTGTCCTAATTCACAGGCACCAGGTACTAACTAAGCTCCTACTCATAATATAGCTGACCTGTGCGAAAGAGCACCCTGTGCGCCAGTGTCTTCGGAGTTCCGAGCTTCAACCTCTGCGGTGGAGCGGCGGGGGCGCGGCAGGGTCATGCAGCAGTGCATTGATCCAGGGGCTCTGGATGCAGCAAGGAAGAAAAATTGAAGTTTTTCTCTCCCTGGGATTACAAGTAGCCGTGCTCCGTTCTCGTACTTCAAGTGTGCTCGTATGCGAGGACATCTTGATGCCCTAGAATAGATGAATGCCGAGGGCAGCCCGAGAGGATCTTGAGGGACGATGTCGATGTCGTCATACCCTGTACGGAGTACGGAGTAGGTATGGAGGGGCGGGCCCTGCGGCTGGGCTGCGTGTGGCTGCTCAGCACCGTGCGGAGTCTGCCCGAGCACATGCGAGAGTGCGGTGCTCAGCGCCGTCGGTGCAGTGCGTAGCGGTCGAGGTCGAGGTTCTCGCGGGCAACGGATTTTGCCAGGTGGTGACTCCGTACTTCCGTACGGAGTAGAAGGCCTTGGTGGCGCAGGGGACGTGGCTGTTGCTCAGGCACGACTGTGGCTGCGCTTGCCGCGGCATTCATGCTCGTCCACCTCGATGCGGTTGATCTCACGATGTCAGTACGGATACCCGGACGAGTACGGAATACTGCTGCTAAGTAAAGTACTTAGTAGTACGGAGTAGTAGTCTAGGCCCAAAGCAAGACGGCACGGCCGACGAAACCTGCTGAAACCGAGGGGAGCGCTGCCTGCCCCGTTGCCTGGCGATGCGAAGGCGCAGGCTCACCGTTCGCCTACTTGTAGCGAAAGGCGCGGCGAACCCTCGTTGCATCTGCAAACCGGCATCCATTTGTACATACATACTACTCCGTCGTACTACTACTAATTCCTTCTCAAAGGGGCAAGGAACAGGGGGGAAAAGAAAGGAAAGCAACATGATCGGCCTCAGCTGCAAAGAGGGCGCTCTGAACCGCCGGAGCACATTCCAGAGAGGGCAAGTGGCCATATCGCGAGTGACTCTCTCTCTCTCTCACGGGCCGCACCAACAGCCAATGCTCCATGTTCGTGCATGGACGGACGGACGGACTCTCTTCTTTTCTTTTTCTTCCTCCCTTCCACTAGTGTTTCGCTCTATGACCCCTGTGCCGAGCAGCACAAGGCAACGCCGCCCTCGGACAGCGAGAACCTCATGCTGGCGACGACGAGGCCGTGTCTGAGGCTTTTCTGACGAGTCACCTCTCCACAGATATCCACAGAGAAGCCATGGCGGCTTTTGTATGTGCCCGCCGCGGGCAACAGAGTCCCGTCTTTGAGTATGGAGAGTTACTGGTCATGATGTAACCGTATTCTGTAGGTATGTACATGCCCTCGCACAAGGGCGGATACATATGTACTGAGGACTCGGGCAACGCTTCGTGCTATGGGCCGCAGAGTGGAAGTGATATTGGCGATCGCTCGAGTCCATGACCGCTCCGTCGACCTCGGGGTCACATTTGATGCAGGAGAGGCGTCGTGGCGAGCTGAACGATTTCAGAAGAGGGGGAGAGGGGGGGCCAAGGGCGGAGGGCGAGACGTGGCATCGTGGTGGAAGGGCTAGAGTCAGGCTTCCCGTGCAGGCGATTCCACGGCACCTGGTGGCGGCGCTGGGGCCTTGGCCCACCGTGGACTAGAATTCCCGTCCCTTCGCTGCGAGGAAAACTCCATGCCTGATGTCTGATGGTCGACGGACGTTCTCGTGAAGATGGAGGCTTCAGTGGGAGACGGTGGGAGGGCCACAGTGTTGCGCTCACTGTGATACTGTAATCACTTGATGAGCAGAATGAGCAGATACTCAGACATCAACCAATACAGAGACCAGCGTGGATGGTTTAGTGGTAAAATCCATCGTTGCCATCGATGGGCCCCGGGTTCGATTCCCGGTCCACGCAAGGGATGTCTTTTTTTTCGCCTCTTCTTTTTTTTTCTTTTTTTTTTCTTCTCTGTTTGTTGTTCTGGTTCCTTTTTTTGGTAATAAATTCATCCGGAGGAAACATCACGGAAATCCTGTTTTGCAAACTCCACACACTCAACCGGCACCCCGTATAATCCATGTACCCGGAGCCAATGCCTTGGTGATGCCGCTACTCGAAAGTCCAACAAGAGAGGCAGCACAATAGTCCGGCTGATGTCAAGCTTGGCTCATGATGACGAATCAGGGTCGCTCGGATCCCGACCAAGGCAACCCAGAGCAAGCCGTCGAATCGAAGTAGGGCAAAGGGGCAGAGACGCGCGCGCGCCCAGGCGATCCGGACATGGCAGCCTTGTGCTGGCCTTTGACGTCATCCGTCGGGTCGCGGATGAGGCCCTGGAATGTTGGCCGCGAAGCATCACCCTCGATCGACTTGAGTACCACCGAGCACGGAGCGAGAGCGAGGGCACCGGTCAATCGCCAGGAAGGATTGATCGACTGATACGAGTCGCGACTGAGGGACGACACGACCATTCATCCCCGCGCAGTGGCTCTGTGCTGCATTGCCACCGGCCGGAAATCTTGAAGATCCCACCGTGGACACGACGCATCCGAGACATTTCTGAAAGCCAAGGATCATCGGATCGAGGATCAAGATCAAGATCAGGATCAGGATCAGGATCAGGATCAGGATCAGAGAGGCAGCGCGGGATTCATCATCAAGCCCAAGGGGTCATTCCTGGACCAGCCACAGTCTCGCATCGCTGTTGTCGAGATGGAGGCACACGAGGGCGACAGGTCCAAGGCGTATCAGAGACGCTTCTCGCTCGAGGCTGGGAGCTTGGACGGGAGTGATGAGGATGGAGGGCCGGTAGAGGTGAGGATATGGCATGACCCATCTATCTATCCCCTCTCGCGTCACGACGGATCAGGCTTCACGCACCCTTTCTCTCTCCTATCCCCCCTTTTCTTTAGAAGGGTTGAGAAAGAATCTTAAAGGCTAACCCTTAATGCCACCCGGTCATTAGGTCACCTTCGAATTGGGCAACACCTACAGACGGAAGAGCTCCCTGGTGTCTTCCGAGGTCAGCCCTCTGAGACATCGCCCGGCGCCCGGAAGGCAGAAAGCAGAGTGCATCGTGCATCAGCTCCTCGAGGAGCAGAAGAGCAAGGATCAGGCCTCAGCCTCGTCGGTCAACGGCTCCGGCTCCGGCTCCGGCTCCGGCTCTTCATCCGGCTTCGTCTCCTCCGCGCTGCGCGCCCACCCGTCGTACATGCACGGCGGCGCCGGCCGGCGTCTCGGAGAGCCCATCGCGAGCCGGGTCAGCCAGCTCGAGTCCCTCGTCGAGCAAAAGGACCAGTCCCCGGATCCGGACACGGAGCAGAGCAACGGCCACCCTCACCACCCGGGGCTCATGCTCGAGATGGATAGCTCCGACAGCGGCACCGGGCAGCCAGACCAGAGGGCCTGGACGGAGGAGATGGCCAAGAGCATCTCGGAGCGCGACCTGCTCAGCCTTCAGCAGCAGCAGCAACAGCAGTCGTCGCCGCCCCGGCAGCAACAGCAGCAGCAACAACAACAACAGCCCTCGCAGCCGCCGGACAACCTGCTGAACAGCAGGATGCTCACCAAAAAGCAGCTCAGTGAGATGGCGTGGGGCGTGCGCGAGTTGAGCAGGCGGCTGAGCAGCATGCGCATCAAGTCCCACGCCAAATCTATTTTCGTGCTCACCAAGATCCACGACTCGGACCTGATCCAGAAGACGCGCGACGTCGCCGAGTGGCTGCTCAGCCACGAGCGCGGCGTGCGGTACTCGGTCTACGTGCAGCGGCTGCTCAAGACGAACAAGAAGTTCGACGCCCCTTGGCTCATCGAGGACCTGGCCCGCGGCTACGCCCAGGCCGGCAGCGTCTCCGAGGACGAGGCCCGCGACGACGTCCAGAAGCGGCTGCGCTACTGGGACGAGGACATGTGCCGCTACCGCCCGCACAACTTCGACCTCATCATCACCCTCGGCGGCGACGGCACCGTGCTCTACGCCAGCTGGCTCTTCCAGCGCATCGTGCCCCCCGTCCTGAGCTTCAGCCTCGGCAGCCTCGGCTTCCTCACAAAGTTCGACTTCGACAACTTCCAGCCCATCCTGCGGTCCGCCTTCGAAAAGGGCGTCACCGTCAGCCTCAGGCTGCGCTTCGAGTGCACCATCATGCGCAGCGTCCGCAAGAAGATAAGCGTCGCGTCCGGCATCTCCCCCACCCGTGACGAGGACGAGGCCCACCGCAAGCGGGACCTCGTCGAGGAGCTCATCGGCGAGGAGAGCGAGGACGTCCGCACGCACTCGCCCGACGGCACGTACGAGATCCTCAACGAGGTCGTGGTAGACCGCGGGCCCAATCCAAGTATGTGCTCGAACTCATCTAGCCTCACGTTTCTTTCTTCCCCCTTTCTCTTGTGGAGCCTCTCTTTCCCATCCTCGTTCTGGCTGTCTTCCCCCCCCCCCCCAAATATTTGAGGACATAGAACTGATATTGTCCTAGCAATGTCGTACATCGAGCTCTTCGGCGACGACGAGCACTTCACGTCCGTCTCCGCCGACGGCATCTGCGTCTCCACGCCCACCGGCTCGACCGCCTACAACCTCGCCGCGGGCGGCTCCCTCTGCCACCCGGAGAACCCTGTCATGCTCGTCACGTCCATCTGCGCGCACACGCTGTCCTTCCGCCCCATTATCCTGCCGGACACCATCGTCCTCCGCGTCGGCGTGCCGTATGACTCGCGCACCGACTCGTGGGCGAGCTTCGACGGCCGCGAGCGCGTCGAGATGCGGCCCGGCGACTATGTCACCATCAGCGCGAGCAGGTACCCCTTCGCGAGCGTGCAGGCCGACGGAAGGAGGAGCGAGGACTGGGTCAACGGCATCAGGAGCAAGCTGGGCTGGAACACGCGGCAGAAGCAGAAGGGCTACAAGGAGTGGGACAAGGCGTGACGCTGCTGCGAGGAAAGGGGAAGGGAAATGGAAAAAGAAGGACTGGAAGAGACACGAGATTGCGAGCCCATAGTGAAACCACAAAATTCATTTTGCCAATGATTTAATTCAATCCTCATAGTTATTATCATCATCATCTGTTGTGTACAGTAGGCGCAGTCGCCAGGGTCTGAACTTCTTGATGCGCGGCCCAACCCCGCCGTCGAGTCGAATCATGCACAGGCGCCAGAGCCCCGCGATCCCCTCACTATCCCACATCCGGCATCAAACCACCCGCACCGCAGGCTCAATCAATTGATGCTTCCACCAACCTCACCAGGTCGTCCATGCCATTGAGTCGCTTACCGGTAATTCCCTCAAGCATCTGTGTCCTTTGATTCGACTCATTGATAGTCCTCAACAGTATCCCATCCTCAGTCGAGCAATTCGAACCCATCTCGGGCGTCATCCACCGACCTCACGCAAAGTCTCAATCCATCCTCATATACGGAGTAAAAAAAGATCAAGACCCAAAAAAAAAAACGAAATGTCCACCATGTCCTCCTCCCTCCCCCCCGACCTCTTCGACAAGACCACCCTCCTCTCCCTCGCCTCCACCGCCCTCATCGTCCTCGCCGCCTACGCCGCATCCGTCCGCGCCCTCGGCGCCTCCGCCCCCGGCTCCCTCCGCTTCCTCTTTGTCTGGCACCTCGCCGACGCCCTGTGCCACCTCCTCCTCGAGGGCAGCTTCCTCTACCTCTGCTTCTTCGCCTACCGCGGCACCGGCGAGCCCGGGACAGCGGGGGCGCTCTTCCCCACGCCGTACAACTTCCTCGGCTCCCGCGCCGAGCGCGTCTACGGCCCGCAGAGCGCGCCGCCGGGAAACCCCTTCGGCGAGCTGTGGATGGTGTACGCTCGCGCCGACAGGCGCTGGGCCGGCGTGGACCTGGTGCGTCATCCTTGCGTCGCGTCGCGTCGCGTCCCCCCCGGACTCCTGCTCTGCCGAGTCCAACTCCCCACAGCTTACGGAGTAGTGTGTTTCCTTGCTAATCAGATCCGGTCCAGGGCGTCGTGAGCCTCGAGATCCTCACCGTCCTACTCGGGACGCCGCTCGCCCTCTACATCTGCGCGCTGCTCGCCAAGAGGGACCCCAGGGCCAGCATCTGGATGATCGTGCTCGCCACGGCGGAGCTCTATGGCGGGTGGATGACCTTTTGCCCGGAGTGGCTTGTCGGCAGCCCCAACCTCGATGGCAGCAACTTCATGTATCTGTGGGTCTATCTCGTCTTCTTCAACGGGCTGTGGGTGGTCATCCCGCTCTGGGTCATCCGATACGCCATTGCGGACATCACCAATGCTCTTGCCATGAGAGACGCGAGAAAGGGGAAGTAAGGGGACGAAACGATGACGGCATCTTGAACACGAACAATCTTCATACACAGTAACCGTCAAGCGGAAATCATCAAGCGGAAACTTCAAAAGACATCTAGACGCACAAACAAAAAAAGACATTTGGCCACTTCACAACTTGTATTGTAGGGTATTGTTACTACTCTACCAAGAGCGTCACACCAAGAGCGTGCGAGCCCCTGGTTCCAAGTTCAGAAATCGACCAATCCATTCCGGCCCTGAACCGTCGCGTGTCCGCATTTACATCTGCTGCTTGTGGGCCTCGCTCTTGGCGTCGTGCTTCTGCTCCTCCATCTTGTCGCCGACGGCATCCTTGGCGGCCGAGACACTATCGCTTGTCAGTTCGCTCTGTTCAACGTCCATGAAGAATTGGAAAGGAGTCCAGGGGTGACATACCGAGTGCTCGCGGGGGCGTTGGAGTCTTTGGCGACCTCCTTATTGGTTTCCTTAGAGGCACCAGAAGTGGCCTTCTGGACCTGCTCGGAGAGGTTCTTGGCACCTTGCTTGATGGGCTCCATTGTGGCTTTGGCTTTTGATTCTTTTGATTCTCGGCGTTGAGCTTGTCGTTGTGGGTGTAGGTGGATAACTTGAGACTGTAATAGGTGGATGGCGAAAAAGGATGAGGAGGAGGGACGGGATAGGGGAACACGCCCCTTCTTATACCCCTCCGACATCTCCCCCCTTCCCTCTTTCCTCCTTCCCTCTTCCCTCTTCCCCTTCTTCCGGCTCTCAAGCTGCCTTCGAGCAGGCGCGGCCTAATTCACATGGCGTTATCTAGGACAAGCGCAGGCGAGTGCAATCCGGTAACTCCTGCCATTCCGATCTGTCGGTAAGGACCAGCTTCGGCCGGGAGACGCGCTGATTGGGCTGAGCCTCGATCGAGAGCACAAGAGTACCTGCTTCGTTGTGCGGGTGCGACCCTGATTCGCGCCTTCCATCATCTCGAGAGTTCTCGAGAGGTAACCCTGAGATGATGACGGCGTCGGAAGGAGGGAGCAAAGGGCGTGATGTCATGAGGCGGTGCCTGACGTCGAGGTGGCGTAAGTGACGGCCCGTGGCTTTGCGGGCAGGACGGCGGACGAAGGGATCGGCGGAAGCTTTGCTCCGTGAAACTGGCATTCTTCGATTGATGCTGTCCAACCTGCGCGTCTATCACGTGCGATCCGTCTTTTCCAAGGAACGACTCGGAATGATGCTTGTAGATGTTGGTCCGAGTACGAGTGGGCATGGCATTCGAAAACGTCGAACTCGAGGAGGACAAGATGACGTCAGTGTTGACCGTCGTGATGCTGCGTCGGCTTGTGCGCGGAACGAACGGTTAGAGAGCGCTGCAGGGCACGGGCTTGGAATGTGCTTCTCCCGGGATCTCGGGCCGTGAAGGAACATTGGACTGGAGCTGTTCGAGTCGGAGTGCTCGCCTGTTGCATCTGCTACCGAATCAATCGTAGAGGTACTTGACAAAACGGGTCCCCAGCGGTTCCAGACAGGAGGAGAATGCATCGGCCGTCGACGCTCACGACTGCTTCTTCGCGTTCGACAGGCCGCCCAGCCTCTTCCGCTCCCACTTCTCCCAGCCAGCCTCGGCCATGTCCTCCTCCACGACCAGGTCCCTGATCCGCAACGCCCTCGCCAGGGCCGTGTCCACCGCCCACGCCAGCAGTCCCGTCTGGCGCAGCATGGCCGTGAACAGGAACCACACGACCGCGAACACGAGGCCGGCCGCGGCCCCCGCGGCGACCTGCTTTGCCGTGTGGTAGTTGAGGTAGATCCTGCTCCAGGCCGTCATGCCCGCGATCGCCAGGCCGGCCACGCTGAGGACCACCCTCTCGGCGTAGGACCACACGCCCGTGGTCAGGTACCAGCCGTCCTCCTTCTTGGCGGGCTTGTGCCTCAGCAGGAGGAAGAGGGTGAGCGAGAGGCTCCAGAACGCGATGAACTGCGCGTGCGAGGAGGGCATGCCGTATCCCTTGCCGTGCACGCGGTGCGGGCGCTCCTCCTTGATGAGGCGCTTGAGGCCAAAGTTGAGCACCTCGCAGGCGAGCTGGCCGGCGAACGCCAGCATGATCTCAGCCTCGCGCGTGGAGAAGATCAGGGTGGCGTAGACGACGCATAGGGCCTGAGGGAGGAGAGCGAGATAGGCGCAGAGGAGGGAGAGATAGTCGTCCGGGTCCTTTTTTTTTTGGAGCGCGCGCGCGAGGCCGTCAGTCAGCACCATGGACATGGAGCGAGCGGGAATTCGTCATCGACGGTTGGAAAAGAACTTACATAGTAGACGTGGGTCACGGAGAGGGAGGCGAGCGCAATGTCGTCGTCCATGCTTGCTGGATGAATGAATGACTGGCAGTGAGCAAGAGAGGGAGATTGGGTGAGGGCTTCGTGACGCCAGGGTCCGCGAGTGGGAGAGCCTTTGCGCTGACAGACAACTATTCGGATCGACGGCGAATCCTCAGGGAGGGAGATGATGAGGGCTAGGTGAGCGGCGGCGGAAGCACAACAGCATGATGGTCCCCTCGCGTCTCGACCACCTCTGCGTTGGCGATGGGATGCAGCCGGAGGCTTGCAGCTGGACAAAATCATGCCTCCGGCGACTTGAAGCTCTCAAGAGACACCTTTGGAAAGATCTCGGAACGAGTGGCGCATGAATGTGGCTGTGCGTGCAATGGCTAAGCCACATTGACAATGACTCACCCCTCCATTTCAAGTTTGTGCGTCTCGACTCTCGCCATGGACTTGAAGTTGTTCGCTCGGCTTCATTTCTTAAGACCTTGAAGCTGCGCAGGCCCTGATCGTTGGATTTTTTTTTCTTTCCAAGACGAGATCAGACCCCGGGCACCTATCGCTGGAGCATCTCGGGGGAACGAATTGGCGGCTTTGCCATCGACAGGCCGCTTGACGCTATCGGATTGGCCCGTGATCTCGAGATTGACAACGGCCTATATCCACGATTCGCCGCTTGACTCACAGCTCGCCTCCGGAAGCTGGACCTTCATCAATCCCTCATTGCGATCAATTCTCGGCGAACGGCAAAAATGACATAGAATCCGCCCTCGTCCTTGCCGCGCACACCTATCTTGCCGTGGCGGAATGATCGAGCGCCTGTTGTCCCACAGAGATGGAAGCAAACGACGACGAAGACGCTCGCACCGTCGAGCTTGAGACCCTCGAGGCCATCTTCCCGGAGCTTCGGCGCCTGGAGCCCCGGGGCTTCTCCTTCGAGCTCGAGCTCCCCGTCGCGCCCGCCGCGCCGGTCACCGTCCTCTTCCCCGCCGCAACGGCCAATCCCCAGGTCGCACCGGTCAGTGCGGCTGCCGTCGTTGCGGGCGCTGCTGCTGCTGCTGCTGCTGCTGCTGCTGCTCCTGCCGCCGAGGACTCTTTGCAGGTCACGCATCTGCCTCCTCTGTCGTGCCGCATCGTTCTTCCCGATGGATATCCCGCCGAGCGCGCTCCCGAGGTCAAGATCTCGACGACCCCGCAGTGGTTATCTTCAGAGACCGTGACACGTCTCGAGGAGGATGCGCCCCGTCTGTGGGAGGAGATGGGGAGGGATCTCATCGCGTTCACGTACATCGATCATGTCCAGCGGGCCGCAGATGATGTGTTCGGGGCTATCACCTCGGAAGGGAATCTGGAGATCCATCCTGACCACAAGCTTGCCGTGCTCGACTACGACATCAAGGCCAAGAGAGCCGCGTTCGAAAAGGAGTCCTTTGAATGCGGGGTGTGCCTAGGTGAGCCGAATCCCGAACTGCCAGAGACAAAAAGATCCCCTCGCTGACCATTGTTGCTCATGCCAGACCCAAAGAAAGGCTCCAAGTGCCACAAAATGCTGGACTGTGGCCACATCTTCTGCCTGCAGTGTCTCCAGGACTTCTACGAGGACGCAATCCAGGCAGGCAACATCTCGACCGTTCGTTGCCTGGCCCCGAATTGCGCCAAGAAGCGGGCCGATGCCGCGAAGGCTACCACTGCTGCAGGCGGCAAGCCGACGAAGAAGCCCAAGACATTCATCAGCCCCAGCGAGCTACTCCAGGTCGGCCTCTCCGACGAAATGGTCCGGCGCTACGTCAATCTCAAGTACAAGACGGAACTCGAATCAGACAAAAACACAGTCTACTGCCCTCGGCGATGGTGCAACGGCGCGGCACGCTCCAAGCGGCACAAGAAGCCCTCCGGGCTCGACTTCGCGGAGGCATCGTGCTCGGAGTCGGACGCGGACGCCGACGAGAAAGGATCCGCGGAGGATGAGAAGAAGAACAAGAACAAGAAGCTGGCGAGGAAGTTCAACACGGCCGACCTCCTCAGCGTATGCGAGGACTGCGGCTTCGCCTTCTGCAGCCGCTGCTTCCAGTCGTGGCACGGCGAATTCTACCACTGCGCGCCCCGACGCGAGGACGGCGAGCTCACCGAGGAGGACAAGGCGTCCCTCGTGTACCTCAAGCTGCACACGAGCCCCTGCCCGACCTGCAACGCGCCGGCTCAGAAGACGATGGGCTGCAATCACATGATCTGCTCTCGGTGCGACAGCCACTTCTGCTACCTGTGCTCCGCGTGGCTCGACGCGGAGAACCCCTACCAGCACTACAACCAGCAGCCGAACGGAAAGGTCACGTCCTGCTACATGCGCCTCTGGGAGCTCGAGGGCGGGGATGGCGATGACGTTGGCCTGGGCTTCGCGGGAGGAGAAGGAGGCGTCGGCGGCAGGGGCGCCGCCGCAGCACATCCAGCAGACCAGCACGACCGGGAGATGGTGGGCTTTCCTGACATTGAGATCATCGAGGTCGTGGAGGAAGAAGAGGAGGAGGAAGAAAGGGGAGGTGGAGATTTGCATCAAAATAGGGACGGGGACATAGGTCACGGCCCCGACGAGGTGGTGCATCGCGGGAACCAACAGCACAACGCCGTCGCCGTCGCTCGCGAAGCGCCCCTCGTACTTCGACTCATGGACAACCACAACATGAACCAGAACCGGGCCCAGAATCAAGCCCGCGGTGCCGCCGTCGCAAACCGCCCGCGGGGAAACGCCGCGAGACAGCGGGGAGGCGGGGCAGGCCAGGCAAATTTGCAAGACAACCACCGGCAAGGCAGAGGCGGTGCCCGCGGCGGCCCGCGTGGCGCAAGAGGCGGGAGGCCAAGGGGCCGGCAGAACCAGAACCAGAACCAGAACCAGCGACAAGGCCAGGGCTTGGAGCAGGACATTTGGAGGGACGCCGGGGCGGCGGCGGAGCAGCTGGATGCCCCGATGGAGGCCTGGATACGGCGCTTCGTGGAGATGGCCCTGGCGGACGCGGAGGACCAGATCGAGGAGGGCGAGTCGGACGAGGAGCATGACATGATCATCATAGACTGAGCGCGAAGAGGGGGAATGTGACAGCAATGAACTACTATTCCGCGATGGGTTGCTGCCAAATACAGGTCATCGAAGGGATCAATTGGCTTCGACGCGCAAAAGAAGTTTCGTCCAAAGGTTCAGAAAGGGGGAACCTGCGCTTTCATCATGCATTGATGCATATCACTCGTACTATCGGTGTATCTCTGTTTTGGAAAAAAGAAATCTCGAAACTTCAATGGCTTCTACTCCCATTGCTCAATACTACAAGTTGAGTTGAGTTCTCTGTGCTGTCTTTGCGCCTCCACGGGTTCTCGTCCCAGAAGCTGCCCTCGGCCTCGCCCCCTTCCATCGACATGCATCAATGCGTGCATGTTGTTTCATTTCGCGAGCAGGATGATCAGTGCATGGCGTGACATCAAGATGAATCCACTCTCTACCTTTCCATCTCCTCCAACCGGCAGAAGCGAAACGGCGCAGCCTCGTTCCATCCATCCACCGTTCGTTCGTTCGTTCGTTCGTTCGT
This sequence comes from Escovopsis sp. AC, assembly GCA_003055955.1. Lineage (NCBI taxonomy): Eukaryota > Fungi > Ascomycota > Sordariomycetes > Hypocreales > Hypocreaceae > Escovopsis > Escovopsis sp. AC. The sequence continues at coordinate 1,165,417 of NQYS01000001.1, read as the reverse complement.
TCGTCCGTCCTGCGCGCAAGTCACCAGACATGGCCCGCCGTTCCGCTTGAGGAATTCTGATCGTCTTCTCGGGACGCGGCTGCACGGGGAGGGCCTTTGCCTTTGCGTTCGCGTTTCTGGGCCGAAAAGTCCTCATGGGCTTGAGGCATCCATATCATACCTGTATGTATGCACATAGATGCTGCCTGCGGAATCCGAAGCCTGTGATGGACCGGCCATGGGGTCGAGAAGGGTTTCTCGGGGATCTAGGTAGTCTGCTCAGCTCGAGACTCGCAATGCTCTCTGCAGTTCTTCTGATGCAAAAGAGACGCTCGTGCGTGAACCGTCCAGCGGACGGACTGCCCACACCTCTCGCTCGACCCCTCCAAGCAACATGAACATGAACGTGAACATGGACATGGACATGGAGATGCTCGTGCAGGGGTCCGCTGCATCTCCCAGTGCTGCCCTCCTCCCGCGCAGGCCGAGTTCGAGCCCACAGAGATTCTGGGGTCTGGGCACAAACCCACCCCGATCCCCTGCTGCCGGACCTGTGCCTGTGCATACTGTGCATGTATGTACGAGTATGTATGACGGCAGCACTGTTGATCCTCTCCAAGGTTCCAGGTCTGGGGCCGAGGCAAGACAGGGACCCTCAGATGAGCCTTTTCGCTGCCCCCGGACGCGCCCCCCCCCTCTTCTCTTTCTCCCCCTCCTCTTCCAAGGTTGTCCCAGTCCACACGCAATACAGGTACTGCTTGATAACCGCTCATGTCTCCTTGTGGACCGAGTCAGTGGAGCACGGCCCTGGGCCCAGAGGGGTCGACATCGGGCTGGTTGGGTGCTTGCCAATCCGAGCCCTTTTCGGGCCGTCCGTCGAGCTCTGTCTCGCATGCGAGTCGTATCCCGCATCCACACGGCGAGAGATGAGCAGGTTGGCCGGGCATGCGGCCCTTTCTTCGACCTCCCAGTTCGGAGGGGGGGTTCTTCTTCTGTCTCCTCGTGCGAGTCCCCGTACTCGTATGGACTCGTGCCATCCATCTTTCGATCAAGTGGCTCAAGCGCCTCGGGCAGATGAGAAAAAGAGAAAAAAAAAAAAAAAAAAAAAAAGAGAGAGAGAGAGAGAGAGAGAGCGTAGGCCGACCGGCATTCGAGTCCAAACCTGAGGCTACACCCCCCCCTTGTCCCCCTTCTCCGTTGCTGGGGTGAGAATCGGGAGGCACCCGTTCGTCAAGGTCCCAAAGGTTCCTCTTGGAACTCGGCGTCGGAAAACCAGATTCTTCCTCAGCACGAGAGGAGACACCCATTTTCCTAAGAGATTCGCAATTTCCTTTTTCGGGTACCGTGTGGGTGAGGACAATGAGACCAATCCGACAACAGCGTCAGTTGTTCAAGCCGCCGAGCCAGCTGCCCGCAGGCTTCCTGCATCTGGCGAGTCCTCCTAGGCGCGATGACTCTGTTGATTGATCTCGAGACGTTCGAGTCACGCTGTACCAATGGCGCATCGCAGGCTGGGCTCTCCATGCCCTACCTAGCTGTATGTATGTAATGCAATTTGCATCTCTTTCAATTTCATGGCGCATGCGGCCAGAGGGGCGCAATGGCTGATTCGCGCAGAATCGCCGGTGTGAACCAGGTTCTGGTCTTGGCAAGGGATTCCAACCCACAGAATAGGCGCAGGGCTTCTCCTCGAGAGACCGCAGAGACCATCATGGCATCTCTCATCCCTCTTTCATCACAGAAATGCCTGTAGAGGGGTCTTGGAAAAAGAGCCGGAGTTCACGATGTGAATCCGAGTACATCTATGAAGCCGGGTTAGCCCGACATTCCCAAGGGTCAAGAGGTGCCAACTAAGCGCACTCATTCTTCGACATTCACCCCTATATCTTGTCCAAGCTCCTTCTTGTCCCTCTTCGCAGCATGTCGGGACCGAGAAGTTCAGGTCGCATTTGAGCCATGCTGTGAGGAAAAGTGATCTGGCTGCTCGTTCAGACCTCATGCGGGCGCCTGCCCCAAAGCCCAAGGAAACGGCGTCTTGTGTAACCCGATCATCTTCGCGCAATGTGGGATGCCGTGCTTCACGCTCGTATGTACATAGACGAGGAAAATGACTTTGACATCCCCTTTGCATGTCCTGATATCAAGTGAGACTGCAAATGTGAATGATGATTGATGCATGCCCCAGCATGAGCAGCCCCTCCGCAGCGTTGTGATGGCTCTGCCTTCATCACAGTCATGGACAAGCCGCGGCGTGCGTTTTTGCATCCTGTGATTCTGATTCATCCGAACGCCTTCTCGCCTTGCTTCAGGGCTGCACCATGTCTCCTTGAGCAGCATCAAACCAAGGTGATGATTTGAAAGCATAGCAAGCCTCAGAAGAACACCTGGACGTTCGCAGCCAAACGGTCATCTGCTGCGTATCTAGGCCAAGACGGAGTTGGGGGACATCTGCCTCATCGTGAATGAAGTACGAGACGTCATTGTGTTTCCCTGATAGCCGTTTTCGAAATGCTGCAGAATATTGTTGGCATGATGTGTCTCGGGCGCTTATCGCTCTCAGTGTTCCCTGTGAAAATCGGGCAAACCGTACACACGACTCAGTACTCGTACATACATACTACTCGTATGTAGCACAAGGTATGTATGTTGGAAGCGGAACAGCTGGTAATCTGTTACACCACATTGAACACGAGAACCTCAATGTATGGGGATACGCAGAGGGTTGTTCACCTGATACTTGAGGCAAATCGCTTCCCAGGCCTACATGACAGGAGTCAAGATAGGGGCCCGTGATCATTGTACACCACTGTACCAGCCAGCCGGCCAGCCTCTTGAGTAAAGTCAGTAATCATTCGATAATGTTTGCGCTGGGACTTTTGTTTTTATCTTCGGCGAGTGACTTACATCTGAGGACGGTATGGTTCGTAAATTGAGCTTCACGTATTATTCTGAGTACCTGTCCGTTGGACCAGTCAAGGCTTAGAGATTGCAATAGGCAATCTTCCATTGCCATGCGTCCATGGGCAGAACGTCATCTGCTTTCGCCAAAGGAGCAAGCAAATGATCCGGTTAAGTCGTGTAGACCGCCGCGCAATCATGGATGTTTCGAATGATCTGGGTTGGTGTTCGACTTTCTCCGCCACCCATGTTCCAGGTCTTCAAGCAGGAGGTCCATAGCACCGTGGCGACGATTTCACAATCTGGGGGCAGCAGCCTCGCCGAACCATCATTGCTTGAGGTAGATGATTTGCCACGAGAATGCCCTTGCATGAAGCCTCCCTGAATTCATGAGTCATACCCTTCGAGACAAAGGACGAAGTCTGCTAAAGTGAGTTCAACGCACTCCGCACATGGATGTTCATTTCTAGAAACGAGGTGAGAGTTTTTGTCGTTATCCATTGATCCATTATCCAAGCTAAGGCTTTGCCAGGCAGTCGGTCATTGACAGATCCTGGCTGATGGCGGACCTACGCTCGCCAGGCGTGACTCAGGAAGATTTTCTCCCTTGGCTAAACGCTCGTCCAGTCGAATCATTGAGGCTCCTGAGGCTTTACAGACCCAGGAAATGCTTCTTAGCATGCTGCATTGCGGATCACCTGGATACCCCGAACAGCTTGACGACCAATAGCAGATAAATGCGGCAGTCAACGACATGGTCTTTCGGCATCGGGGGAGGAATGCTTGGGAATGTCCCTGCGCAGGACACTACCTGATACTGGCTGCTTTCTGATCTCGTGGTACCGATAGCTTGAAAACTCATCCTTCCGACCAAGACTTTGGAGAACCTGGCATACTGACAAGGTCAGGCTTGGAGTGGTTCGCGAAGTCGATGCTATGAAAGCTGAAGGCCACAAGGACCAAGACGATACCATGAAGTACCTGTATTGCGATGCGCGATGAAACTCAAGTCCGAGCTTCAAAAGATCGAACCCTGGGGTGATCATTGCGGGTGGGCTCATTTTGGCCATTCGAAAGACAAGGCATTGCGTCAATTTCGGGCGTGAAAATGATTGCGATCCTGTCATTGATCAATGATGTTCGTCGCCTCGACCTTTGAACGAGCAAGAAAAGATCTTGGTGGGTTTTCATTCCTTTCCCTCAGGGGGAGCCCGTGAACTGCCGACAAGCAAGCATCTTGGAAGTCTCATCAAGTTCGCGAGAGTCTGCTGTCGTGACATGACAAAAGGTGTAGCAACTGTCATTGTCATTGAAAAGATGAGGCATTATTCTCCTGGTCAAATCCAGTGCCTTCCACTCATTTGTGTCTCCAACCATTACGGAGTCCCCGTCGAAAATGAGCTAGGCCAGTGCGTGCTTGCTGACTCGTAGGTTGCCTAACATACCACAGACGAGAAGGCTTCCACACGCAGTCCAGGACTCTTTGAGGAGAAGATGCTCAGCATCAGGGCAAAGGGCGGCTGGCTCTTCGCAACACCGAAGGCGACAGCTGCTCGTACCTGCGAGCCTCGGCACGATCAGAAGTTCAAATTGGTGGGGCCATCCGAAAGGGTGTGGGAGTGTGGACATGTTTTTGAGAAAGAAGAGGGGGG
>NQYS01000001.1:1137194-1151372 GCA_003055955.1 Escovopsis sp. AC | reverse complement strand
GAAAGCCCCAATTTTTTTTCCCCCCCCCCCCCCCCCAAAAAAAAAAAAAAAAACCCACAAGTCCAGGAATCTCCGGTTGACCCCCTCTTCGCCTCCAAGACACACACCCCCTCGCTCCTCTCTACTACTACTTATGTATGTACGGAGTACTACTGGCACACTTCGATTCAGTCCACCCCCGAATCACCAGACCCCCGACCCCCTTCTCGAAATGGTTGCCTGCCCAGTGCTGCACGGCAAATTGTCAGGGCTTTCTGGCCTCTCTTTGCCATCGCCTTGTCTCTCCTCTCGTTGCTCGACCCTGGGCCGAGTGCCTTCTCATCTTATTTTCGATTCGCATCTCGCCCATTGTACGAGCCCGCGCATACATACAGCATCGAAGGTATGTACGAGTACGAGTACAGGTAGCTTGAGGCCTGTCCGTATCTACAGGATGCCCCATGGTCCGATCCATTCGCTCTGTCTGCCGACCGGGGACTCCATCCTGCGTGCTCGTACTCTGTACTCGTACTATTCAGGTATCTCGTCATGTTTCACCATGACACCTTCAAGGACAGGCCAGACCGAGACAACTCTGGTCTCCTTCGATGCCAAAACCGCCCAGCTCCGTCCCGTCGAGTCAATGCTGACAATCGGCCAGATGCAAGGCACTCTTCGTCCATGGTAGAATCCCTCAGCGCTCGGGCTCGGGCTCGTGTGTAACGGCATGTGCGGCACTCGGTACCCGTTCAAAGCGCTCTTCTAGACGCAATCCAATGGTCCCCATCGAACCCGAACAGAGGGTTTTTGCTGTTAGATCCCGCTGCTAAAGGGAGGGGCAGGTGGACGGGAGGGGGGAGGGGTGTGGTCCTGGGAGAGTCCTCATGTCCCATGCGATCCCCGGCTCCATCTTGGCGAAACCACAAGCAGCCGACCTGCGAGAGCAGTGGGATCGGCATCCCGCCCACCCCGGTTCAGTGCCGGACATTCAGGCGAATCAGCCACACTCCACTGCACTATCTGCCGTCCTCTCTGGATCCATCCATCCATCCGTCATGCACCCCTTCTTCGGAGATACAAGTACCTCGAGGGCATCCGTATCATATACATGCATACATACTTTCCTGCTTCGTGCAATGCCGGTATGCACTCACTGCCTCGCCTCGCCTCGCCTCGTCTCGCCGCACGCCCGTCCTCTCGATCCTGATATTACCCTCCTTTCCCCTTCTCCGTCCTGCCCTCAAGAACAGCCCCCGAGTCCATCGCACAGCTCGCGGCAGAGAGCAGAAGGCCATTTCTAGGATCTCATAAGGGACATGCCCTCAAGATGACGGCGGCGGCGTATCCGGCAACTATGACAGCAGATCCATGCCTCCGAGGGGAGACCGGTCATACCAACTTCTGGTCCAACTACAACGGCTCGGCACACCTGAGCAACAGGCTCAGCACGGCCATGGACCCGGGCTTCCACAGCTCGACCTCGGTATCACCACTCCCGGGCCGGCTTCGATCAAGCCATGACCCGACTTACACATACGGGCGATGCTCGCAAGACGAGCCTTCTCCCTACGATCGCCATCTACAGCCAAGCCTGTCCACGCAGTCACAACACACGTATCCAAGCCTCAAGCGCCCTTACTCGCAGACCGAGCCCGCCGCGTACCAGGAGATGGTCCAGGACCTCAGGGACGAGGGCTCGAGGCTGACCGTCAACCAAGATCACAAGCTTCTCTCCTTCCGCCGCGCCCATGACAAGCACACAATCGTCGACCAGCACGGCCGCATGCAGCAACTCGAATTGTCTGCCCAGCTTCACGGCATGTTCTTCCTGTCCGAGATGCCCTCCACCGCCAGCGACGGGAGCACTCTCCAGCCCGAGTTGACGTGCTACCGGAGGAATCTTTTCCAGATCAGCGGTTCTCTCATCACGCCGAGGGGCCAACTGTCGGTCATCAACGAGAGCAACGAGAGCGTCCCCGTGTCCAGCATGGAGGTCGCCGTCTCTGCCATCGAGTCTGTGGACGGTAACCCCGTCCGCCTCATCGTCATCCCCTGGAAGACTCCCCCGCCCAATACGCCCGAGATCAATCAGGGTCCGGACCAGGAGCCCTCAGCGCTTCCCCTCATACCGTTCCAGGGAGACAGTGCCGAGCCCGACGGCGAGTATGCCGTTTATCCCATCGGCTGGCGTCGGCTTCAGTTCAGGATGTAAGCCTTCCCCCCCCCCACCCCCTTTTCTTTTTTTTTCTTCTCCAAAGACTCTTTTGGCATCGCCCTCTAGCTTTGAGGAACCTCTTAAGCTGGAAGATCAAATTGCCAAATGAATCACAGGCTGATTGCAGGGTGACTCTAGAGCAACAGCGAACAATGGCCGGAGAAAGGAGCTCCAGCAGCATTTTGTGCTCCATCTCAAAGTGTTTGGAACCCTGGCGGACAGCTCCAAAGTCGTGCTGAGCGAGGCCACCACAGCACCCATAGTGGTTCGCGGCCGCAGCCCTCGCAACTTCCAGACCCGCAAGGAGATTCCCCTTTTGGGCTCAAGTGCCGGGTCCAGGGGTCAAGCTCTGGTCGAGACCGGTCTGGGGGTGGTTGCGGGTGCGCTTAGCGTCAAGCCACAGGAGCTGAAGCGAACCATGGACATGCAACTGCCGAGGTCCAGCTTCACCTACGGTCCGCCGAAAATGCCCGGCGTACCCCAGCTGAGCTCGATGAGGCCAAGGTATGCTTCTCATGCTTCTCATTACCATCACCTTGGGGCCTCGAGGATGAGGTTCCCTTTGGAGCCGACTTGGCTGATGATAGAATTCTCCTGACAGTACCTTCCCATCATGGAGCCCGAGCAGCAACGCACCGATGCCCCAGATGGCAGCAACATCCAGCCCTGGCAGCTACTCGTCAGTCTCCACGGGGGCCGACTCCTACCCCAAGGTCCCCCTTTCCACAACGTCGCACTTCAGCAGCGAGTCTCAAGATCTCCCTCTTCAGCCGTCTATTCCATCATTGGCGCTTTCCATGGGAGGGAGTGACCAGTCGTCGTCGAATCGCGGGCCGAGCTCGTACTCGTATGTGCAGCCCTCGTCAGGCGGTCACTTGGGCCATCTACATGCTGCTTCGAGCACCCCTCCGCTGAGCAGCCACGAAAGTTCCATGAGCGTGCCCCGGTATGTCGACAGCGGCCGGCCGAGCAAAAGCTCTCGATCGACAGGCCAGCAGTCGGTCCACAGCAATGGCTCTTCGTCCCCGTCCGAATACCGGTACGGGCCTTCCTCTGCGCCCTCCTCCAGCAGCTCGAGGGACTACTACCCCTCATCCAGCGCCTGGGCGGCGACGACAGCCGCCGAGACCAGCTCGACTGTCGCATACTCGCATGGCGACGGCCGGCCGTACACCTACTCCCACGATCACTATAAGGTCACCAGCTCGAACCCTGCGTCGGCCAAGATGGAGTCCAGGGGCTACGATAGCCTGAACAACTATTCCTGGAGCCCCAACTAATCCGGCGAATGCGTGAGCGGTCAAGTCTTCGCTTGGGAGGCGGGCGGTCGGACGGGACGGGAGTGTTCTGACGAAGAGCGATGATCTCTCCCCCTTGAGCATTACCCGCCCGTTCATCCGCGAGGCTGGAATCGAGCTGCTGCACTTTCATGTAGAATGATATGGTTTTTTTTTTGTAATGGCTCGGAAAGGGGGGCGGCATTCCACACGACACTGTCTGAATCTGTTTTCCTTTGTGCTCGGCATCATTCTTTCCTTTTGTTTGTTCATATATCTTTGGGCCACTCGCAACTTTCCATGGCGAGGATTTCCTTGGGCGTGGTGTTCCTGGCCGTCGGGGGCCGGTGGTTTGGCTCACATGCTACATATGAAGCGGCTACAGATTCCTTGTGTGGGTGTTGACGGCGAGGATATCGAACGAGGACTGAGGAACGGCGGGTGATGTAGAGGTGTGTGGCGGGGCATGACATGGCATGGCACGGCGTGGTGTAGCGTTGCGTTGCGTTTCGTTTCGTTTCGAACTTGGGGCTGTACTCATTGGGGTATGAAGCACCGGATGGGAATCTCTTTTTCTGCCCCTTTCAATCCAATATGTGGGGGGTCTTGATGGGATGGTCATTTGAGATGTTGCAATGACGAGCCCTGGAGTACGGGATGGAGGCGGTGTTATGTTCTTTTCTTTTCTTCTCTGGGGTTGTTGCAATGATACGACCCGGGGAGAGACTTCTGGAAATTGATCGTTGATGGGCGATTCTCGTGCGGTTTCAAGATGTTCAGTGTCACGGCGACGGGCTTGAAAGTCGAGCTTGAGGCTCCGTGTCAGTGAGGCTCCTCCGGCTGGCGTCATTGCATCAAGACCATGACGTCGACACCAGCCTCGGCGGGCCTCGCTGGCACCTGGCATTGATACATCTATGTGCTTGGAGAGCTTATGTCCCCTCAAGGCATGCCCGTTGAAATATGCAGCTTGACCATGATGATTTGAACGGATGAGCAGTTCGGGACAGGCTTGGCTGAATGATGCCGTCACACCAGGCAGCAAAGGTGAAGTGGCCAGTCCAGCGGCCCTTCCAGCGGGTATTCTACCTGATTTTGACTCCGACTACCCCTTGATGAAGAATTGAAGTCTTGGAGAGGCTCGCATCGTGTACAGGGGCACAGTGTATGAGATGTATGGAGACACCCCTTTTCAGTACAGGCGTATACATACACATGAATCCATCAATCCATATGTAGTACCAATGTCGGTATTTGAATTCACTGATGTAACCTTGGTGCTACGTGCCTGCGTGCCGGAGCGGCATCTGTGCCTGTGGCCGTGTGCGAAGAGGAGGAGGAGGAGGAGGAGGAGGAGGAGGAGGAGGATGCAGATGTAACTCCGGGGAGTAACGATGCGCACGGGAGTGGACTTTCGCGGGTGTTGGGATTACCTATTGATCAGTTTGATCCATTGATCCGTTGATCATTGATGGCTGTGTCCCTGGTCAGGAGGGGTTGTCGGTACCGCCGAGATGGAACCGTTGGGGGGGCGAGGGGGCGAGGGATGGCGTGCATGACGGGGTTTGGACGGATGGATGGATGGCCAACTGTCTTGGGCGGGCTTGGGTGTAGGAGACGTAGAAGATGTGAGTTTCGGGACTTCAGATATTTGCTTTGGCATTTGGGGCTGGGATCTGGATTGCAAATTTGGGGTGTTTGCCTGTGAGGGCTTCAATATAATGATGCATCGCCGAAGCCAGATGGTGATGTCTGGTTAATTATTCCATCAGGTGGGCCTTTGCTTACATAAGACGACGCCTGGGGCTGGACAATTTTCCATCCTTGAGCGGCCAACAACAGACGACATGACCTCGTCCATCGTCTCATGTGAGATCTAGATTCCCATCCAGAGAGTACTCCAGGGACTCATTCACAGCTCGAGCGCGTCAATTGCTCTCATCAACGGACAGGTATCCATCGCTTCTCTCTGTACCAGAAATCATCGGCATTTATCTGCATTTCGCGCCCGTCGGATCGTCACCAGCCTAGCCATGTTCGACCTACCAGAAGCCAAAAGGTACATGAAGACGCTCTCTAATCCCAAAATGCCTGCGCTCACGCAAGGCGGCGAGTCGCGGTGCTGATGCCATTCACAGGGTCCGCCGCGAGGATCTGCGCCGGGGCGATGATTCCGAGTCCAGCGATGGCGAGATGGACGCGGACCTGCAAGCGCGGCTCAACGCCCAGATCGCAAAGTCCCTAGGCCTCGATCTCGACCTCGACCAAGGCCGCGAGCAGCACACGGCAAGAGGCCACGACCGGCCCGCGTCGCCAGAGTCAAATCGAGAGCCAGAGCCCGAGTCAGCAGATGGGCAGGACGGGCAGGACGGGCAGGACGGGCAGGACGAGGACGGCTTCGCATTCCGGCTCTTCAGCACGGCCGGCCCCGCGCCCAAGGTCGTGCTCGAGGACCCCGACGAGGTCCAGGGCGACGGCGCCTTCGTCAGGCCCAGGCCGCTGTCCCACTACGTCGCCGGCGCGCCCTCGGCGGAGCTCCGGTCGCAGTACGAGTTGGCCGCGGTGACGGGCGACGAGGTCGTCTCGCGCTCGCGGGCCAGGTCGTGGGGGCTGGAGCTGCCCTGGAAGGTCACGACCATCAAGGTGCTGAGGAGGGCCGGCGAGGCCGTGCGGGACGATGGGGACGGGGCGGCGACGGATGCGGCCGGCAAGAGCAGGAGGCGGCCGGGAAAGAAGCGCAGGATGGCGATGCGGACCAAGGAGAGGGCGAGGGTGAAGGCGAAGGAGGCGGCGAGGCAGAAGGAGGCGGAGAAGGAGGAGCACATCAAGGAGAAGAAGAAGCGGATGAACCGGCTCAAGAAGCTGAGGAAGAGGGCGAAGAAGAAGGGGAACAAGGAAGGAGGCGGTGATGACGATGACGAGTCGGGGAGCGATTGATCGATTCATGCTGGAGGATCACCCTGGATATGAAGATGAAGCCGTGCCCTTGATACCACACAGTCTCTCATCTCATGATTGACCATGATCCTGACTCCATCGTCAAGGCCATATGCTCGTACCTCAAATCTCGATGATCGATATTGCAGTCAATAGTACCACTACGTCTCGTACTCCGTATAGGGTAGCCATTTGCAGTTGCTTGGCCGTGGAGAGCTCCTTCCCGCGTTGAGCTCCTTCCCGCGTTGATGCAAAAAGGTGCTAATCCAGATCCAGACAGTGTCCCTCGAGAGCTCCTGCCCACAACTTCGTACAGTGCGAAGAGTACCTTCCAAGGCCCCTCGACCGCCTTCGAGTCCGCCATCTTGGCGCCCGCACGGCGATCGATCAATTCAATTCAATTCAATTCAATTCAATTCAATCAATCTATCTATGGAGTAGTATCTATCAATTCCACCTCAACTCTCGCCTGCATGCGAATGACCCGTCAACCCCACCGCCGATGCTCCCGATTCAAAACGCGCGACGCATTCCCAGCCCACTTTTCGACCCTCGACAACGAGTCGGCACGATCCATCAACTATTCCTCAAACCCAGGGGGGTCCACGATGTGCCACAAGCACTCCGCTAGCGTGAAACCCATCCGCTCGCCCTTTTAACCCGCCGCCCATCATGAAGCCCCTCTGGCCTTCCTCCTCCATCTCCCCCTGCCCCTCCCCCTCCTCCAAGCCTGGTGCTGCCCAACAGCCTTCCAGATCGACGGCGACGGCGACATTGGACCATGCTTCACCGGATGCAGCTCGAGTCGCACAATCCAGTGCCGCTGCCGACTCGCTGCTGATCCCTCCTCCCGTTGCACCACCGCCAGCGCCAGCGCCATCCCTGACCTCGACGTCGACGCCGACCTCGACCACGACCACGACCACGACCACGAGCACCACGCAGCAACGGCCGTCGACGAGTACCGGTACGAGCAGGGCTGCCCCTCCTCTTCGGGTCCCTCAGATGCAGGGAGGCGGTTTCGCTCCGATGCCACCTCCGCCAGCAGCAGCAGCAGCAGCAGCAGCAGGAGCAGCGCCCTCGAACAGCAATAGCAATAGCAATAGCAATAACAACAACACCTTCATCAACAGTCAAAATCGCCCGTTTCCTCAGCAGCCTCAGCATTCGGCCAGCGACTCCCTCTCCCTGATGCAGCTGCGCCGGATCGTCGCCGAGGCCAACCGGCCAGAGCCCGCCGCATACGACTTCGTTTACTCCGATACCGCAACTCACGCCGAAGAGATCGACGAGTGGTTCGTATACCAGTTCTGGCAGTGGGTCAGGCTCAATTCTGCCCAGAAGATTTTCGAGGCCCACTGGTCGCAGGAGATCGGGGCCAACAACATCAACAACAACACCAATAACAACACCTGGGACGACGCCAACCACGACACGAGATCGAGCTTCATCCGCGCCGCCATCGCAGGCGTGCGCTCCCACGATGCGACAGTGCGGTCCGAGTCCATCGGGAAGCTGGTATATCTGGTCTTGGGAAGATGGGGCGACACGGCAATGCCCCACGGCGCGGACCCGGAATTAAGGTCAATGGCGAGCGCGCCCCAGCTCCAGGCCATGACCGCCGGCGTCGCCTGCTTGACCTCCCTTGAAGGAATACCCGCTGTCTGGGAGCTGCTCAAGACCTCATTTGAGGCTTTCTGGTACGCCGACGAACCGTGACATTACCCGCCTCCACATCCCTTATGATCATTTCACGTCTAAGAAAAGGGACCATCATTTCAGGGCTGGCGACATCCACGAGAGCGCCTTTCAGGATGCCCAAGACGAACTGTACAACCTCATGACCATCATGTACATCGTCCTCCAGGAGACCCTCAACGATCCCGAAGACATGTCCTCCACACATCAGGCATTGCGTACGTGAACCAAGAGACTCTCTTTTTTTTCCTTTTTTCAAGAAAAAAAAAGAGATGAACCTCGGCCGACCTTTATCACTCGCTGACTTCGGACCTTAGTCGCACTGAACCCCTCACTGGTCGACTTCATGCTCCTGACGACCTCAAAACTCAGATGGGACGAGCACAACGTCATCCCGCATACACAGGTGCGATTTCCTCGGCAGACGCCCGTCGACCCAAAAGGCTTTGTTTCACTTCCTCTTACTAAACATGACCTTAGGTCTTTCAACTCTTCTGGAAATCCATTTTGCTCGTCTTTGGCGGCACGAAAGATCTAGAGAGGGTCAAAGAGGCCACGCGGGAGTCAAACGTCACAGAAGACAAAGATAAAGAACTCATCACAGCGTCGCCCCTCGATTACCACGTGTTCCGCCAGGAAATCACCTCCAAATATCCGGCCTACATCCCCCCCCGGCCCCTGATACCCCTCGAAGCAGACAACGTCTCGATCCTGCCACCCATCCCCAACATATCGACGAGGAATGCATCTAACGGAATCATTCCCCAACCACCTAATGCGCAAGCGGGAGGCGCCTCAATCCTCAACCAGCCCGTCCACATCGCCACTCCCGCCCCTTCACCACCTCCCTCTCCAGGCATCGGGGGGAAAGGGGGCAAGAAACAGAACTACCAAACGAACCAGAACTTCCCATTCATGTATCCACCCCTCGACGCATCGAGCAACAGCGCCGGCGGGAAGGGCATGGCTGGCATAGACGACAACCTGGTCAGTCGGAGATGGGAAGGCAGTGATATCCCTGCCTCCATTCTCGAGGCCGGCAACATCTTCTCCTCACGAGTCAGGATGACCCGAGCGACGAGACAGCTCTGGGAAGAGCGCGAGAGGTTCTTGAAATCCGAGCGTGGCTGGGACGCCGAGGCCGACGAGAACGGGGACAGCGACGTGGATAATCTTGACCTGGATCTTAGCGAGCTGACACTAGAAGAGAGGGAAATCTTGAAGGAGATCAATGCCGAAGACAGAGAGAACAGGCCGCAGCGCTCCTCGGGTCTAGAGGTAGATTTTGGACCTCATCCAGAGAAGTTGGAGGAACGAGACAAACAAAGACTGTTAGCGGTAGAGAACTTTTACGTACGTTCACCCCTCCCCTTGAATCGCGTTCACCACTTGCCGGTGGGTTTGAATTTGATTCTGATTCTGAATAGCGTGAGGCCCTGCCACACCTGCAATCCTTGGTCATCGTTCTGCTGCGACCGATATTGGTCAATGTCACAGCAATAGTAACCCAACAACAACAACAACAACAACAACAACAACAACAACAACAACAACAACAACAACAACAACAACAACAACAACAACAACAACAACAACAACAACAACAACAACAACAACAACAGCAGCAGCAACAGCAACAGCAGCAACAACAGCAACAGCAACAGCAACAGCAACAGCAACAGCAACAGCAACAGCAACAGCAACAGCAACAGCAACAGCAACAGCAACAGCAACAGCAACAGCAACAGCAACAGCAACAGCAACAGCAACAGCAACAGCCTGGTCAAATGGGGCCCATGGGTGCTAAGAGCAATGGCGCCGGTATGGGCATGAGTAACGGGATCAATGGCCAGAGACCAGCGGATGCCCATGGCCAAAACCGGGTGGAGGAAGAGCCTCTTCCCACGCCAGAAGAGCTCGACGCTTCGAGATCGCGGGAGATTACTGCCAAGGCCATGACGGCGATTCTCGTCCTGCTTCTCAAGTGGTTGAGAGTGTCCCGTTCGTCCTCCCCCCAAAGATCCAAGTTGCCCTGGTGGCCAGGTTTGCTAATTGAGCATCCCAGACGTGCTCAAGTTTGAGTATTTCACACAACTCCTGCTGGACTCAAACTACCTTCCTCTCGTTCTCAAGCTCTTCGCGCACCAAGACATTCAGCAGGTGGTCGACAGCAAAATGGATCGCCTCGAGAACAGGTATGAGGTTCGCATGACTTTCTCGTCCGTTGTGAGGCTGACAATCTGCAGCTTTTTCCAGTTCTGCAACTTGCGTTCGAATTACAAGGAACAAGCCGAAAGCGACGCCGAGAATGAGCAAGAGGATGAGAACGAGCACGGCGACGGCAGTGACATTGAGAATGAGTGTGACGAAGACGGGGACGAGGCTGAGGATGAGGACGGCAACGGCAACGGGGAACTCATCGAGGACAACACACCAGAAGGGCTGCAAGACGCAGAAGAGGAAGAACAGGGGGGCGATGAGGAGGAGGAGGACAATGCCGCGCCGCCCCTGATCGCGAGAAAATGGCCCTCGGACGAGGCGGAAGCTTCCCCCAACGAGCCGCAAGCCGCCCCCGCCGACGACGTCAACGTCATCGTCCACAACGGGCAGCCGCCGCCGCCGCGGCCCGAGGTGGACGAGCTCGGGTGCCCCGTCAACGCATCGTCGCTGCCCTTGGAGCCCATCACGGACTTCTCACGGCGCAATTTCTTCTCGCTCATCAACTACCTGCGCGTGATGCAGAAGATCTGCAAGGGCAAGGCGCACCGCAACCTGCTGCTGGTGCAGTACAAGTCGTCCAACATCCTGCGCAAGTCGCTGCGCGTGCCGCAGCCCGAGCTGCGCCTGTACACGCTCAAGCTGTTCAAGGGCCAGGTGCCCTACTGCGGGCGCAAGTGGCGCCAGAGCAACATGCGCGTCATCACGGCCGTCTACCTCCACTGCAGGCCCGAGCTGCGCGACGAGTGGCTCGCGGGCAGCGACATCGACGCCGAGGTCGACTCAGCCCTGCCGCTCGAGCAGGCACTCAGGAGCCTCACGCACTGGCGCAACGTCCGGCGCTACCCGGGCAAGATCGCGCACGAGATTCGCGCCGCCATGAGGGAGGAGCAGGACTTCTTCACCAGAGAGCTCGAGAAGCTGGACATGAACTGGGCCGAGTTCCTGGGCGGAGAGGATCCCAATGGCAATGGCAATGGCAATGGCAACGGCATGGGAAACGGCATGGGAAACGTCATGGGCAACGGTAATGGTAATGGCATGGGCATGGGCATAGCCGGCAACATGGATCGCGGGGAGATGGTCTGGGGATAGAGAAACGGAATCTTGACATGGCGATATCGGGCTTCGGAATAAAGGCGAGCCAAGGCTGCCGGGGCGCATAGTCTCTCCCCACGTCAATCCATCTCGCCGCCAGATATGGCGTCAGTAGAGTCCAGGGCCATAAGCACAGAGTTCCAGTGATAGCTACATCATGATGCAATGCGAGACAGTTGCTCAGACACAGGACTCACGGGGGTTTTCCGTTGAATCCATCATTCATCGTGGATTCTAATGTATGTCCATTAAACTGCCATTGTAAGTCTATTAATACAGAAGCCTCCAGCGTTCCCCTTTCCCTGGCCAGTCAAAGGAAAAAAAAAGCCCGACTAGAGAATTTGAAGGTGGACCGCAACCAAAGCGGACAAAAAAGCAACCCCCCTGAAACAGACGTGTTGTACAAGAGCTCGTGCATTCATGCGTCGTCGACCCCAAGCCAACCAAGGCAAGGAGTCTTCATCATTCATAATACAATAGGAGAAGCCATCGAAAACACCCGTCAACGTGGCTCAATGACGCGGTTGAGTGTAGATGCCGTCGTCGTCATTGTAAGGGTTGCCGTTGGGAGCCTGCCCGTGTTGGCCGTAGTCAGTCTCGTATTTTGCGTAGGCCGGATCGATGCTATCGGCTCCGTAACTCGAGCGAACCTGGTCCGGATGGGCGTGCTCGGGGAGGATGTTGAAGTCGGCACATGCCATTTCACCGCCGTCCTTGTCGCAGGGGTCGCGGCTCGTGAAGCGGCCGCGAGGCCTGCCGGAGCCGGGGGCGTAGTTGGGGTCGGAGCCGTAGCGAGCCTCCCTGCGGCGGTTACGGACGAGGGCGATTTCGAGGAAGATGGAGAGGATGAAGAAGAGACTGTGAGAATGGTTAGAGTCTTGCTCCGTTACGTATTCTTTCTGGTTTCCGGAGGATAAATTGTCAAATGAAGCTCACATTGCGATGATGGCCGTGATCAGGGCGGCCGTCTGGAGGCGGCACGCGGTGCATAGTCGCGGGAGGGAGATGTCGACATTATCCTCATCGCCCGAGAGGAGGTTCGCAGCGTCGCCGAGCCCGAGCGGCGTGTCGGCATAGCCCTTGCAAGCCCCCGCGCCACGCCTATTGGCGGCGGAGATGTAGATGAATGCCGCGATGAAGGCTACGTCCAGGACGACGGCGAGGGCCGATGTGACGGCGAAGCCTGCGAGGCAGCAGAGGAAGAGCAAGGCTATGAGGGAGTAGAGGGCGGCGGCGCCGGCGATGCCCTCGACGGCGCGGAGGCTGCTGGCTATGGGGAGCTTGTTGCTTGCGAGGGTGGCGAGGAAGAAGGAGTAGATTCCGAGGATGATGGCGGCGCAAGCGAATTGGATGCCGCGGGTGAACCACTGGACGGCCTTGAGGCCAAGACCCGTCTTGACGCCCATGGTGAAGAATTGATGATAGGTATAGTATGTATGGATGGTCCTCTTTCCCGTGGAATTCTTTTTTTTTTTTAGAAAAAAAAGGAAAAAAAAACAGAAATGAATGTTGTGATTATTGCTGTTGTGATGATATCCGGGGTGATCAGGGGCTGTGTGAGAGAGGTGAGTAGTAGTAATAGTGCCGAGATTGGTGGTGGTCAAGATCTCATGGGCGTGTGAAGAGTAAGAAGGGAAGAGAAGTGAAGATTGGAAGAGACGAGAGGGTAAAGAAGAAGAAGAAGAAGAAGAAGAAGAAGAAGAGACAAGAGAGGAGAAGAGAGAAGACGAGAGGAGACAGCAGAGAGAGAGACTTGAGCATGAGAGCGCATCTAAGGAAAGAGCGAGCCCCAATACATACAGAGGCTTGCGAATGGGTTGGTTCTTGCCTGTTTCGTCCATCTCCAAAAGGCACTTGCGCCTGCCTCGTCATCCATTCTGCCGTCGTTTCAGGCGGATACCCTAGAGTCTCTGGTCCTGCAGATCGGACATGGAGTACGGGGTACGGGGTACTGGGTACGGGGTACCTACTGCCTGACGTACGCCTGGAGGGCAGCCATGACGACGCCTGTGGCTGAGGCGCTGTGGATTAACGGATCAATGGGTTCAATCAATGGGGTCCCTGGCAGCGCTAATCCTAGACGAACGAGCACCTGGCTATAGTAAGGCGCAGTGCCGGTACCTGTGTACTCCGTACCTGAGCTGTGGCGCAGGCACGAGGGACGAGAAGACCTCGTATTCGACTCCGCACTACGGAGTCCTCCGTACCTACTACGGAGTAATTGATCTTGCACGTCCAACGTTTGCGGAATGACTCTAGAACTTCGAATGGAGGATCGTCGCTAGAAGCTGTGCGATTGTGCATGTGAAGGAGATTTGATAGTAAAGGAATTGAGGCCCTTGCTCGCCCCTCGTGGCCTGGACGATGCCGAGTCTACCGGTACAGGTAAGACATTGATCAATTGATCGACGCCGATTCTGATTCACATCGGCCAGGCTGAACCCCCGTTCCTGCATTTCCATTCCGACCCCGCACTTTTCCATTGATGCGAGTGACCGAAAATTGGGGGATCAACATACCTTAATATCGCGAGGCCAATTTGCACCTCCAACTTGATCGATGCATCAATTATTGATCAATTGATTGATGCATTCGGTGAGCACGAGCCTGGATCATTGGCCACCGCCGGCGTCTCCCCCCTTACTAGCGATCCCCCTAAAGCCAGAATGACCCTCTCATCAAATCGCAAGAGGCCATGGGTCGAGACGCCGCTGATCAAGTCTCCGTCTCTCTCCAAGGCGGCCGGCTGGTGAGCAG
>NQYS01000001.1:1109229-1133021 GCA_003055955.1 Escovopsis sp. AC | reverse complement strand
CCCGCCCCCCCCCCCCCCCCCCCCTTTTTTTTTTTTCTCAGTCTTTTTCTTGCCTTCTTCATCTCTCTGCTCTTCGCGTGCTGAAATATTAGAAAACAGCACTGCCGCCGGGAGAGAACAATAAAAAAGGAGGGGGCCGTCAAAAAGGGCAATAATTGGTCGTTGGGTGAGAATCATGAGGTCCCAAGCCCGCCTGCTGGGCCTCCTGGGCCTCGCCGGGCTCGCTTCCGCCGACCCGACATGGCCAAGCCCCAAGTACGACGAGATGGAAGAAATCATCTACCAGGCTCAGTCCGTCAATGCTCGCAAGTTCTTCGACACCGTCAGTCCCTGCGGCAACGAGGCGTCCGGCCCGGGCCGCCAAAACGCCGCCGAATGGCTCCGCACCGCCTTCCACGACATGGCCACCCGCAGTGACTACTTCGACAAGGGCGGGCTCGACGCTTCGCTGCAGTACGAGCTGGGCAATGGGGAGAATACGGGGCCGGGCCACCAGACGACCATCGAATTCATGGGCCCGTACCTCTCCCCGCGCTCCAGCCTGTCCGACCTCATCGCCGCCGGCGTCTACGCGTCCGTCCGCTCGTGTGGCGGACCCGTAGTCCCCTATCGGGTCGGGCGCATCGACGCGACCGCCAAGGGGGATGTCGGTGTTCCGCAGCCCGAGAACTCCATCTTCACGCTGCAGCTGCAATTCGACCGCATGGGCTTCAACAACACGGAGATGATCCAGCTCACCATCTGCGGTCACACCATCGGCGGGGTCCACCAGACCGAATTCCCAGACCTCGTGCCCGAGGGCGCCGGCGTTAACGGCGAGCTCAGCCTCGACTCCTCTGTCGCCACCTTCGACAACAGGGTCGTCACCGAATACCTCGACGGCTCGACGCAAAACCCCCTCGTCATCGGCCCCTCGGTCCGTCTCCAGAAGAACTCCGACTTCAAGGTCTTCAACAGCGACGGCAACCAGACCGTCAAGGCCCTAACCGACAAGGCCAACTTCAACGATGTCTGCGGGCGTCTCCTGGCCAAGATGATCGACACGGTCCCGACCAGCGTCAAATTGAGCGACCCCGTCGTGCCCTACGCCGTCAAGCCGTACCGCATGCAGTTGACCCTCGCGGATGGCGGCAACACTCTGCAGTGGACGGGGTCCATCCGCGTCAGGACCACCGGTCTTGCCGACGGTGCCATCCAGAGCGTCACCATCCACTACAAGAACCGCGACGGCGCCTCGGACTGCCACGGGAGCTGTACCGTCACCACCACGCACCAGGGCATCAGCCAAGGTCTCGACGACACTTTCTCGTGGTACCCCATCCAGGCGAACATCCCCGTCGGTTCCGGCATCTCTTCCTTCACCGTCGATGTGACCACTGCAGATGGCACCAAGACGTACGACAACAACGGCAACGGATACCCCCTCCAGGACGCCATTCTCTTCCAGCAGCCTCAGAGCTGCGTTCTCGGCTCCAGCGGTGCGCTGACTGCCGTCGCTGCTGTCCGCAACGACAGGGTCGACCTTGGTGCCCAGGCCAGGATCTGGTACAAGACCCCCCAAGCGAACAGCCCCGTTCCCCTCCTGTCCAACACCATCGTCGATCTGGAAAAGGGCGCCTGCGTCGGCCAGTACACCTTGTTCAACATCAACACAACCATCACCGGTGGCCTCGCCTACCAGGCGTATCTTGATTTGATCAATGGGGACCACAGCGACAGCTTCAAGGCGTTGTCCAATATGAGCGGAACGTGCCGCCCGTTCGCGAATGCCGCTGTCTGCGGCGCACCCCCGAGGGACGCCGTGACTAGTGGTCCGGTTTCTGGTACTATTGCCCCGACTGATCCCGCCGCGGACCCTACCTCGACTGCTCCGCCAGGCACCGGGCTCCCACCCACCTCTGTCCCCCCTGTCCTGACTCCCTCTATGCCTGCCACGACGGCCCCCCCTGCCACCTCGACACCTGGCCCCACGCCGACGCACAAGCCGGCGGTGGGCGGCTACGTGATGGTGTCTTGCTGGACCGAGGGTGACGGTGTGCGTGCCTTGAACGGCGACACCTTTGCCAACGACACGATGACGCTCCAGGACTGCGAGGACTTCTGCGCGTCCTTCGTCTTCTGGGGCACAGAATTCGGCCGCGAATGTGAGTTCTCAGGTTTCCCCTGATTGTCATCTTACATCTTGAGATTTGTACTGCTGACACACGAGACTGTAGGCTACTGCGGCAACACCCTTGCCAAGAGCAGCGGGGAGGCGCCCATCGCGGACTGCAACATCCCCTGCGGCGGCGACGCCACCGAGTTCTGTGGCGCCGGCAACCGCCTGGAGCTCTACTCCACGACCGCCACGCAGCCGCCCGCGCCGACGGGCACTCTCGCCCCCGTGCCGACCATCTCGCCCTACGTGCTTGTCGGGTGCTGGACCGAGGGCGACGGCGTCCGCGCCCTGGACCAGGCCTTCTTCACGAGCCCGGACATGACCAACGAGCAGTGCGCCGCCTCGTGCGCGGGCTTCAAGTTCTTCGGCACCGAGTTCGGCAACGAGTGCTACTGCGGTGACTTCACCGCCGCCAGCAGCGAGGCCGCTCCCGACGCCGACTGCGGCGCGACCTGTGCGGGCAACCAGTTCGAGTTCTGCGGCGGCAGCGACCGCCTCGAACTGTACATGAACCCCGACGCCACGGGGGGCAGCCCCAGCCAGCCCGCGGCCGTGGGCGACTTCGTCTTCGCCGGCTGCCAGACTGAGGGCAACGGGACGCGCGCGCTCAGCGGCGCCACGACGTTCAACACATCCATGACCAACGAGCTGTGCGGGGCCTTCTGCGCGGACTTTGACTTCTTCGGGACCGAGTTCGGGGCCGAGTGCTACTGCGGCGACGCGCTGGACCCGAGCTCGATGGCGGCGCCGGCGGCAGACTGCCAGATGCTGTGCGGGGGCAACGACCAGGAGTTCTGCGGCGCGGGGAACAGGCTCTCTGTGTATGTGAAGAACGGCACGGCCACGGTGCCTCCTGCGAGACGGCTTTGATGGTACCAGTTTTCGAGATTTGGGCATACCATATAGACATTGTATATCGTCAATGAAAAATTAAGGCTGTCCCGTACCGTAATGTCGAAGTACGAATCATTGAAGACTGATTCACCCTCAACTCTACCTCTCGTACTATTTACTTCACTCCCCCTCGAGGAGAACGAGGGCGGCGGACGTGAGTGATAGTTTGGTGCAATGTCTTTTCCTCCTTGGCTTGAAAAGTCATCAAAGAGCTCAAACAATCGATTGCAAAAGCAATATATTCCAAACATCATGATGTGGTGAGATGCCGAGGTGAGGTTCGCGATCTGGATACGAATACGGAGTACGGCGAGCCGGGCTATCAAGCTGCACAGTCTTCAAATACTCGCACTGTGCGCCTGCCTCGCCCGCGACCTCATCTATCAGTATCGAACCAACCTCATGCAGTCGTCGCAGAGCATCAATCACCCAACGTTGAAGGCTTCCCCACGACGAAGCATCCCCATATGTAATGGCCAACTCGAACGAAGATGACCGCGAGGCAAGTCGATGACTACTATGCTAGATGGAGACTTTTCCGCGCTCAAGCGCGAAGAGAAAAAGAGCTGAGCTGACCCGAAGGAAAGCGCCTCAAGTCGGCGCTGTGGTACGCGGTGGGCCAGATCGTGGACGAGGAGTCGATGAAGCGCGGGAGGAACGCGACGCCGCAGTTCATCGGCGCGCTGACGGAGATGGTGTGGGCGCAGATCGGTGGGTTGTGCACTTTTGAATGGAACCCCGGCCGACCGACGCCCGACGCTCGCTGACGATGGATGATGCATGATGGGCGTCCAGAGAACGTGGCCGCCGACCTGGAGAGCTTCTCGGAGCACGCTGGGCGGACGACGGTGACGACGGACGACGTGCTGTTGCTGGCGAGGAAGAATCCCGACCTGCAGCGGATAATGAGGGCGTTTGTGGAGGAGGCCAAGGGCGAGAGGGAGGGGAGGAAGGGCAAGGGCAAGGCGAGGATGAGGTAGCCCTGGAGGTATGGCCTTGCTCATGTTCTCCCCAAGTCTACTTTTGCGTTGCGAGATCTCCGAAGAGCGGCAACAAGGCAGATCTGGCAGCAGGAGTTGGCACGACGAAGGCGGTGGGAATTTTTGCTAATGGTTTTGATAGATGAGTCTCATCGTGGAATCCTGCAATCCACGCTATTAAGTTGATCAGATTTCCGCAACGCCACCCCCTTTATTTGTCAATGGCAATGGAAGAAGAAAAAAAAAGAAGAATCAAACGCTTTTCGCTAGAACAAAACCCATATGCCGCCCGATGCCTCGGTCTTCCCGGGATCGAAATCATGTCCCCCGCTCCTCTCTGTTTTCCCTCCGTCCATCAGGTTTGCCCCTCTTCCGGGGTCGAAGAAGGCAATCCGTCACTCCGATCGCGAAGAAGGCCTCATACCTTGATGGAAGTCAGGTGGGCGTACTTCTCGCGGTACGCGTCAAGGGTGTGCAGGGAGACGCCCGAGCCGCCGCACACGATCATGACGACGTTCTTCTGCGCCCACTCGTCGTCGGACAGGCCCCTGCCGAGGGTGTCCCTCAGGTCGCCGCGGTAGAGGGCGGCGAGGGCGGCGCCGCACGAGACCTCGACGAGCAGGCGGGCGTCGTCGGCGAAGCGGACGCAGCTGATGGCGGCATCTGCGTCGGAGACGACGACGCTGCGTGCGTTGGGGGTCTGCATCCAGCGCCACGTCTCCTCGGAGACCTTGCTGACGCCGAGGGAGGTGGCGATGGACGTGATGCCCGGGAGGGCGACGTGGGCGCCGGCGCGGACGCAGGCGTTGAGGCTGTCGGCGCCCTCTGTCTCGACGGCGACGACGGCGGGCTTCCTGCCGGACCAGCGGTAGGACTCGACGCCCTGCATGAGGCCGTTGAAGAGGCCGCCGCCGCCGACGGAGCAGACGATGGCGTCGATAGGGGCGTCGACCTGGTCGCGCAGCTCGGAGACGATGGTGGCCGCGCCGTCCCAGATGCGCGGGTGGTCGTAGGGGGAGACGTAGACGCCGGAAGGGTCGCGAGCGAGGAACTCGTCGCGCAGGTGGCGGTCGGCGGCGCGCAGGTCCTTGCCGGCCTGGACGACGCGGGCGCCGAGGTCGCGCAGCTTGCGGACGAGGATGTCGGAGGTGGTGAGGGGGATGACGATGGTGCAGGGCTTGCGGAGGGCGAGGGCGGAGCTGGCGCAGGCGAGGCCGGCGTTGCCGCCGGAGACACAGTAGAAGTGGACGTTGCCGGCGGCCGCGGCCGCGGCGTGGATCATGAAGTTGCCGATGCCGCGGGACTTGAAGGAGCCGCTGGGCTGGAGGTTGTCGAGCTTGAGGAAGATGTTACTGCGGAAGGGGTTCCTATGTCAGCGGAGGAAAAAGAGGACAACCGGGGGGGGGGGAGGAGAGGAAGGCCTACCATCCGGCGACGCGGCTCAGCTGGGGACTGGCGACGCATGGCGTCCTGACCCAGGGGAGCTTTGTCTCTGAGGCGATTGAGCCCATTGTGTCGATTGTCTGAGTGATGCGAAGATCGGGAAAGGAGGGAAGGAGGGGCAAGAGGGATTGAGAGGAGATGAGGAAGCAGAGAAGGCCCCCAGGGTGGTTGAGAAGGAGGAGGAGGAGGAGGAGGAGGAGGAGGAGATATGTCGTCTGGAATGCTGTTGTCGGCGGAGCGTGATGTCTTTGATACGTATGAGGAGGAGATTGATGGGGCTGTACGATACTTGATCTAATGGATAATGATGGATCAATGGTATTTGTATGAGGCCGACTTGATGAAGACGGATCAATGGTCGAGGGGGGTCCGCTGGAATGAAGGAGACGGAGGTCCGGCGATGATGACGGCCTACTTATTGCTCTCGACAGCTCTCGGGGCTCCAAAGGTTGCGGCGAGCAGACAAAGGCCAGGTCCAGGTCCAGGTCCAGGTCGTAGTTAGTACATACTCGGTAGATCGTATCATCAATGTTCTGAATCTGTGTGCCTCCTCATGTGGTCTATATTTCTTTTCTCTTTTTTTCTTTTCCCCTCCTCCTCGTCCTCCTCTATCTCGATTCACCCCAATTTCAACATTCCTCTCTCGGCGCTCTGCTCTCCATCTTCATAGCCGCACGCCACCCAGCCCTCTGGCCGTCAAGCCCTGCCTGCCCTTGATACTCCGTGCTGGATACTCTGTACATACATATCGCATTCGCGCACGCCTGCGCACATGCAGCCAACGCACGCTCCCCCACCCCCCCAACACCAAAACACGCCCCCCGGGGCCCCGATCTTCGGCACGTCCAAGCTCCCCCCCATCCTCGGGGCGCATGATGTACGATTACTCGTACGAGCGTGTACTGCGTGCTCCGTATGAGTACATCTAGATACAGGAAGGAGTACTGATAGGCATCTGGGCGTGTGAAGATACGGGGCAGCCGGGGGGATGGAGACGATACGGGAGGACCGCGGACAGCTCGCTGTAGATGTAGTGTAGTTCGTACATGGATATCCGTGTACATGATATCTTCGAGTACGCAATAGAAGTGCATGTACGGAGTACTACTAGTTCAAGGTGTTTGTACAGTACAAGGTGAAAGGTGTACAGGTAAAGTACAGGATTCCTGTTTCAGGGGGGGAGGGCACGGGAGGAGAAAAGGGGGGGGTGGGAAGGGTAAATCACGTAAAAGAAACGCAGAGCCGGCGCAGGGAAGAAGAAAAAAGAAGAAGAAGAAGAACGGGATGGGGTTGAATGTTGAGAGGCGTGAGGCCGCGTGACGGGAAGAAGTTTTTTTTTTTTTTTTTTTTTTTTTTCTCCTTTGCCTGCCGTTGCTGGGGTTCTTTGATGCGAGGCCTGGTCTGTACATACATACTCCGTACTCCGTACATACATGCCTTATGGAGGAGTTAGTTTTCGTAGCTGCAGGCCGGTGGGCGGGTATGGATGTATCAATGTGTGTGTGATGTTGGATGCCCGCACAACATGATCATGATCATGTAATCGTATTCACGGTCCGGGGCGCTGAAGGTGTTGGTTCAAGTGCTACGAGAGAGGGTTCCAGCCAATACAGGTATCAGTATCGGCGAGGATGATATCCGTGATCCGTGATGTGTATCTGGAGGATTCCTGATGCGAGTCGATCTGAGCTAAGGCTGTGCCCGAGACCACGGAATAGCATACATAGAGAGCTTCGTCCATCGACTTGCCCGGTATCGACGCCAAGTCGCCCACCCCTCCCGGCAGATGGATCCACGCCTACTAAGGCAGGGTTGCATCCCATCCGCATAGCAGCGGATCTGCGCGGGAGACACCAGGCACCTTGAATCAATACGAGTACGAGTCCTCTCAAAAACCATCTCGCACAATACTTGATGCCCGGGGAGAGAAGAGGAGGTGATTCCGATCGGCGGCTATTACGTTGTTATAGGGTAACAGATTCCCGCACGAGGTCAATCTATAGGGTAATGGGATGGGCCGGGGCGCCTCCCGTGCGCCGTGCCTTTGCGGGTAGAAGTACCTGAAGAATCCCTATCGAGACCGTGCATCTCGAGGTATTCGTCACTTCCCTGCGGGGCCTGCGCGGCTCACGGGTGCCGCCGCGCCCCGGTCGTTCCTGCACTTGGATGGCGCCGCATGCGACCCCGACCTTGAACCTTAATCTGCGTCCCCGAGGGAGGAAGGAGCGAGAGAATAGGTACTTTCCCGAGATGTACTCACTCCGACGAGTCCGTACGAAGAGAAGGAACGGCCTGGAGAACAACCAGGAACAAGGAGGGAAGGAGGCAGGCAGGTCAATTGCCAAGGACTGGAAGGAGCTGCCCCGGCTCGACTCACATGATCGCGTCGCCGGAAACGTCAGCGTCAAAGAAATCATCGGGGGAAAAAATAATGATCATGAACAGCATCGACTGAGACACGCCTCAGATCGCATCAGACAATGGACCATTTGACAAAGCCGACTCGTCGATAACAACACGATATCAGGACGCAGGGATCGCCGCCTCGAACCTCTACCGATAATTGCGAGGCTGTGAGCTTATCAATCCCCCATCATCCCTGGATCACGTCTGTCGCCCCCAGAGATCAGTCCATCATCCTAATCGTACGGATAGACAGGCACCGATCCAGATAGGAATCATTGATCCCTGCGCAGTCAGACGGAGGATCAACATGTACGCAGTACGAATACATACGATAGATCCTCTTCCACATTTCTGCCCGTGTTTGCCGTCCGCAGGGTGGCGGTCATGTGCTCCACGATGGCTTCGCTCCCGAGATGACTCTGCGATTTCCGCACGCCTCATGTGACGACGCGTCGCCCTGAGACCTCGCAATCAACAAAGCCAGCCCGGCCGGAAGCAATGGCCGCCTTGCACCCCGAGCTGCGCCCCCGAGCTGCGCGGAACCGCAGGGTTGGCTTCAACGTGATCCCTCCCGCGCCGACGACTTGGAAGCTTCCGGGCCGGGTTGCGCGGCCATCTCACGTTTTCTTCCTCCTCTGATTCTTCTTCTTCTTTCCTTTGGTTTCGTCTCTCGCCAAGTGGTACATTCTATTGATGCTTCCAACCCGACGGCTCGTCGCTGTTTCAATGCTTATCCGTGCAGGGGCCGCTCGAGTTCGTGGGCCTCATCGAACAGCAGCATCTCAGGCATGCAGGATACGGTTGGCACTTTCATTTTCTATGAATTGCATCGGGGGAGTCGGCGCTCGTCCTCACTGCTCGTGGGCGAGCAGCAGTTCTCAAAAAAATTTTTGAGCCCCTTATGGCTCATGCGATGATGGATGGCGACTGGCGACGGATGGGTGCCCTCGAGCTGCAGGTGGTGACCCGAGGCTCAAAACCTCGACGCCAAAGGCCACGACTGCATTGCAGATTCATTCACCACTTCTCGGCATCCCTTCACACGTTGATATTCCTCCTTTGCCCCTCGTCTTTCTCACATCTCCACAGCATCGGCAATGACCTGTCCATCATCATGTCAAAGCCTCCAAGGACTTTAGGCAGGAGATTGATCAAGAGAGAAGGAGAAGCAGGTGGAGCATTGCCTCTCCCTCATCTTCGCCTATTCAACGGCCAAAGAGATCACTAGACCAGTCCTTTTGCACCGAGGCAGCCATCTTCCTAGGTAGCGAGAGCAATCTCCTTCCTAGCTCCAGCAAGCCGCTGCTGCATACAAACTCGCACTTCTCATCCACCGCAACGTAAGACTGACCCTCAACTCCTCCATACCACCCGAGCATCTTTCAATTTGAGCCTGACCTTGCCTTCTCTCCAGTTCGTCTACCCTTCGTACTAGACCAAAGAGCATTTTCCGACCATCTTCACAATGGCGCCACGGAAGAAGGCAGCTGCAAAGTCTAGGCGTCGCAGAAGAACCAAGAAGACTAAGGGCAAGGGGCGAAAGGCCGTCACCAAGAAGTCGTCTCCGCCGAGACCGCCTTCTCAAAAGAGCACCTTGAGAGCCTTAATGAAGAGCATCAAGCAGAGCACCGAGGACATGACCGTCGACCTGGAGAGCACCACGCTCTGCGATCCAAACATACCCCTAGAGCGTCCAACCGAGAGTGATGTCGACACTCTCGGGGGATTCGCAGGTTCTGGCTACATCCAACTTTACAGTGGTATGATTGTGTCCAGCATCGAAGCTGAATCATCTGGTGGCCCGGACAACGACAGCCGCGGGCCTGGCAGTAGTCGCCACAAAGCCTTGCCGCCGGGAATCCCACAGTGGGACGACGATATGAAAGAGTCGGCCACTGTGACCTATTTGGCAGGTGTCAAACGGATCAAGCATATTCTCCAGAGAAGGCAGGAGGGAGAACCAAGACCCGAACCCCCCGCTTTCCAGAGCCTCCCCGCCGAGGTCAAGGACATCATCTATCGGTATCTGCTGCTTGCAGAGAGCGCAATCCAAGTTCATAATGGCTGGAAGCTCGTATACAAGGGAGCACAGAAAAACAGGCTCGCGCTTCACACCAGTATTCTCAGGGTGAGCAAGGCCACGTTCGCGCAGGCCTCTCGCATTCTCTACGGCGAGAACACCTTCCTCTACCTCCTGCGAGATCACCCAAACAGCGCCACCGATCTTCGGGGGCGGGACGAGGATGACGACGACCGATCCAGCGCGGGTGACGAGGGCGCGAGCGACTACGACTACGACGACTCCCCCCGCGTCGCGAGGAGGCGCGCCCTTCAAAAGCGCAGGGCACAGAAGAACGACATCAACTTCAACAAGTACTCGTGGCTCATGCGCAGGATCGTCGTCGAGGCCGAGCGCAACAGGTACTCGGAGGTCACGCAGGACAGCATGGCCAACGCGATCAGGATGTTCGCCAACAAGCCGCCCGACGGGCGGGGGACGCGCCAACGTAACATCCATACCCTGACTGTCCGCGTCGCGCCCCAGCGGATTGCGTCCCACGGTCCCGACGCCGAGGATGCGTACACGTTTGTGAACTTCTTCGAGCCGGGATCCGAGGTCCTGCGGGCCATCAAATCCATCGAGTGCCAGTACCTGCACGTCGACCTCCTGAGGGGCACGGGGGCGACGGCGACGGCGACCCGCAGGTCTCGCGGCGTCGACAGGGAGCCCGGATGCCGCCTCATCGTGGACATGCGGTACCAGCGGCTCGAGAGGGCCTCGCTCGGGAGCACCTCCAGAGATGATATGTGGGCCAAGGACAAGTTGATGGCGCACCGCAGGAAGCAGAAGAAGGATCAGAGCATCGCGGCCGTGAACCAGCTGGCCCTGACTGTCAGGCAGCACTGCAGCCAGTGGACGTTTGACGATGGTGGATTCGGGGAGAGCGATCTGGAGGTGAGCGACCTGGAGGTGAGCGACCTGGACGAGTGATGCTGTTCACACGGTGCTCTCATCACGGGAAGAACAGTTGGAGTTCGAGGAGCAATTGGATTTTTCGAGGCAGGTCATGGAGACAAGACGACAAGACATCCCTTCCTCAAAGGGAAAAGGGGGCTGTCAAGCGGGCAGGTGATAATTGGACTGAGCACGGCGTCGCGGGATGGGAATCGGGATCGCCTTGGCGATGCAGCCGTGCGGGACCTCAGGGCAGGGCGGCGACGAGAAAAGGAGCGCGGATTCCTGACGCAACATAATTCTGCTAGCTTTGCTTCCCATGACTGGTGATTGATATTCGACAGTCGTCACTACTGTCCCATGTATCGCAATCTATTTTATTTCCCTCTCCGTTTTCCCCGCATCTCCCTCTATGACTTGTTCGCAGGGTATCTAACTCTCTAAATGGCTGAAAAGAAAAACAGATTCCACGCGTGTCACCTAGCCTCGATCTTCACCCTGCTCACCTCCAGCGTCTCCGTGTCGAGCAGCACAAGCTCCTTGGTCCGCGCAAACTCGGGCACCGCAATCAGGCGCACCCTCTGCCCGTCGGGCCCGTCCACCACCCTCGTCGCGAACTCGGGCTGGCACCCGACAAAGTAGACGTGCGGGCAGCTCTGCATGACGAAGGGGTCGTCCTCCTGGAAGGGGTAGCTCCAGAGGGTGTCGGGCGCGGTGGGTGCGGTGCAGCGCCAGCGGCACATGGCCTCCATCATGCCGAGGCGGTCGTCGCTGTCGACGTACTTGAAGACGTCGTCGACGTTCTGCCCGCCGGTGCCGAGGACGCGCCAGCCCTCGATCTCGGCCTCGAACGGGTTCGTCACGGCGTGGAACCAGCCGTGCGCCTGCGCCTGCGCCTGGGTAGCCGGGTTGGCTGGGGCGGCGGGGGCAGGGCCGGCGGCGTACACGCGCGAGCGCGCGAAGACGGCCGTGTGGATGGGCTGCTGCGGGTAGCTCGCGTTGGCGGGGTCCTTTGCGCCGGGGAGCAGCGTGACGGGGATGGAGGGGAGGAGCTCGGCGAGGAAGTCGTCAAGGAGCTGCGACGGGCGCGGGTTGTACGCGCTGGCGTCGTAGCCGTACTTCTTGTGCGCGGCCTTCTTGGCGTCGTCGCCCCTGTCGGGCCTGTGGTCCGCGGCCATCGAGACGGAGTCGCCGGCGATAACGAGCCGGCTGATGTGCGCGGCGGCGCCCTGGGCGGCGGGGCCGAGGGCCTCGCCGAGCAGGTACTCGAGCAGCAGGGCGAGCTCGAGGTCGTACGAGGCGTCGGTCCCGGAGAAGCAAAGGCCGGACACTATGGCGATCTTGTTCCCGCTGCCGGCGTCGGCCATGGGCGCGTCGTCGTCGTCGTCGTTGTGGTCGTCCGCGGGGCGGGAGAGGGCCCAGCGCGCGGGCTGGGGCGGGAGGTCGGGGAACTTGTGGTCGAGGACGACGAACTCGCCGCTGGCGTTCTCGGTGCCGAGGACGGCGATGATGCAGCCCGTGACGAGGAGCACGGACTTGAGCTGGTCGCCGACGAGGCGCACGCGGCCGGACTCATCCTCGAGCATGATCTGGTCGGACCCGTCGTCGGAGTAGTATTTTTGGCTCGTGATGGGCGCAGACAGCCAGCGCTGGCAAACACGGCATTAGCACATGTCAGTCAAAGGCCTGGCAACACGACCTTTTTTGCGAAGAGGAGACCAAACAAACACTCACGTCCTTGGACACATCCTCAAGGATGTTGGGCTTGAGGGTCATGTCCATGTACACGGTCCCCGTGATCCAGCAGAGCTCGCCCTGCCGGACGTCGAGGACGCGCTCGACGTTCTTGGGCGTCTCGCCGTGGATGGAGATGCCGTCCCACGCGGCGGCCGCGACGGCCTCGACGGCGGGCTTGATCTTTGTGAGGCGCAAAAAGTACATGTCGCCATACTGCTGCTTGTAGGACCGCTGCTTGTCGAGCGTGAAGGACTGAAGGGGCGTGTAGTGGGACTCTGAGCGGGTCAGGGCGGCGGTCGCGTTTCTGCGTCGATTCTTGTAAACTCAGCACACCATGGAGAGGAGATGATGATTGAGAAGAGAGCAGAGCAGGGCAGGGCAGGGCAGGGCAATGCGTACAATGGCTCTTGGAGGAGGGCGTCCTTGACATCTTGGAGTCTGACCATTGCTGCTGCTGTATGTGCCGTCCTCGGGGGAGACTCTCGGGTCACCGAACGAGGCGTACTCTGGGATTGCCTTTCGAGTGTATAGGTATAATGATCTGGGCCGTAATGGTGGAAGCAAATGGGCCTGTTGTGGTTCGTCGTCGTCGTCGTCGTCGTCGTCGTCGTCGTTGAGCGGAAGAGCTTGACGCGTCTGGACCCGCGTTAAGTGGCAGGTAAGAATTGATCGCTGAGGCGGGAGCCCCTCCTGCGCCACAGCGTCCAGCCACAATGTCATCCAGCTCCAACAGGGACTGAGCCCTTACCCTATAGCTCTCCTCGCCAGCTACCCTGGACCCGGTGATGATGGAGATCATTGAATTGAGAGCCTCTCCTAGTGACGAGATGAAGGGATCAAATTCATCCGAGATGCTCATTCAGCCCAGATAAATCGAATCAATCTGACTGTTTGGTTCCCTCGATTGGTCGCTAGAGCTGTTGGCCTAACCACAACCATTGAACAGCTTGATCAGAGCAGGTGGTCTCGAGCTGAAGCTGGCTTAGTAGCCAGACTAGTAGGGCTGAAGAAATTCTCATCTTCGCGGGAACGTCCGGCCAACCTCTCTTCACTCATCGTTGGACCCGAGACACACTCTTTGTGGCAACGCCAACATCAGCAGCATCCTCGGCATTCCAATTCTCATAACTCACATAGCCAATCCTCCGGTCGACTCATCGGCACATAGTACTCATCCATCCTCTTGCTGAAGAATAAGAAGAACAAAGTCCTGCACAGCACCCGTCATGGCCACCAACCCGGGGATCCAGGTCAACAACCTCTCGTACACGTTCCCCGACCACTCCACGGGCATCCGCAACATCACCCTCGACCTGCCCCTCCGCTCCCGCACCCTCCTCATCGGCGCCAACGGCGCCGGCAAGACGACCCTCCTGCGCCTCCTCGCCGGCAAGCGCCTCGCCCCCGGCAACTCCATCTCCATCTGCGGCGTCGACCCCTTCAAGACGGGCCTCGAGGGCGTCACCTACCTCGGCCTCGAATGGGTCCTCAACCCCATCGTCCGCACCGACATCGGCGTCACCGAGCTGCTGCGCTCCGTCGGCGGCGACGCCTACCCCGCCCGCCGCGATGAGCTCGTCCACATGCTCGACATCGACGTCCACTGGCGCATGCACGCCGTCTCCGACGGCGAGCGCCGCCGCGTCCAGCTCGCCATGGGCCTGCTCCGCCCCTGGACCGTCCTCTTCCTCGACGAGATCACCGTCGACCTCGACGTCCTCAGCAGGTACGAGTTCCTCGCTTGGCTCAAGCGCGAGACGGAGGCTAGGGAGTGCACCATCGTCTACGCCACCCACATCCTCGATAACCTCGCCGGCTGGCCCACGCACCTCGTGCACATGCACCTCGGCACCGTCAAGGAGTGGGACACCGCAGACAAGATGCTCCAGACCATCGACGCCACCGTGGGCAACACCGGCAACAGCCGTCTCGGGGAGCTCGTCATGGGCTGGCTGAGACAGGATCTCAAGGAGAGAGGCCCGAGGAGCCAAGCCAACATCGCCCCCGAGGGCAAGACGTACGGCTTTGGCGGCATCGCCATCGGTGGCTATGGCGATGAGTCCAAACCCAAGTCCGAGCAGCCCGCATCCGGATGTCATGATCTCGTGACGGCGTGAGGGAAGGAGATGCTTCTCTCCCCACCGCTTCCTTTTTTTCTCTTCCTGTCTTTTGCTGTCTTGCATTTTTGGAACAGCCTCAACTCTGCTCCTTGAGCCGCATTGTACCACTTCAACATCCATGGGCGTTCTCTGTTTCACTTGTCACTTGTGTGTCTTTCTTCCTGTATTGTCGTCAAAATACCCTGTATTTCAACCAAGGGAGCATTGTTGCCGGGTCCCCCTCAACCGGAGCCGGCATAGGGAGTCATGGGTTTGGGGGCTAGATCTTCGAATCTCAAATCATCGCCTCTGCGCGAGGTCACTGCGTGGCCCCGGCCCCCGTCTTTGCATCCATCGAGTGCTTCAGCACCGTCATCGTGTTCTTGAGCAGCTCCCCGATGCCGCCAAGGCCCTTTGCATCCAGCGTCTTCAGGACATCCACGCGATACTCCTGCCACGAGAGGGTGATCCCCCCCGAGTCCCCGAGCTTGCTCAGGCTGGTCTGTGTCACGGGCCCGGCGTGGCGAGTGCGGATCGAGCGGTCCACGGCCGCCGCCTCGTCCTCCAGCTCCCGCACCCGCTGGATGCTTTGCAGGCACAGCACGGGCGAGTGCGAGAGGGAAAACATCGTGGACAGCGTGAAGCTCTTGTCCACCGAGACAACGTAGGACGTCAGGCGAGACACTGTGCGCCGAGCGATCATGCAGCCGTGCGCGTTGGTGTCCGTGTCGCTGAAGGCCCGCGCCCGCCAGAAGCAATTGCAGATGTCCATCAAGTAGCCGTTGAACTTATTGACGTAGGCTTTGTCGTAGGGGAGAGAGCCCATGCCGGGGCTCCCCTTCTGTCTGGACTTGGCAGCCATGGCCGCCTCGAAGCTCTTCTTGTAAGACGACAGAATGTGGCACAGCCGAGACACGGTGGCCAACGAGCTGCTGAAGAGCAGAGAGTAGATGATGGTGGACGGAGGGAGCTCGATTCGGATATAGAACTTGAGCCTCTCGTGGTTGACGAGGAAGGTCGTCTGCTCGTAAAAGCTCAAAATGGCTGACTCGACCGAAGCCGATGGTGCAACTTGAAGCAGTGTCGAACACAGCCTGCCGACATGGTGCACCGCCATTTTGACAGTGAGGCTCGCGTGAGAGGGGATCGGATCGCTCGATGAGAGCTCAGCGGTCCAATTGTGCAGAAGATCTGTATACATCTGAAGGAGAGCTCTCAGCGACTCGGATGAATTGTCCAGAATAGCTCTTTCGAAGGATTGAAATATGTCGTGGAGATCTATTCCAAGTGGCGTGTCAGTTATCAAGCTCATTTCATTGATAGATCAAGAGAGACCCTTACCCGGCCATTCCATGAAAGGGGTGTAGGATAAGATCGCAAACAACAAATCTCGGCGTCCATTTCCATCCCAAATCTTGAAAAATTCTCTTAAGAAATCGAGCAGAACCAGAGGAAACAACTGTGTGCAATTAGCATGCAATTGAAAAAAAAAGGGGGGGCGGAATAGGATGAGGAGAAGAAAGGCAAGGGACTGCATGCCTTGGTCTTCGCAACAAAGGCGCCCACGATGTCCAGCACCTCCCAGATCATCGTCTCCTCAGCATTGCCCTCGATGACATCTCGCAGGACGGCATCGAGCCAGTTCGCAATGCGCTGAGAAGTCTCTTGATTCGGCCGAAGAAGGAGGAGCTTTTGAAGTAGTGGATCGGCGAGCATCGCGACAAGCTGGTTGGGCAACTCAATCTTCTCCAGGTGCCGCACGAAGCTGGCCACGCTCTCAATCTCCTCCAAAGTGACGGAGTCCTAGCGAGCCATCAGCTACCGGACCAATCCGGGGATTTCTTTCTACAAGCATTACCTCTGTGGCGTGTGATGTATGAACCGTTGGCAACAGTTGCCTCCGCTGGCGACCCATGGGGCGGTTGACCCGAAACCCATTGTGCGTCTGAGCTGCAGGTTGCTCCATCCGGGACAGATGAGCGTCCTGTATCTCGTGGAGTCGTTCCCGCCATGAGGGATCGGGGTGCTAGACGATGTGAGCTCAAGTCTTCTTTGTTTTGTTCAACAAATCCAGTATCGAGACCTCCATACCCCAAAACCCGATGCTTTGCCCCGGACCGTCTCCCCAACAATGATCTCAGGGTAGTAATCCTTGAAGACTCTGAGGAGGCCGACCAGATGTGGATCGTTGCCCGTTTGTCTCGACAGCTCCATGCTAGAGACCCCGCGTCAGCATTTCAAACCTAGTACCTTCGAATCACCATAGGGCAGGACGAGGCATCTCTCACAGCGCGCGGATCCTAAACGGCCTGACGTGCTTCCTCCTCGTGATCAGCGCCAGCAGATGGCAGAGCTGTGGCCGGATGGCCGCCGTGTCGAGCAGGTTGAACATGACCGAGTACGCCTGCGCGAGGGTCGCCTGCGCCTCGAGCGCCTGGAAGGCCATGACGAGCCATCTCAGCAGCGCGGCCTGCAGGCCCAGGGAGGGCTTGAGCCGCCCGTGGCCCAGGGCGCCGACGACGCGCAGCGCCACGTCCGCGGGCACCTTGGTCGCGGGGTACAGGTTCCTGGCGATGGAGGAGAGGCTGGCCTGGTCGAGGTGGCCCGGCGTGCAGACGAGCTCGACCAGGCGGCGGAGGGCGTCCGGCAGGAGGCCCTTTTCGTAGGCGAGCGATGTCAGGTCCGTCACCGTGGGCCTGATGTTCGTTGCGCGGGCCTTGGCCGGCGTCTGGGATGCTGGAGAACCGCTCGACTCAGTGAATCTGCGCGCGAACGGGCTTTTCTCGTGTTGGATTGGGAGAGGAGGCGCAGAAAAATACCAGCAACGATGCCCGATATGAGGAGATTCATCTCGTCTTCGACCGGGGACGACGCCATGTTGAGACGGTGATGAGGCGCTCCGGCTGAGCTTTTCGGACCGAAGGCGGCTCAGGATTGATCTTCCCAGATCGGAGAGTGAGGGACTCGATAAACCAATTGATGGGCCTTGGATGAGATGCACAATTTCTCGTCACCCTCGTGCAATGCCACTGTCAAGGGACCAAGACAGCCCTCGCTGATGATGTCCTGAGCATGGGGACCCTGCGCGGACGTTGGATCGTAGACTGTCTCGATCAATGTTTGTCCCGCCAGCGCGTCCCCTCAGCAGAGATCGAAGCGCGTCGTGTGACTTGAGACACAGATCTCAACCGCTTGTTCCCTTTAGTTGAATGAGCCTCTTCGTGAGTGACGCTGAAGACGGCGATGCTTCGAATCAGAAGTTGATTTAATGTCCAAGGAACCGTGTCGGATTCTGCCTCGGGCAGGTACGAGGTGGTCCGTCGTCCTCTGCGCCTTCCCAAACCCCAAGCAGAGACTACAGTGTATAGTACACTGTTTATGAATCATATACACACTGTACTCTCGATGGCCTCACAAGCGCAAAGAACGTAAACACACCAAATGAATCAATGTTTGATCCTGTCTGCTTGCAAGCCTTGGCCTATTGAAAAATCAATGCTGCGGGGCGAGAATGATGTTCCCACGTTAGAGAGGAGAGAGAAAATCATTGGTCCAAACGAGTGCCAGGACCTGATGAACCCACTACAGGTAGCCAAGTCCTTGTAGATGTGAGGTATATGTTCCGAAGCAGTCCGTAAATACAAATAATATATAGATCTGCCTATGTATAGCAGTGATTTTGAAGGGAACGAGGCTGGGATATCTTGAAAGCCCCGCAAACTTTTGATGCCGTTTGCCTACATGCTGCCGACGCCGTATCCTGTGAATCTCATCTTCAGAATGAACTCCCTCACTCCCAAACGTTGAAAAAAAAAGAAATAAACAAATAAATCAAATTGAAGATTGACGATAATCATGCCCATTTTGAAAAGTCCACCGAGTCAACAGACATGTCGAGGAGCCCATTGGAGGGACTCACCTCCGTGTCGTTGGTCGCGGCCGACGTGGACATCACAGATGACCGGTGAGAGGGCTGCTCGCTCATGCTGAAAAATGTCGCCACGCTGGTCCGCCGGAGACTGTTGAAGCTGTCCCGCACGCTGCTCCCGGGCCGAGACGAGTCCTGGCCCGGCTGCTGGTGCTGCTGCTGGTGCTGCTGCTGCAACACGGACTGCATCTGGGGCTGCACCTGGAGCAGAGAGCCCGCGTTGGGCGTCATGGGCGTCGGGGAGGCAACGATGCCGGCGCCCTGTCTCGGGCCGTACCTCTCGCGGAGCCGCCTGATCTCGCGCAGGCGTCCGCTCCACGAGCTGATGTGCTCTCCGCCTTCCCTGTTCCACCAGACGAGCGAGAAGACGGAGGCGTTGAGGGCCAGCAGACGGATGAAGCCTGGAAGCGCCTTGAGCGACACCATCTTGGCGTCTGCCGCCGGCGACACTTCCGGGAATCCGGGCTTGCTCATGACTTGCACCGTGTAGAAGGATGACGGGCGGTTGGCTGGCTCGCTCTTCGCCTCCCGAGTCGCGATGAACGAGGCGGGCGACGCCGGGGTGATGACAATGTTGACAAAGTTGAACTGGCTCGGGAAGGTGTCAAAGTCAAAAGGCAGCCCCGAGTCGTTGAAGATGATGTTGACAAAGTCGTTGCCGATGTGTCGCTTCTTCATGATGCACTGCGGATCTCGTTCCAGGTTGGTCGGCATCTGCGTCGTGACGTGGAACACAATCTCCGTCACCCTGTCTCGCCAGCAAAAGGTGTACTGCCCGTCGATATCGTTCTCCCGATCCAAGCCCTGCGTGTTGAATGTCGCGCCCTTCAGCTTGGTCAACTTTCCCAGGTTGTTCAGGAACTCGACGTAGTCGCTGCTGCCGGAGACATTGGCCAATATCTCCGTCTCGTGGGTCTGGCCCTGCCCAATGTAGATCACGCCGACCTTGTGGCCGTCCAGACTCGAGAATCGGTCAAAGACGCGGATGGCCCTGTCGGTGGCGTCGTCGTCGGGCAACGAAATGGGCCGCAGAGAGTCGGAAGATTGGGGAACCGGCGACAGGAGCTGAACGAGCAGATGGCTTGGCAGGATTGGCTGTCCATCCCTCGTGACGTCTCCGTGATTTTCGATTTGATGAGGCGGAGGAGGGACATACAACTCGCGAATGGTGTAGGCCGAGGTTCCCGAGGGCTGGCGTTTGATGATCTGAGCCCACCCGGATACCGTCGCCTGCTTGACGGTGATGATGCTGTTGCCGACCAGCCAGCGTTTGGTCAAGATCTCGCCGAACCGATCTCGGGTGAAATGAGGATCCTCGGCCGACTCGTCGACGTCCGCGTATGTGACCCTCTGCATGAAGTCTATCGAGGTGATGGCTTGCTCGTCTGCCCCCTGGCCAGAGCCGTCGGCGTCGGCGAACAACTTCTTGACAATCCAGCCGACATGATTCGCTCGGTCAGGCAATCTCAGGGCCAGGAACCAGAAGAGAATCACATGATAGGCCAAGGCGTGGACATATTGCGGAAGATTCTCTGGCGAGCTGTTCTGAGACGCGTCGAAGGCGGCTGCACCCGTGACAGACGCGACAGCCACTGATAGGTCGCCAGGATGGCTGGTCTTGCTGGCCCGCCGGGCCTGATCTCGGGCGTATTCGAGATAACGGAAGCAAATCGCGAAGACGATTCGAAACTCGTCTTCTCTGAAGTTGGCGTAAACATCGTGCAGCCGACTTAGGCAGGCCAAGAATTCCAGAATATGTACCGAAATGGCCGGTTGCGTGATGATTGTCGACATTTGATTGAGCATCTTAGTCAGCATCCTGCTGGCAGAGAGAGGGAGCTCGTGGCAGCAAATGGACAGCGCGTGGATGCAAGCCTTGGCAGATCGCTCCCAGGTGGCAATGCCGTGAATGAATGTCGTGACGATGTCATCTTCGTCAGCCTTCTGGAAATGCTCATGGTAACTGAGTATGATGGTCAAACTGTTGTAGAGGCACATCGCCACGTCGCCGCGTCGCAAGCCGGATGCGTTCGGCGGCTCCTGAAAACCGTTCGTCCGCATCTGCTCGCACAAGACGGAGCGGAGGTTTCGGATCTGGGGGATCGCGTCCCTCAGGAGAGCGTGATTGCTAATCTGCGAAGGGAGATGCACCAGCATGAAGCTGTAAATCTCCCAGTCGGATCCTCCGCGGAGAATGCTGAGAACTGCATCGAGCCAGGCCGACATGTTGAGTCTCGCCACCGTGACCTCTGGTCTGCTGCTGCTGCTGCTGCTATCGCCGCCCCCGGGGGCTGGAGGTATCTCGGAGGCCTCTTCGTCCCGTGGCCCATCCCCGCTTCTTGCTTGAGCTTCGGTTTCTCCATTCTTTCCCGGGCCGCTCTCTCCATTCGTCCTGCCCGCCGTGTCGTCCTCCACGTGCCCCTGGATATCTGCGATATGGGAGACGAGAATGGGACTGACCATTGACGGGGGGCTCTCTGGCAGTGCCTCAGGGTCTGGATACTTCCAGATCTGGTGGTACGTCGCGGTCGCGTTCTTCAGGCCTGCCCTGCTCGCGGACCGAGCTGGCTTTTCATTTGATCGATCCTGCCCGAGCGAGACGCCTCGCGATAGGCGCGCCGCGCCTCCTGCATGATCGCTTTTGGCGAGCCGCAGGGCATGGGCGGCTTCGTCTGCCTGCTTCTTGGCGAGGGAGGCATCGGTCCGGCAGAGGGTGCTGGCGAGGGAGGAGACCTCGATGTTGGTGGTGATGAAGATCCGGTGGGCCCAATCGGCACGAAGCCTGAAGAGGACCTTCATGGCCGTCAGTCGAGCGTCGATTTCGCAATTCGGCAACTTTGCGATGCTGACGAGCGACTGGAACAGTCGCAGACTCTTGGCCTGATCCGTGTTCATCAACCTCAAGAACATCCTAGCGTATCCCCTGGTTACGAGATTCGAAGGAGATTGACTCGATGCCGGGACAGACCCATCGTCGCTCCTTGGCGCGCCGGTTGTCGAGGTCTGCATGGCCAACGGCGACGCGAGCCGGTCGTTAATGACGACGGCTCCCAGGGTGTCGACAATGTAATCAAAGAGCTCGAGATCGCAAGATGTGACGAGGGAGGTCATGAAGGTGATGACGGCGTCGAGGACGAGGACATCTGTCTCCTCGAGGACGTCTTGAAGTATGCGCTTGGCGAGGCGGGGGATGAAATTCTGCTCGCCGCCGTCGCCGACCAGGTCGACAATCTCGTAGGCGTCCATGATGGTGTGGAGGGCGCGCAGCCGAGTGTCTGAGGACCGAACGCGATTGCTGAAGAACTCATCGAGCACGAGGGCCAGGTTGTCTTCCCAGTGAAGGTCGGATGGCGAGCAGAACCTGAACTCCTGGAAGTAGTCCAGCACAGTGCAAGCGACGGAATCGGGAAGCAGCCGGGGGACGCTTGTGAAGAACCTGATGACGCTTTGGCGTGGCACGAAATCCCCAGACTTTTGCGTGATGATGGCGTCGAGGTGATCGAGCAGGACCGAGATGTTTGGGTCGCCCGGGAGGTTGCGAAAACAGTCAGCGGCCAGCTCGAGCACCACCGACCAGTCCTCCTCGACGATTAAGCGGTGGATTTGTCTCTTCCCATCCTGGTACAGAGCCTGCTGCGCCCTTGTGTCGTGGAAAAGAGATGTGATGAGGTGGAGGACGGTGGCGTAGATTCTGCTGGTCGGGGATGCCTTGAGGACGGTGGACAGACCGTCGACCAAGAGCGCATACGGGATGGATGGATATCCCGTCTCGGAGTCCTTGGTGAGGAGCTTCTGGACGACGGCAAGGGAAGACTTGACCTCTCTCATCAGATCCTTGTCGTTTCCTCCATCCGGGGGCACGTTGCGAAGGACGTCGAGCAGGATGCGAACCGTAGCTTGGCCGTTGTGCGACAGGCAAAGATTGGACAGGGTATGCCAAGCCTCCCTGCTCAGCACGGGAACGAGACAGAAGATGGAGCTCAGGAGGCGGATGCAAGCCCGGAGGCTGTTGGCGGGAATGGAGCCGAAGGTGACTATGGCGTCGATGACGGCGATGGAGGAGCGCAGATCGTCCTCGACGCTGGTACTGACGCAAATCTTCATGAGCCTGTCGATCATGCTGGTCACGGCGGCTTCATTGGCGCTGTTGAAGCTGAACTTTAGAACCTCGAGGATGAAGGCGAAGAGCTGCCCAAAGTTTTGGTCCTCGGCGGACTTTGCTATTTTCCCCTTGGCGGAGCCTCTCGGGGCGCGCCCCTGGTTGGCCTTGCGAGCGGTCTTGGCTGCCCCGTAAGCATCCTGGAGCCAGCTCGTCAAGAGCGGGAGGAGTTCGTAGTCGAAGCCGGTGAGGACGCGGCCATGATGGGTCAGATCGACGAGCGCGGCGAGCTGCAGGTGGAAATCGTCGGGATGGGCCGGGGCGGCGACGGTCTGGAAGTACTCTTTGCGCTCCAGGTCTGTGGAGGAGGTATGCCTCACGCATTCCGTCAAGAGCTCCCAGCCCGCGACTCGAGCATTGGCGGGCTTGGTTGAATCGATGAGATCTTTGGCGGCGTACCAGATCTCGAGGACAGGCTTGAGAGGGTACTCTGCGACAGCGAACCTGAGGGAGTTGGCGGCGGCGATGCGCTCGGCCAGGCTGCCCTTTTTGAGGAGCTCGAAGGCGTCGACATGGCTCGACGACAGGTTGCGAGAGTTGATTGGGGTTGCATTTATGAATTCGGTCCTGGGGAGGGCGGCGGCGGACGAGGAGACGGGCGGGGGCGATTTGGTTGATTTCGAGCCCGTCAAGCCGCGGAACACGCTGGCAAGACCGCTGGGACGAGTCGAACCGGATGTGGACACATCATCTGCGTGGTGCTGAGGTGACATGTGTGCTCTTCTGACGGTCTCTTGACCTGGATGACTGGAAGGGTCTGTAGGCCGAGCATATCAGCATGGGTGCGAACTTGGCGAGCGAGCGATCGATCGAGCCGGCGTCGCGATGTGTCAATATGTATAGTATTGGTGTTTGATCCAGCGAAGTGCAAAGACATCCAACAGTCCTCGGGGTAGGATGGAAAATGTGCCAGCCCACGAGGGGACCAGGGTGGTTTGTCGGATGATGGGCATCGGAGCTGCAAAGCATTGGCCTGGCCTGGCCGGGGAAGAAGAAGGTTTTTTTTTTTTGGGGGGGGGGGGGGGGGCGAGG
>NQYS01000001.1:1084173-1096830 GCA_003055955.1 Escovopsis sp. AC | reverse complement strand
CCCCCCCGCTGCCCCCCCCCAAAATAACCCCCCCCCCCCCCCCCCCGGCGGCGGATGGCTGCAGTACATGCACGGAGTATGCACGTGCCTGATGCCATGCAGGGCTCATTGGGCCCCGCGAAGGGCGAGGCAGCCCGGAAAGTTTCGAGTTGTTTTCTAGCGCACGAAGAAGACACTGCTCTGCCTGTAGATCGCACGAGCACTCATACATATGCATGCAGGGAGCGCTCGTCGCAGAACCAGGAGCGCAGCGCGGGAGGCTCTTCTCGAACGTCTGGGATGACGGCGCCGACTCGGGCGTCTCCTGCGTCTGCCAGCATGCGGCCATCCACCATGGTGCGACTGATGACTGCATTTACGGATTACGAGGACTCCAGACCGAATCCAGTCGATTCGATTCGAGTCTACGGAGTACAGGACTGGAGCCAGGCCGCGACATCAATTCGGTTCCAGCAGGCCAGCCCGTGGCCGCGGCGGCGAGTGTTGGAGAAGGAGAGGGGAAAAAAAAAGGGGGGGGGGGGAAGCAGGCCTTGATGGGAGCGGAAATGGAAATGGAAATGGAAATGGCCCTCAAAGACGCTACTGCCTCTGAGTGGTCAGCATACGAGCCAGCTCTGCTGCATCCTCGCAAGATCCCTCCACGCTCGCATTCCTGGCGGTCTCGTCCCTGCGGAGATCGGCGTGCCTCGAGCCCCCGACTGGGGAGCCCGAGGGTCTCGGACCACGCCCGGGGACTCCCTACTCTGCTGGGGAACAGATTGATGGATTGATCAATGGATGATGCCTCCTGGCAGGTGAGACTCTTCTGGACGGACATTTGTTGGCAGGTCAAAAGGCTCAGCACTGATCTTTCTCTCTCAGAGACCCGGGAGAGCCTCATCGCGGCGCGTGGGAATATGGTCCCGCCCGAGTTCCTGTCCGTGTTCGCCGTCTCCGATGCACGACGACTGCCCCCCTCCCCCCTCTTTCTCAGCCGAACCAAGGATCGAGAGCCATTGATCCTTTGATCATCACACGCTCCCAGCACCAAGGAGCCAGTCCATACCGGTGTACCCTCGGAACACGCACCGTATTCTGATCGCCCGGAAGAGGCTCGGCGATCCAAATCCACCTACGGAGTACGGAGTATCACTCCCGGCCTGTGTCCTCCACACCGGTCACTGCCTCTCCCCCGCTCAAGGGAGGTCCTCATCCCGTGCTGCAATCTCTCCTGCGCGCCTCGCCTCGCCCCGTCCCGTCCTGAAACGGAAGCCTGCTGTCAGCGAGCGACAATCTCCATCTCCATATGTTCATCCCTTGAGGAAAACAGATCAGTTGCATCTCCATCCACCCGCAGCGCCGAGCACTTCAATGCCTGTCCTCCTCCCTGGACGAGCACTCTCGCTACTCTTTCTCGTACGGGCATCCATCCATCCATCCATCAATCCATCCATCGGTGCCCCCCAACGATCCCTGCCCCCGGCCGTTCACGCATCCCAGCACGCAATACGAGTCGCTGTACGGAGTAAGCTTGTATATACGATGTACGGAGTACGAGCATCCAGCATCCAGCATCCAACCCATCAAGCAATAGATCCTGCCAGTACATACACAGCATGGTCCCGACATTTTTCGGGTCGCGAATAAGCACCCTCCTCGACGCAACTGGTAGCTTTCTCCATCTCCCCAGCATCGTCAGACGCACCCCCCGCACAAGCACCGCCCGCTCACCACACGGCAATGCTCTCACTCGTGGAGAAACAAAAAACAACAACACCAAGACCCCTTCCCTTCCCTTC
Source organism: Escovopsis sp. AC (assembly GCA_003055955.1). Lineage (NCBI taxonomy): Eukaryota > Fungi > Ascomycota > Sordariomycetes > Hypocreales > Hypocreaceae > Escovopsis > Escovopsis sp. AC. The sequence continues at coordinate 1,095,052 of NQYS01000001.1, read as the reverse complement.
AATCCCTTCCATCCTCTTCGCCAGCCTCATCACAGACATAACGATGTCAACGCCCAAGAACCCCGGCGAGCCCCCACGGACCCCATCCGTAAAACATTTCACCACGCCATCGTCATCGTCATCATCACCCTCATCGTCATCGCCGCATCCCCGGCCGGTCATTGTTATTGATCTATTTGAAATCTCGTGTCCATTCATGAATGAATCACTACCTTCAAAGCATACACTCGCATATGCGCATACCAACGTCATCCAAGCCTCCCCCCCGGCCCTGCCAACCCCTCTACCGAGATGAGCATAACAAAGCCATCAAGGAGAGAGGATGAGAGAAAAATGTTTCCCAAAATCACCATGTCCCCAGCAATCCCAACCCATGCAGTCCAACGCCCCTCCAAAACACACTCTCTCTCTCAACACAAGAAAAAAATCGACCGATTCGACCAAAATCCCGGGAAGCAAGAACCGCCTCCACCATCGGCCCAAAGACTCCGAGAAGACATCAAAAAAAAAACGTCAAACGTTAAAGACGTGCCGTGATGGTGGATGTCCTCCCGCGAACCGCAATCTACCAAAAAGGCTTCGCCGTGACCGTCTAGTAGTAATGATATGAAAGAAACCCCCTTCCCTTGCCTTTGTTTTCCCAAGAGAGACCCCCCCTCCCACGAAAGATGACAACTTTTGGTATTCGGTATGCTGTGAGGAGGGGGGAACCTAACGATGAAGTCGGGCGATGAGGGGGTTAAGTAACCACCAATTCCTGCCCGTAATTCCTGGAGCCGATCAATATCCTGTCGGCCCGGGTGCAGCGGCGATGTGAAAAGAGAAAAAATGCCGGCTCCGGGCGAAGAGTCGTGATGCTGCCCGATTTGCCCCCCTTCGCTCCCCTTGTGATCCATTGATGCCTCGCGGAAAAAAACGAGAGCGAGATTATGTAGCCCACTGCCTGGGAGGCCGTCCCCTCGGGAATAGAAGATGAGCACCCGGGTCGGCATGACGTCAGATCCACGATCTGCCGGCATGGGAATCCATGCAGTCGCATTTCCGCGTCGCACTACAGTACTCCGTAAAAGATATTATACCCTTCGCAGTCACGCACGACACTGAAGGGAGGAGGGGGGATAAGAGTTGTCGATGATGAGGATGAAGAAGACCGCAGTGTTCTGTGGCCTTTTTTTTTTCATTCCATGTGTGCTACCCACCGGTAGAACTGACGGGCCCGGCGACCAGGAGGGGTCTCCTACACCGGCTCGACAGGTCCTCGCCATCCATTAGTGTTCCTAGAAAATTTGGCCCTCAGATCCTGAGCTCGAGCCTTGCCGGTCCAGCTAGAAGGAGAGAACGAAGGAGATGCGAGTCAGTTCCAATATTCAAACAATGACGCTTCCATCACAAAAGTAAAAGGAAAAAGGGGGGGCCCACATCTTGACGCGGCCGTCGTCTCCACCCGACGCCAGCATGCACGGGTCGGCCGGGTTCCACGACACGGCGTTGCACCGGGGCCGGTGCGCCATGAGCCTCTCGAGCGTCAGGCCCATCGCCTTGTGCCAGATGAGGATGTGCCCGTCCTCGCTCCCGCTCAGGACGAAGTTCTCGTTGGCGCCGCCGAACGCGCTCCGAATCAGGAAGGATCCCCCGGTGTGGCCCGTGAACTTCTGAACCGAATCTCTACTGCTCAGCTCGATGAGGTGGGCCTCGCCGGCCTGGCTGTTGACGAGCAGGTGCTGCGAGTCTTGGCTGACGCTCACCGACGTCGGCCGGCTCGAGAAGTCGATGCAGAACTTGAGCTGCCGCGAGGTCGCGTCGTAGACGTGGATCGTACTCTGGTCGTCGACGGCCACAATCAGCCTCTCGTCGGGAGATCCGCACAGGTCCTGCACCCTATGTTTCTTGCTCCACTCAATCACCTCGTCGTCGTGGACGAAGAAGGTGCAGAGGGCATGTGTTATATCTAGGCTTCCGATGACAAACGACTTGTTATCCGAGGCCCAGACGCAGCCGCTGACTGGCTCGTCAAATCGCCTAGATCTCTTCAAGAGGTCTCCAGTCTGGCGAAGAAGAAGAGAATAGAGGAGAAGGAGGCAAGATGTTAGCCAAGGTCTCGAGTGGCGGCGGGCAAGGGGGAATGATGGACCGTCCAGTCCAGCTCTTCATGGGTCAAATAGGAGGAGCCCTTACCTTTGCGTCCCACAGCCTCGCGTACTTGTCGAAGGAGCATGTGACTATCATGGAATCGTCCGGACTCCACGCCACGTTGCATACCCCGGATTCTCTCCCATCCTTGCCATGCCCCGGTAGCGTTGTCGTTACCGAGAAGGTAGCCAGGTCCCAGATGATGACCAAATCTCTGCTCCCGCAGGCTGCCAGCTTGGAACCGTCGTGAGAGAATTGTACCTGCCAAATCTCCCCACCCAGCTCATTGAGCTCGAGGGCGACCTCGGACGGGAAATCCCGGCGGTGACAGGTGTGATCGGAGTAGAGAGACGGCGAGGTCGGCGCCGTGTGGTAGAGACACCCGTTGATCTGGCTGTCCTTGACGTGCTGGAGCAGCACGGCCAAGCGGTTTTCGGGCAGCATGACGGACGGCGATATGCATTCTGCAAAAAATGGTCAGCGAGGATCGCGCAGCGGGCATGGAAAGCAAGACGAATGATGGGGAATTCGGCTTTTTTTTTTTTTTACACGTACTTGATAGGTCGGAGAGAAGAATCCTGCGGGATTGGCCGTGGGCTCCGTCCCAGTCGGCCTTGATCATGAGCTCCTCGGTGGAGCAGCACATGAGCAGGCTCGACAAGAAATGTAATTTCGCGGTGTCTTGGTACAGCGGCGTCAGCTCGCTGCGCAGGGTCAAGAGGGCTCGAATCGTGTCCCTCTGTTCTAGCAGTTCCAGGAACTTCTGCTGCCTAAGCCAGAACTTCATGAGATTCCTGTCCGAGCCAGGGGCCAGAACGAGCCCATTGCCGCCGTCGTGGGCCGGCACGTCTGCCGTCCTCGCCCCGCTCAGTAGCTGCTCGGCCTCTTCCCACGAGCCGGCGAGCACAGCCGAGCGGAAGGCCGAGACGGTGTTGCTCTCGAGCTCGTAGCCGCTCTCCTGGCTGACGCTGTCTGCGGCAGCCTGGTAGCCCATATCGGACAAGGCCTGTATGAGTATTCGTGTGACCTCCTGCCGGTTGTGGCCAAAGTATAGCGAGGGCTGCGCGGCGCTGGCTGGGGAGCGGGCCTTGCCGTTGGACGATCCGTTAGACGAGCCGTTTGTCATGAAGCCCGCCTTACGTGTTCCGTTGGTCGCGACGGGCGAGGCGGCGACGGCCCCGTTGGAGCGGGCAGCGGCGTGCATGGTGGAGGGCCCGCCCATCATGTCCCCGTCGGCGAGCATATCTGGGTTGTCACGTCGTCTTCGTTTCGCGCTTCTCCCGCGGGCAGGGTCTGCGGGATCGGGCGGGAGCGAGGAGGAGGAGGAGTCGACGGAGGCGGAGAGCTCGTCCTGTAGGTGGTCGAGTGGAGATGGCCGCCGCCGCCGCCGCCGGGAACCCGGATCGCGCGCAGTGTCGTGGCGTGGTGGGGGCGAGGTTGAGGCCTGGCCTGCGGGTGGGCCTGTCTCTGCGGCAGCACCAAAAGCTCGCACGAGAGATTCGCCGGGCCCGAGAGGCACGAGGCTGCCGGAGCCCAAGTGCAGCCCGGAGTTGTTGTTGTTGTTGTTGTTGTTGTTGTTGTTGTTGTTGTTGTTGTTGTTGTTGTTGGAGGAGGAGGAGGAGGAGGAGGAGGAGGAAAGGCGGGGGGGGCTCTGGAGGGACGCTGGAGCGTTTCGGTCGCCGGAGGCGTTGATGGGCTGCGAGCGGGCGGTGGTAGATTGGTCCAGGTCGACCTCTGTTGCGGCTGTCGGCCGCCGTGGGATCGAGGAGTTCTTTAGTAGTAGAAGAAGTAGTAGTAGTAGAGGTAGTAGTAGTCAAGCGTTGGCCAGGGGCCAGGAGGAGGCGGCATTCGTGACGAAGGAGGGAGAGGGAGTGAGAAGAAGAGAGAGGAGAGAGACAAGAGAGAGGAGGGGAGAGGAGGGAGAAGAGGGAGAAGAGGAAGAGAAGGGAAGGATGGAGAGGAGAGGAGAGGAGATACGATGGATGGGAGGGGGGGATGGGCGCTGAATCGCTTCCTCGGGCACGGGAGCAGGAGTGGTGGAGCAGTTCTGGAGCCGGTGATGCAGCAAGGCTGTGGGAAGAGAAAATGGCATGGAGGAGTGGTGGTGGTGGTGGTGGTGGTGGTGGTGGTGGAGGTTGGAGGACGAGTCGTTGAGCCGATGGCAAACAGGCAGATAGATCAATCCAGTCTATTGATTGACGGCTGCAACAGGGTGGCCGCGAGAGAGAAGAGGTTGAAGTCGGATTGATCAATCGATCAATCAATGTGAATGTGCGAAGGTTGACGTCGACGACTGGAGGGAGCCCGGCGGGAAGTTGAAGTTGGCAGCGGCGATATGATGACGTTTTCTCTGCTCCTGCGCCTGAGGAAGTCGGCTGGGGTTATACGAAGGGCTGGACTCGGAGTAGACTGGAGGTAATAGCAGAGATGGATTTCGAATGTGGTTGGGTCTATCCAGAATCCAGTAGTAGTAGTAGTAGTAGTAGTAGTAGTAGTAGTACTCCGTAGTAGTACTCCGTAGTAGTATCGGGCATAGATGATACCATCAATGGATCACTCCATCAATCCAATATGATACTGGATCAAGTTGTATTGATTGATTTGCTAAATTGAGGCGAAGAGGCGCTTGCCAATCACTGGTCGAGGAGGAGCCTTTCAGTCGAGGCTTGGAGACCTCGGTAGGTATGTCCCCACCTCGTACGGAGATGCATGTACATATAGTAGATGGATTCATCCACCAACGAGCCTGTTTGGAATGCATTTGATAATCTCGCGGAGGCGAGTTCATGATGGGCTAATCCATAACCAGCCCGCCTTTGCAGTCTCTTGATTCAACAATCACATCGATCGTGTCCATCAATCCATTCCCACGCATTGAGTATGTGGTCTCGAGATGCAATTCACACTGTACGACTTCAATCCATTGATCCGTTCCATGGCAGTCGATAGAGGCTCTTGGCCGCAGCATGGCGTCGAGGGATCCATCCCCAATGGCCATCAAGACTTGAATCTCGGCGACTCGTGCTATAGCAATTTTCAGAGAATTGCATGCTTTAAACAATTAAATGATCAATTCCATCTGTATGCTTCAATGTTGATCAAAGTGGTTGAGGCCGTCCGCATCAGTCAATGTATATCAATTGATCAATTCCATGGGTCCATGCTGCTCGTGCCACCCCGCCCCCACTGCCACCCCTGTAGATTCGAAGCTTCAGGGCGGCGCGTCCGCTGAGGGGCGCCGAGGGCCGGTGGACGATGCGCCTGCAGGTCGCTACGCCCCCTGTATGTATTTTCTAGAAACGCATCCACGAGCGAGCACGGTGCACACCTACCCTGTACATCTCGATACATATTCTCCCACTCATTCTGGAATTGATCAATCCGAATTGATCAATCAATTGATCCATCTGGGATTGATTTGATCAATTCTGCGAGCTGAAATTCGGATGGACCTTGCAATCGATCCATGGCACTTGACTTGGGCTAGAATGACTCGGTGTGGGCAGTCCAAGGATCTTCTGGAAGATTGGATATCGAATCGAGAGGGACTTTGCGGAAAAAAGGCCCAGCCATTGATGGATCGGACTAGAATAGCATCACCAACACTTTCCAAGGATCAGAGTCCTTCACCCGGAGTGGGGGTCTGTCTACTACTAATTGACTCGAGGATCTGACATCTGCAGCGAGCCATGTTCCATGATTGACTCGATGATTTCCAATAGTAGTACTCCGTAGTATCTAGACTCCTCTGCCGCTTCGTACTCGTGCATCTCTGCTACACCTTGTCAAGCATGTAGACTCCGTACATTGATACATACGGAGTATATGTATGAGTCCTCGTAGAGAATTTCTTCTCTCCTGGAACCACGTCAGACCTCGCCTCACAAACCTTGGACTGCGTGACGTGTAATCCGTACAGGCTAAGAAGAGAGGTCAGTACTCCAAACTTCAGGCGCTTGACCTGAGGATTCAAACCATTGTTCATGTTCTCATGAGTTCAATCTCGATATTGACTTCAATACATCAATACATCAATACTACTAATGTATGCGATGTCCACATTCGGAGCCTACCCTAGATCGATAGTCGAGACCCAACATCAAGGCGGCGGCACGGGTTCATCAGACGTGGATTTCAAGACATCGGAAATGCGTGAAGCGGAACATGATGTTGGGAACCTGGCCTGTTGCAAGCCATGTGACGCATCCGTCTCGGATGCTTTCTAGAAGCCCCTGGTGCAGGGACTAGGCCACCTGTGCATGCTCGCAAACTTCATTCGCGGCAGGACTCCCACGGTCAGGCACCAGACATCTGGCTCCCAGTCATACTCCGTACTATCAATGCCAACAGAGGAACGCAGAGTCTTGGGAATCATGTTGCGGGCCATGGGATTCTGACCATTCGGAGATTCTTTCTTCAAGCCTCAATCTGAAGCCACACGATCGATCCGCCTGCCCTGCGGCTAAAGCGAGAAAAAGACTCGCTGGTACTCCGTACTCCAACTCCGTACCTGTCACACAGCGAACAAGGAGGGGGCCCCTGGACGGGGTCATGCGATGTTTTCGACGGTCGTCACTGGTCATGTGTCATTGGTCGTGGAGGTGGATTCTCGATATCCATCCCTCTGCAGCACCACATACATGTATGTTGTATGTAGGCACGACTCACGAGTCATAGGTCAAAGGTATTCCTCATGTAAATGAAAGAGGTCGTCCGAGGACTCACTGGTACCGGTATATCCGCTCGACATCTCGTCTGTCACCGTCGAGCCCTGGTCTTGCGAGTCACGCTTCCATACCTGCCGGTCGATTGCAATATTGACCCCAAGAGCAGCATTCAAAAGGATGGGAGCGTCCTCCCTTCGATTGATCAATGACTGATTGATCCATCTTGCGGCCAATCGAGGCGCTCATGACACGCGCTCCCGTCGCATCACGTGCCCGCTTGCCCGCCTCGTGGAATATCTGCTGCAATAGGTTAGTAATCATCCAACGACCGGCCACCGCCCTTCAGCTTGAAGTTCCAACGAGTTGGCAGTACTCCATAATTTGGGCCATCTTACTCCGTATTGCGGCACTCATTCAGAGCTTCGATCCTCGTCTTCCTACTGTATCACATCAATTCAAAGCAAGACATTTTCAACAAGCCTCTGCATTGAGTTGTCCACATCATCGCTGACGTTGGCGGTCTGAGGCTGAGGCTGCGCATGCAGATTGGATTCGTCGCCCTTCGGAGGACCGTGATAGCGAGGAGATGACCAGTACCTGTCGAGTACCTCGGCTGAAACGCCTGAATGAACGTTGAATAAAAGTCCTCTTCCGTAGCTGACAAAGGAGCATCTATCATGCTCAGCTAGCCCACTTCAGGAATGGCGCATCGCATCGCCACATGTGGCTGCTGCGGCTTGGCCGTCCCGCCAAGGGGAACGTGATGCAGCCAATCGTGAGCGCCGCCCTCGCTGGCGCCTCGATTAGGCTCGGCGGGATCCAAGACGTTGCAGAGGCTCCAGCGAGTCCTCTTTCAACTTGTCGGCCTCCGAGACTCCACGCACCCTGATCAATCTGATCCATCCTCGATCCATCAATCTATCCAACAGTCGACGTCGGCGCTCTCGTTTTCTTCGTCGCCTCGCCTCTCCTCGCCTCGCCTTGCCCTGTCATCGGCACTCCTGGTTTCTTCTCGCTTCGCTCCTTGCATCACGGACCCGCACATCTCGGTCCTTGCTGCCCCTCCCCCCTCCCACCCCCAGGCAACGGTGCATAGATCCATCATCATCTGCCACCACTACTAGTACGGAGTACAAGACCTTCACCGTCTTCCTTGCTGTCGAGCCATCGCCTGCTCTGCCGAGACGAGAGCACTCTCCTCCCACCGCATCACCACCAGCACCCCCCCCTCCCTCAGTCTTCGCTCGGGGCTCCGAGCCACCAACTCTTCATTCTCGAGACCGACAACATTCGCAGCCATGACTACCCCAGGCACGGCCCTCATCACAACGGGCGGTATCTCTGACCCTGCTCTTATTACGTGAGGCTTTCGACCACGACCCCTCCATCGCCCATCCATCCATCCATTCATCCATCTGCGCGCCACCCGCCGCTAACCCGCCTACTTCTCCAGGCTCGTCAATAAGCTCCAGGACGTATTCGCGACCGTTGGCGTCAATAACCCCATCGACCTTCCCCAGATCGTCGTCGTCGGCAGTCAGTCGAGCGGCAAGAGTTCCGTCTTGGAAAACATCGTCGGCCGCGACTTGTGAGTCATCAAACCACCCAGGCCCGGGATCGTCTTGGACCCCGACATGATACCCTCCCTGTGCCTGTGCCTGTGCCTGTTACCTGTACCTTGTATGAGCATACTGGGCTGACCACTCCGCTCTTTCCCGTTACGCAGTCTCCCCCGTGGCACCGGTATCGTCACTCGTCGACCTCTTGTTCTCCAGCTCATCAACCGCCCCGCCGAGATCAACGGCGTAGAGAAAGGCTTCGATGCCGGCTCCGACAAGGCCGCAAACCCGGATGAGTGGGGAGAGTTCCTGCACATCCCCGGCCAAAAGTTCTACGACTTCTCCAAGATACGGGAGGAGATCTCCAGGGAGACCGAGGCCAAGGTCGGCCGAAATGCGGGCATCTCCCCCGCGCCAATCAACCTGCGCATCTACTCCCCCAATGTTCTCACCCTCACGCTCGTCGACCTGCCCGGTCTGACAAAGGTCCCCGTGGGCGACCAGCCCCGGGACATCGAGCGCCAGATCCGCGACATGGTCCTCAAGTACATCTCCAAGTCCAACGCCATCGTGCTGGCCGTGACAGCGGCTAATATCGACCTGGCCAACTCCGATGGCCTGAAGCTCGCCAGGGAGGTCGACCCCGAGGGCCAGCGCACCATCGGCGTCCTCACCAAGGTCGACCTCATGGAGGAGGGCACCGATGTTATCGACATTCTCTCCAACCGCGTGATCCCCCTCCGCCTCGGCTACGTCCCCGTCGTCAATCGCGGCCAGCGAGACATCGACAACAGGAAGGCGATTGGCGCCGCCCTCGAGGCCGAGAAAAACTTCTTCGAGAACCACAAGGCCTACCGCAACAAGAGCTCCTACTGCGGTACCCCCTACCTGGCTCGCAAGCTCAACCTCATCCTGATGATGCACATCAAGCAGACCCTCCCCGACATCAAAGCGCGCATCGCGAGCTCCCTGCAAAAGTACACATCCGAGCTCGAGAGCCTCGGCCCGTCCATGCTCGGCAACAGCGCCAACATCGTCCTCAACATCATCACCGAATTCACCAACGAGTGGCGCACGGTCTTGGATGGTAACAACACCGAACTCTCCAGCACGGAGCTGTCCGGCGGTGCCCGTATCAGCTTCGTGTTCCACGAGCTATACACCAACGGTGTCAAGGCCGTCGACCCCTTCGACGTCGTCAAGGATGTCGATATCAGGACCATCCTGTACAACTCCTCCGGATCGTCCCCCGCCTTGTTCGTCGGCACGACAGCCTTCGAGCTGATTGTCAAGCAGCAGATCAAGCGCCTGGAGGACCCCAGCCTGAAATGCGTGTCCCTGGTCTACGACGAGCTCGTCCGGATCCTGACGCAGCTCCTGTCCAAGCAGCTCTACCGCCGGTATCCGGGACTCAAAGAGAAGATGCATGGCGTTGTCATTGCCTTCTTCAAGAAGGCCATGGAGCCGACAAACAAGCTGGTCAGGGACATGGTCGCCATGGAGGCCTGCTATATCAACACGGGCCACCCCGACTTCCTCAACGGCCACAGAGTAGGTTTCCCCCCCCCCGGGGGGCGGCGCGGCGCGCTTGGCTGCGCGGCCCTTCCATCGTTCTGGATGTGATGAGCCCGCGCTGATTTTCTCCCTCACAGGCCATGGCCATTGTCAACGAGCGATACAACCCGGCGAAGCCCGTCCAGGTCGACCCCAAGACCGGCAAGCCGCTTCACTCTTCTACGCCGGCCCGATCGGCCAGCCCCACGGTCCCGGATGTTGACGGCGCGTCTAATGGCGGGTTCTTTGGCAGCTTTTTCGCTGCCAAGAACAAGAAGAAGGCCGCCGCCATGGAGCCGCCGCCACCGACGCTCAAGGCCTCCGGAACGCTGTCTGAGCGGGAGAATATCGAGGTCGAAGTTATTAGTGAGTCGTCTCCGCATTCCGATCCCCCCCCCCTTTTTTTCCCAAACTCGGACACGCAATGGCTGACATTTCTCAGAACTGCTCATCTCCTCATACTACAACATTGTCAAGCGCACTATGACCGACATGGTCCCCAAGGCCATCATGCTCACCCTGGTTCAGTAAGTGTTGCTCGGAGACCGCGGGAGACGCACCACGGCACAGCCATGCTAATCATCACCGCCCCAGGTTCACCAAAGACGAGATGCAGCGCGAGCTATTAGAGAACATGTACAGAACCGACACGCTGGATGAACTGCTCAAGGAAAGCGACTTTACCATCCGCAGGCGGAAGGAGTGTCAGCAAATGGTGGAGTCCCTGGGCAAGGCCAGCGAGATTGTCAGCCAAGTGCAATAAAAAACGCACCCTCCACCTCTGGTTCGAAAAGCTCTCGCTTCCCCCCCGCCTTTCCCCCCCCGGGGGGGGCATTTATTTGCATACATTCGCATACATTTGCGTCCATCTGCCAAAAGAGCACAAAGATTGAGCAATCAGAAATTGGGTCAAGGCAACCAGAACGGAGATGCAATTTTCTCCCCCCCCCCCCCCCCTTTTTTTTTTTT
>NQYS01000001.1:1049085-1066008 GCA_003055955.1 Escovopsis sp. AC | reverse complement strand
CCCCCCAAAAAAAAAAAAAAACGCCATCATTTCCTCTCTGTCCTGCTGCCCGCGTCGCCCTCCTCTTTCCTGCCCTGATCGCGGCCCGCATCGCCGCCCTCGCCCTCGCCCTCCTTCTTGTCCTTGTCCTCCTTCCTCCACCTCCCGCTGAACACGTCGGCGACCTGCTCGAAGATGACGTCGCTCATGCCCTTGCCCTCCTCGAAGCTCTTGCGGTGCTCCTCCGCCCGCCTGCGCTTCCAGTCCTCGCCCTCCCCGCCCATCCAGATGTCGCGCAGCACCCCGCCCCTCCTCTGCGCCTCGGCCTCCTCCTCCTCGCCCTTGCGGCGCGCGGCCTCGCGGTCCCGCTCCCTCTGCTCCCTCAGCAGCTGCTGCGTCCGCTGCGCGCCCTGCGGCAGGCTCGTGTCGAAGACGGCGCCCACCCGGCTCCCGAACCGCTCGTACACCGAGTGGCCCGTGTACTCGTACGCCAGCTGGTTCGCGCACAGCGAAAAGGTGCCTAGCAGGACAAACGCCCGGATGTCCGCCTTGCGCGGCGGCAGCAGCATCGCCAGGGGGCAGATGACGGCGCCCGCGATGGCCGCGTTGTGGATGAAGGGGTTGCGCGGCGGCAGCGGGGGGTCCGACGCCGGCTCGGCCATCTTGTGCCAATAGCTCGGGCGAGGCTTTGGGGCAGTACTCGAAAGATTGTTCGCGTGGTCGTCGTCGTCGTCGTCGTCGAGGCGTGCGTCGAGGCGTGCGTCGATGCGCGCGGAGTCGAGGTGGTCCCGAGTATCGGATGCGCTTGAGCCCTGTCTCTGCTCCTTCGCCTCTGTTGCTTCCCCTGTTCTTGCTTTTCCTGTTGTTGCCTTGATTTTTTTTTCCCCTCTCTCCTTTGTGATTTGATTTTTTTTCCCTCTTTCGTCCAAGCTCTCTGTGTGATTATGATCGGCGACCAAGACCTGCTGGTGGATTACTCGGTTCGCGATCCCTGGAGCAATTGGCGTGTGATGTGGTATTTGGCAGCTGCAGATCGACCGGCGGCGATGATGTCGAGATCGTCGCAAAAATCCGTCATTGGCGAGAGAATGGATTCATGGATTCATGGATGGATGGATGGATGGATCAATCAATTACTGGAGAGGCACTGCAGAGCTCATTCGGCCTCTTTCAATTTCGTGGCGGGGCATGGAGCTATGTCGCCTTCCGGCCAATGACCTTTCGAGTTTCAATCAATCGCTGTGGCTGGAGTTGGGCTCGGCTACCTACCCTAAAGGCAAGCTCCAGCGCCTCGCTGCCGGAAGTGCTACCCTATAGGCGGTCAAGCGAGAAGTGATCAATATTATGTGATTCTCGCCTTACTCCGTATGTTCATCCAACATCGCGCGATCCATCCACAATTCATTGATTCAAAAGTCCAAGTGGCTCTCGCGCCCTTGCAGCGGGCTCTACGGACTAAAGCCCCCCTATTGATGGCCGTCTCGGTCGGAGCACGGCCCTGAGCCTCCCAGATGCCACGCCGAGAGTCCGACTGGAACTTACTCCCTGACCCATCAATGCTCCACGGAACTCCTGAGGACGAGTCCTGCTGCTCCGCCGCCGCCGCTGCTGCTGCATCTACAAAGGTCGCCGGTAATGGTGAGCCATCGAGACGATCGATCTCTCACCCAACATTCTCGCACACACAGAGAAAGCATCCGGGCGAGTCGGACGGCTGTCAAATGTGCTCGTTGGTGTGGAATTCCCTGCCCTCAGCCGCCAAGGCAGGTCCAGGATCCAGGGCTTTTTGAGGCAGTAGAAGCAACACACTTTAGTAGTATGTACACACACTGTCCTCGGCCCTTCGAGTACCATGCGGAAGAGCCAGCCGGGTACATGTACGTGCTGTTGTACGTGCTGTGTCTGGAGACTGCCAGTCCATCATCGTGCTTTCCATACGAAAGGCGCGCGTCGGGCCAGGCAGCATCATTGATGTCCAGTATGGATCAAGAGATGGAGATGAACGGGCTCTCACGATCAAGAGATGCCTCATGGCTTTGTGTGAGCCCCGCGTCTGAGGAACCATACACCACCAGCCCATCTCGCGAGCACAACGCGAAGAAGTCTGCAAGGACAACCGACTGGGGCACCGCCATGGGCGACGGACACAACTTAGATGCTGTACTCCGTACAAATGTACTAGTATCTCCAGGGACAGAGCAGCCGTCGGATGTGACCTGCAGGAAAGGGGTGTCTCCCTAATGGTTGCCATCGTGTGAAGGTTTGGTTGGCCTGCACTTCGTACGGACGGACCATTGCGTAAAAATCCCAATAATCGTTCGCCTCGCTGCCAACATCTGTCTCTCCTTGTGACAGTCGCAGACCGCCCAGCAACGGCAACGAATTCCCAGATCCGGCAAAAGAACGACTGATCGGAACAGAGGCATGAGGCAGTCGTAGGCACGGAGTACTCGTGCATACTGGTCCAGGAACTCGTCGCAAAGAAGAGAGGGGGTGATGGTGCCCGGGAACTGCTTGTAGGTGGCCGGGTAGGCGAGCGACGGCGGCGAGTATTCTGTACTCGTACTCGTATGTACTCGTCGAGTATGTCTGTAATGTCATCGCATCAGCATTATTCGCGCAGACAAATGCGACTGCCTGGAGCCCAATTCCTTGCCCTTGCCCTTGGAGCCGGAGTGCGTCTCCTGCTTGGGTCAGGGCATCGCTTGCGAGACCGGGATGCGACGACAGCGGCCTGAGTCAAAGAGTTGGAGGAGGAGGAAGATGGAGCTGGAGCTGGAGCTGGAGTTGGAAGAACTGGTGGAGAGAAAGAGGAGGCGTGCGCGTGTGCTCCTGCAAGCTCCCGCGTGCCGCGAGACTCCTGACGGGGCTTTCCAGGGGGCGCTTTTGGAATGTCGGCCGCGGATCTCTCGCCTCCACTGCATCGCGAACCGGCGATCAGGCGGCATCTGCAGTTGGTCGGGGAGAGCGATGGGGTCCGAGTTGATTGAAGTTGCTTCGAGTTCTCGGCGAGGCTCAGGCACAAAAGCACAAAGTACTGGTACAGTGCATCAAGTGCCGAGCTGAACCCCACTTGCACTGTTTCCAACGGCTCAATCCATCTGCTCGGTGATAAAATGGATCACACCTTCCGAACAGTGCTCCGCTTCTCGCGGCTCCTTCCTCGTACCGTACCGACTTACTGCAATTACCTCCTGTACAGGTACGGAGTACGGAGTACTGGCAAGAACGACCTGCACTCACGCAGCACGTATATGGACTTTTCAGAAGAGCGCTCGTCGCCGCAGAACTCAAGTATGGAATACCCCCCAAGCAGACGATATCATCATGGACTGCCCGATTGCACGATGAAGTCGACTTGAGCTCCCGCCGCTACGCCCACTGTAGGTTAGCCCCGGTCCAGGTCCCCGGTAAGGCACCGCACTTGCCTCCACTCCAGTGTGTTGGTGTGTGTGGACTTGGAGCACCTCTGTGTATTTACCTAACCCCCTCGGGCGCCAGCTTCTCGACTCCCGCTCCACAACTTATTACTAGCGAACCATCTGTTGTTGGTACCTATCCATTCACCGTTTCCCGAAGATTCAATCCAGTCTGATAAATGCTATGTTGCCTTGTTCATTTTTAATGTCCGCCACTGACCTCTAATCCGTCCTTCCATTGTCTTGCGTTCATACATGCCCGTCGGCCGGCCCCTAGCACCTTCCGTCTTCGATCCTGGACGCTTTCCTCTCTCATTCAGCCCGGCTGCTCCTGCCTCTGCTCCGTCGTTCCCTCCTTCCAACCTTCCCAAGAGGCGACGCAACGCACCGTCTCCAGCTGCTTCATGCGTTCCTGCCGTTTCCGCAGAGGATCCCGCCCCCGCGAGGCAAGACCCCAACTTTTAGCGCCCGCCTCCTCGGTGCCCCGTCCGTCGTTCCTGCTCATCTAGCGCCTCGCCCCATCCCGCCGCCACCTTCCCGCCTTCCTCGATTCGGACGCCGCTGGACACGGACACCCGCATCGCCATCGCCATCGCCATCATGACTCCCCTCACTTTCCCACCCTCCCCGCCAAACTCCGTCCACTCTTCCGGCCAGAACGTCTACCGCACGCCCGAGCCGACCCCGACCCCGGAACCCTCCCTCCACCCGGGCTATCTCACACCGTCCGCCATCTGTGGCAATGATGCCAGTGGGAGTGACGATGCCGCAGAGACCGCTCAGCCCTCGAAACGTGGACGCAAGAGCAACCGAAAGGTCAAGACAGGCTGCTCCAATTGCAAGTGTGTAGAATTTACTACTACTACTACTACTACTACTACTACTACTACTACTACTACTACTACTACTACTACTACTACTACCACCACTTACCGTCACCCCGAATGATGATGATGATGCAGCAGAGAAGACAGCGGTGCAAGGAAAGGCACTGGAAGCTGGAGGACATGGCGTGGATGTCTGGGCCCGGATGAACACCCCCCTTTGCTGACTCTCTGCCCACCCCTCAGGAAACGGCGAATAAAGTGTGATGAGAAGCGCCCGGCTTGTTCGCAATGCGTCAAGAGTAATAAGAGCTGCTTTGGGTATCCGCCCCCAAGTCGTCTGGCCGTCGCTGCCATTGATATCCGCATCGCCCCGAAACCGCCCTCGCCGAATGATTCCGCCCACCAGCAGGTCAAGTTGACGACGCCCGCGATAGGGGCTCTGCCTCCCGGCGCAACCGGCCTGCTGTTACGGGGCCACACCGTCGTTCTCCCTCCCCGAAGGGCTCCTCGCCGCCGCCGCCAGGTCAACCCCCACTCGGCCACGCCCACCATGTACCAGCCGTCTCATGCTCTGGCCATCCAGCATACCGAGGGCCTGTATTTCGAGCTGTTCCGTGTCCAGACCGCGTCAGAGCTCTCCGGCTACTTCAACTCGTCCTTCTGGACCCAGCGCGTCCTCCAGGAGTGCCATTTCCAGCCTGCCATACGCCACGCTGTCATCGCCCTTGGTGCCTTGTACAAGACGCTCGAGCAGTCCTGCGAGCCCGACTACATCCCCATGCCCGGTGAGATGAGCCGCCTGGACTCGGTTATGTGTCATTGGCAGGTCGCCATACGGCAATATTCCGAGGCCTGCCACAACATTCTGTGCCTCGGGGACGGCGCTTTCGGGAACAACAAAACGCGACTGATGGCCAGTGTCCTGCTGACGTGCTTTGACTCCTTCATCGGCGACCACAAGCAGGCCATCCGGCAGATCCAAAACGGCCTGGGACTGTTGGACCGCATTCAAGCCAACCAGGCCGCTTCTCCATCTTCATCAACGCCTCAACAGAACGTCGAGGAGGATCTCCTCGTCATCTTCACCCGCCTTGCCATACAGGCCAAATCTTACGACATGGCCTTCCATTTTCCCCATCCATACATAATCCGCCTCGGCCCAGAAGGTCGTCGTGACCCTTCCACTCCCGTATCCATGAGACACTCTCCTTCGCCGGGTCCCTCTTACATACCCCAGTATTTCCAGTCTCTGCGAGATGCCCGCCTGTCCTCCGACAAGCTATGTGAGACTCTACTTCGTTGCATAGAGCACCTGTCGTTCGCGAAAGCCGAGCCTACGTACACGTTGCCGACGGCATGGTTGCAATACGTCGGGACTTTCCAGAGCCAGCTTGATGCCTGGTCCAGGGCCTTTCAACACATCCTCGTCTCCCGAACGGTGCCCGGAGTATCACCCATGGAAAAGAGGGGCATCGCAGCTTTGAAGATGTTTCAGATCAACACGAATATCCTATTCTCCATGATGTTCTTCGATCGGGAAGAGCAGTTTGACGACTATCTGCCGCAATTCAGGGAAATCGTCGCGCTCGGGAGGGAAATAATAGGGGACGACGAAAAGCGAGCGACAGCAGTGAGAGCTCGCCCTACCCCATACTCCAACCACCAGCAGCACGACCTCGCCGAGAGCACGACCGGTCGCTATTCTGCTCATCATGTCAGGCCCAGCTTCTCCGCCGACCTTGGCATCGTCCCGCCCTTGTTTGTGGTGGCGACCAAATGCCGCGACGCAACGACCAGACGGCACGCCATCCATCTCCTCCGCAGCAGCGCCCGCAGGGAGGGCATGTGGGACAGCGAGATGTCCGCCAAAATCGGCGAATGGATCATGCAGTTGGAGGAACGCGACGAGGGGGTGCTCGGCCTGGACGAGGTCGGCTGGATCGGGCCTCCGAGACAGATCCCTGAGCACAGGAGGGTCATGATCCAATCTGTTGACTTTGACCTGAAAGAGCGGTTTGCCGAGATGAGAGTCGGCACACGGTCCATACATCAGGGCTCCGAGGATTTGCGAAAGAGGGTGACTCGAATCACCTGGTGAACAACAAGCCAGAGGTTCCTTCTTCGATTTCCTTTTATTCTTCTTTTCCTTCTCTCCTTCTTTACTACAGGTCCCCAATTTCCTTCGGCGTCATTTGCGTTTTATGAACCTTGAATATTTCCTATCTTTTGTCTGGTCCAATTGGGCTGGTCTTTTTATCATCTTACAGGCTGCGGGCTGTATTTGGTGTTTACCATGAAGACCTCATGGGCTGTCTTCAGTTGGATCATTGGATTCTACAAGGGGTTGATTTCTGATTGATTTTTATTTTGATCTTCCTGCCACGCAAGCCAGAGCGTCTTCCATTTGCGTCTTCTATTCAAGTATAGATACACTTTCAATTTGACCGTGGATCAAAGCAATCTAGTGAGGAATGGATGACCTACGATGCGAGTCTTTTCACGGGCAAAGAATTCGGAGTTTTTGGAAGGCAAAAGTACGTATGTGCAGTGCATTGGGTACAGGCATGGGCCGAGAATGGCTTCCCCTTTTCGTCATATTAGATTCGAGTTTCTCCGCCCCCCCCCCCACCTTTTTCCCCCCGACACCCAATTATTTTACAGCCAGCCAATGGGAATGACGATCGGTTCATGGTGAATGTTGCGTGGAAAGATACAAGTTTGAAATTATTAGTAATGACTTAAGTACGAACGCTCTTATACTCTTGGTATCCAAACATCGCGAAAAGGGGGGAGGCTTCACAGAGGAGGCAGCTCTTCTCTGCAGATGGGGCATTGCAGGCGGAACCGCATCCACCCTTCGAGACACGCCGTGTGAAAGATGTGCCGG
Source organism: Escovopsis sp. AC (assembly GCA_003055955.1). NCBI lineage: Eukaryota > Fungi > Ascomycota > Sordariomycetes > Hypocreales > Hypocreaceae > Escovopsis > Escovopsis sp. AC. The sequence goes on along the minus strand of NQYS01000001.1, from coordinate 1,058,896 downwards.
CACGGGGTGACCATGTACATGCGCCTGGCGAAGACGCTGGCGACGCTGACGTCGTCCTCGCCGGCGCGGACGACGGGGACCTCGAGGATCTCCCTGCAGATGGCGCAGTCGATGGCGCGCAGGCCGTGGTCGGGGCGGGGCGCCTTGTCGTCGCTGCTGGAGCTGTTGCGCCTGCGGTCAGGGGCGTCATCGGCGGCGGCGGCGGCGGCGAGGCCAATGGGCAGGCCGCCGGCCTCGACGCTGTCCTGGCGCAGGACCGGGTGGTAGTCCCAGGCGTCCGGGGTCCAGGCGGCGGGGACGCCGAAGCGCGGGCCGAGGGCGTCCTGGAGGGCGAGGAGCAGGATCTGCAGCCAGACCCAGGCGGCGAGGGCGGCGAAGGCGCGCGGGTCAGTGCGGGCGTAGAGGAAATTGTCGGGCTTGACCCAGAAGTAGGCGACGGGGAGGAGGCGCGCGGCGGACTGGCCGGCGACGAACTGCCAGCCGAGCGCGCGACGGCAGTTGCGCATGGTGTTGCGGTAGACCTGGGGCATCCAGAGGGAGAGGTACGCGGCGGCGCAGAGGTTGAAGAAGAGGGCGCGCAGGCTGGCGTACCACGACGTGGAGACGACGGCGAGGAAGGCGATGCACAGGGAGCAGAGGATGAAGCGGCCGATGATGGACTGGAAGGTGAGCGTCTGCGCGGCGGCGGAGGCGGCGGGGGAGCGCCTCGGGTCGGGGAGGGCGATGGGTGCGTCGTCGGTGATGGTCGCGGCGGGCGTGGGGGGTCCTGCGGCGAGCGATGCGAGCGGTCGGTGGCCCGCCGTGACGGGGGCGGGCAAGATCGGGGCGATGCCGGGCACGGAGGGATCGGAGCTCGAGCTGCTGCTGTTGTCAATATTACCGTTCCTATTGTTGTTGTTGTTGTTGTTGTTTATGCCGAGCTGGTCAGCTTGTCGACGAGCCTGGGCCGGCTGCTGGACCTCGTGGATCCTGGCCAGGAGGTTCCCGCCAATGGCCATGGACAAGAAGGACGCGAACATGAGGGCGAGCGTGGGCAGGAAGGTGGCTGCGGCGGACGAGACCCACGTGGCGGCGGCGGTGAAGGTGAGTCCGTCGGCTATGACCATGATGCTGGTCGTCTCGAAGCTGACGCGCCCGAGGGTGGAGGGCGTGTAGGTCTCCTTGATCTGGTTCTTGAGGAGGTAGACCTGGTAGAACATGACGGCGCCGTACGCGAGGATCCATGTCTTGATCTGGTGGAGGTGGACCTGCTTCTTCATGCCGACGAGGTGCGTGCCTTCGTACGAGGGGAACTGAGGCGGTCCCTTGGACTCGAGGAAGAAGGAGCAGTCGGGGGAGTAGATGACGGTGGAGATTTGCAGCTCGGGAACGGCGTGGATCGGGGCGCCGAGGGGGTGCTCCAGCTCCGACTCGATGACGCGGATGGCCTCGGAGGGGGTCTCGCCGTCGGACAGCGGCTCGAGGTCCTGCTGCAGGTTCGGGGGGTGGATCTGCGCATACAGGACGTACTCGCAGTGGGGGGAGGGGTTGGCCGTGTAATGGGGGTTCTCGATGTCCGAGTTCCACGGCATGGTCTGGTCGGCGTAGACGTCCCTCTCCTTCTCCGAGAGCACGCGAGACAGGGTCTGGTTGAGCAGCCACTGGCTCGACTGGAAGAAGTCGGGACCGGGGGCGAGATGCGGCAGCCCGAAGATGCCCTCGAACTTCTCGCTCGTCGTGGTCATGAGGATGACCCCCTGCCGCGGCCAGTGAACGCCCCAGAGCCTGGTCTCCCAGCTGAGCCCGGAGCCGTGGGTGTCCTCAATCGTGACGGCGCCCCTGACGTTGCGGATCATGCCCCCGGAGAGGGGTCTCTGGTTGGCCGGCAGCTGCTCGTACTGCGACACCGTCTTGTTTCCCTCGAGCCGCAGGAGGATCCTGCCGGCATCGCCGGTCAAGTTGCGGGCCCAGCCCTGGCGGAGCCCGACCCATTCCATGGAGGGCACGCTGTCCGAGAGATTGTAGCTGTTGAACGTGCGATTGGACTGTCCCGCGCGGCGGACCCATTGCCCGAAGAGCGTGCCGTCGGCATCCGCCCAGAGGGGCTCCCCCCTCGCCGTCTCCCAGAGCCATCGTCCGCCGACGGGGGGGACCGCATGCCGGCTGAGCTGCAGCCCCTTGTCGCGGAAGCGGTCCAGGTCCTCCCAGGCGAGCCCGTCCTCGGCGCGGAAGCCGGTCAGGTTGAGATACTTTGGCTGGGCCGGACGGTCGCCGACAGCACCGGCTTGGCTCTCTGCCGACGGCGGCCCGGAGCTTAAGGGGGAAAAGTCGCCCCAGCGAGACTGGTCCAGCTGCCGCAGCGCATAGCGATACCTGGCGAGGCGCTGGGAGACGAGGTCGGAGAAGGCCAGCGACTGGCTCTGGTAGTCGCCCTCTGGGAAGATGAGCCAGACGAGCAGTAGGATGGCGAGGATGGCGACCGCGGGGCGCTGAGTCTGAGGCATGCTGCCTGGCTGGTCCCAGTAGAAGAGGTGGCGTCGTCGTCGGCGTCGCGGCGGCGGTCTCCAAGCCCGAGGAGGCTATCGTGGCACCATTCTCGCCTGCGACGAGATGCAGGTCCCTGGAAAAGGCAGTCGGGGGTTTTTAAGCAGACGGAAGCCCGCACTGAACCGTCGAGAAGGGAGGCAGCAATGCAAATCGGCTGGATCAGGGAGTGGCGAGAGGGCAGATGCAAGGGAATGGATGGCGAATCGAGGGTCAATGGATTGAAGTCGGCGACGTCGAGCTCTGGCCAATGAGATGCGTCGAGCTGCATCTACCGGGCGATCAACATGGAAATTCCATCTACTCCAGGGTAGCTCGAGGCTACCCTATACCTTGATTGAATTGAATTGAAATGATGGAGTCAGGTATAGGGTAGGCGGAGTGCCCTGATCTCCATCAATGTCTACGGAGTACATACCTCATATCGATGTCGAGCGGCTTCAAATGTCCATCAATCAAATCGTCAGATCGACCTCAACTTATCCATCCACCTTGAAGTTTGGCAGCATCTGGAGTCGAGCTGCCTCTTCCCTTCTCCCGCAGGAGGCTCTTCTCTGGTATTATAGTCGATACATCGCAGATCGCCGACGCCGGCCGCCTTCGGAAGCTCGCGCCTTTGCACACTGCGAAACCATCAATCAATCCAGGGAGCCTGAGCCTCTTCCTCACAAGGAGCTGCCCTACCCCCCCCCCCCCCCCCCTTTCTCCTTTCTCCTCCTCCTTCTCACCATCCGTGAAAGAGACCCTGCCTCGACCGGCGACGAGTCTCCGAGATCCTGCCACTGTACTCCGCACTCCATACGGAGCAGAGCCCGCCATCAATCCCTGTCGCGTTCGCCCGCCGTCGAGATGTCGTCGAACCGTGACTCTTCCACCCCGAACCCAGCCAGCGTATGTCCCCCCTCGTCCCTGGTTGATTCATTTCAATTCTTCCCGCCCTTCCTTTGCCCCTAGGCTTCCACGCCTTGGAGCGGCTTCGTGAGCGGCTCTCTGAGCTGGTCACTTGCGCCCGTTGATCGATCGTTTCCATTCGGGAGAACGAGGGAGGCTTTGTGAGAGCAGACAGCAAACATTGGACTCGTGCTGACTCATGACAGACCTCGGAAGACAGTCGCGCTGACGTGACGGCCGCCGTGGATGATTTGCTGAACAGCCTGCTGAACAAGTTCGCCGGAGTCTCATCCGAGATCTTCGCCAAGAGTGAGCAGTTCAAATCTCTCCCTTTTCTTCTCCTCCCTGCCCGCCCCCTGTTCTCGGTGCTCAGGCCCGCTGCTCCATTCTGCGCGTCGGTTTCATGGCGAAATGCGTACTGGTAGACTGACCCGGATAAGTGGATGAGATGTCCCGCAGACTCGATAACATGGAGGCTGCTCTGCTGGAGAGCAAGAACAAAGAAAGCGGCTCCTCAAAGCAGTGACGGTGGGAAGCCAGATGTTGATCCGCCATCTCCATGTCAATTACGAAGATAAAACTACGAAGATACGCGTCTAGAATTCACATCCCCCATGGGCTTTCATCCGCTTTGGCACGCATCGTGGTGCTCGCCGTAATGCTTCCTGGGCCCCTTTTCCACTCTTGTCGTGGGTCGGAGATGCTTATAAATTTCTCTTGGCATGGCGTGTAATTCATCTCTTTATTGTGCCCAAGTCTCTGAAACTCTACAGCTCCTCCTTGACGTCCTCCACCGTCTCCTCGACGGTCTGGGAGAACTTGCGCAGCACGTTGACCTTGCTCTTGATCTCGTCACGCTTCAGGGGAGCCAGCCCGCCCTTGGCCAAGATGCCGTCAAGCCTGGCGGACTCCTTGGCGACCCAGCCGCCGTTCTCGCTCAGCTTGTGGAACACGCGCAGGTAGTACTCGGCGTACTTCTTCTGAGCGGCACCCTTGATGGCGCCCGCCAGGGCCTTGGCCTCGGCTGTGGCGTCCTTGAGCGAGGCGCCCGAGACGTACTTGAGGACGAGGGCGTCCAGGGGCGCGACGAGGCCGGCGTTTTCGTTCAGGTCGCCGCCGGGGAGCCGGTGGGTCTCGGCCTTGTCGTTCACAAACGTGACGAAGTTGGGCTCGGTGCGGCCGCCCTCGTACAAGACGCCCTCCTTGTCGCCGGCGGCGAACCATTTGATCGTGGGGTACGACTTGATGCCATGCGCCTCGGCGGTGCCCTTGCTGTTGGCGGCATCGGCGTCGACCTTGGCGATGATGACGTTGGGCTCGTTGGCGAAGTCAGTGGCCAGGGCCTCCCAGATCGGAGCGAGGTTCTTGCAGTCTGCGGGTTGTCAAGCGACATGGTAAGCCAAAAGTAGATCATCGACGGAGGGGAAAGGGGGTATTGGACGGGGGGAAAGGTCAGGGGGCTATCCCCCCCGAGCCCCTCGGGCTGGTGATGGCAGCTGGACTTACGGCCGCACCAGGGGGCAGTAAAGGCCACCAGGACGTGCTTGTCGCCGCCAATGGCATCGGAGAAGGAGCTGTCGGTCAGGAAGGCGATGTCGCTGGGCGGCGCGGCCTTCTTCTTGGACTTGACGCCCGTCTTCTCCGTGATGAAGTCGACCAGGCTGTCGATGTCGCGCCCGGAGTTGTAGTCCTCAGGGTCCTTGCTCTTGCCGTCGAAGTACTTGAGGGTCGGGAAGCCCTGGATCCCGAACCGCTTGCCCAGCTCGCGCTCGGCGTCGGCGTCGACCTTTGCGATCTGGACATCCTTGGAGTGTGCAAAGGTGGCCGCGAGCTCCTCGTAGATGGGGGCCAGGTTCTTGCAGTGCCCGCACCAGGGGGCGTAGAACTCGACAAGCGTGGGCTTCCCGGAGAAGACGACCTTGTCGAAGTTGGAGGGGATGAGATCGAGGACCGCAGACCCGGCGGCCGCGCAGCCGGCCAGGGCGGCGAGCACGAAGCTCTTGAGCAAGACCATGGCGATGTGGTGGTGTGCAGACCTGAGTATGTGGTCGGTAGCTCCCGAATCTTTGATCTGGTAGCGATTGGGCGTAGGGGCCACGAAGAGTTAGTAGAGCGACTGCTGGACCGAACTCGACGATGGATGCAAGAGCCCGCAAAGCAACCAGCTCAATGGACACCAGCTTGGGTATCAAGATGCGGGAGAGCTCAAAACCGGCTCGCATTAGAAGAGGACACTTTGCCAGCTCCCCATACTCGCAGGAGTACTGTACCCCGACCGCTCATGCACTGTATCGCGGCAGCGGGCTGCGGGGTTATCGACTCGTTCCCGCCCGAACTCCGTACAGTGTCCGCGCGCTAATCGAGACGAGCCCCTCCATGCCTCTCCCAGCCGCGGGCTGCTGAGTAATCAAGATGCAAATCACGTGATTGAGACTGAGGAGCACGGTGGTCAGCACGTGACTGGCGCGCTTCTGGCGGTGCGCTTGGCTGGGGCTGCCAACCCTCCAATCGGTTCGGTGGATTAGGTATCGACAAATTCACACAAAATTTACGCCCACTCCCTCTTTGCGCACTCCGAAATCAACCCGCCGTTTTTTTCTCTCCTCCGCACCACAACCGCAATCATGTCCCACGAAAGCGTCTGGAACTCGCGCCCGCGAAACTACGGCAAGGGCTCTCGCAGCTGGTACGAATGATTACTCCCGATCGAGCGACGAAAAGGAAAAATAAAAAAGAGAGGGTGGAAAACAGAAAAAGAGACGAAATGATGCATCATGAGGGGGGCAAAAAGGGGGGAAATTGTTGCTAACGATTTTTTTTTTCGTGTCGAATAGCCGCGTGTGCAAGCACACTGCTGGTCTCATCCGCAAGTACGACCTCAACCTGTGCCGTCAGTGCTTCCGTGAGAAGTCCAAGGACATTGGTTTCAACAAGGTGAGCAGCCGCAGACCTCGATTCGCGACCCCGAAAGATGCCCTCCTCGAGACCCGATTCCGACCTGGAAGCGGCACCGAACACCCGCGCCACGAAGGAGAAGGAAACACAGAAGAAAATCAAGAAAGGAAAAGCAAGACGGAGAGGGAAATGAGGAAGCGACGGAGTACGGCAATGAGGACTGGCAGGACTGACATGAGGGACGATTTAGTACCGATAAATGCGCCACGCGAACATCGAGAAACAAAAGCAAAATTCCCAAAGAGGGACTCAGGATTTGATGGGCTGGCAAAAGAAAGCACTCGCAGGGCGGCCGCTTGGAACCGGAGTTTAATGGCTTTGCTTGGTTTTTTAAAGGGAAAGATTCGTGCGTCTGACGAACATGAATGTCCTCCGAGGATAGACGAAATACCACTGCATTGATTCCAAAAAAGACAAGAGTCCGAGACTGGGTCCCAATACGTTCGGAAGCCCATCAATAAGACCTCCTACTGTTGAGAATGTTGCGACGACAAAGACACGACCGCGATTGAGACGTGGGCTGCTTCGGTGGATCTTGCGACGAAGCTTTCTGGGCGGTATGCCGGTCTGCTGAACTCACAAATGATCTGCCTGCCACTGCATGTCACCGAAGCTGCTCAATTGCGAGCGATTCTATGGTTGGGTCCTTGTTGATTTTGATGCTGCCTCTCCCGAGTCCCTCTAATTTACATACATACTATTTTTCAAAACGCCAGGAAGAAGCAGAGTGGAGATTGTCTATGGCAAGCCTTGTTTTTCCTTGCTGATGGTACATGAGCTTTCTCTTCTCTGCCCATGCTTGATGGCTCTCGTGGATGAGCTCATAGTAGTACTGTATGAGGAAGATAAAGCAAGTGCCCCTTTACAGATCGGTACAAAAGTAGTGCGCAAAGGTCGGTAACGAGTCCAGAATGTCCCAAAAAGAACACCAGCCCAGATCATTGCGCGCCCATTTCCTCCTTCTCCTCTCAGGAGGATTGATTTCTTTTTTTTTATTTTACATTTGATTGGCTTCTTCACTCGAGAATGCGGGTGACTAGACCGGTGGCCACAGTCCTGCCGCCCTCACGGATGTTGAATCGCTGACCAGCCTCAACGGCGTTGGGGTTAGTCAGGGTGACGATCATCTCCACGTTGTCGCCGGGGTGGACCATCTTGCTGGAGGCGTCGGCGGTGCCCTCAGGGAAGGTCAGGTCGACGGCCTCGTCCGAGGTGCGGAGGTAGAGCTGGGGGCGGTAGTGCTCGTGGAAGCCGGTGTGGCGGCCGCCCTCCTCCTTGGTGAGGACGTAGAGGGAGGCGAGGAACTTCTTGTGGGACTTGACGGTGCCGGGCTTGCAGACGACCATGCCGCGGCGGACGTCCTCGCGGCGGATGCCGCGGATGAGGAGGCCGGAGTTGTCGCCGGCGCGGGACTCGTCGCAGGACTTCTTGAAGGTCTCGATGTCGGTGACCTTGGTCTTGATGGGGTCGAGGCCCTTTCCGACCAGCTCGACCTCCTCGTCCTTGCGTAGGACGCCGCGCTCCACGCGGCCGGAGACGACGGTGCCGCGGCCGGAGATGGAGAAGACGTCCTCGACGGACATGAGGAAGGGCTTGTCGAGGTCGCGCTCGGGGGTGGGGATCCACTCGTCGACGGCCTTGAGCAGCTCGTCGATCTTGGTCTGGCCGATCTCGGGGCGCTGGTTGTTGAGGGCCATGAGGGCGGAGCCCATGATGACGGGGGTCTCGTCGCCCTCGAAGCCGTAGGTGGACAGGAGCTCGCGCATCTCCATCTCGACAAGCTCCAGCATCTCTGGGTCGTCGATGGCGTCGACCTTGTTGACGAAGACGACGATCTTCTGGACGCCGACCTGACGGGCGAGCAGCAGGTGTTCACGGGTCTGGGGCATCTGGCCATCGGAGGCGGCGACGACGATGATGGCGCCGTCCATGTTGGCGGCACCCGTGATCATGTTCTTGATGTAGTCGGCGTGGCCGGGGCAGTCGACGTGGGAGTAGTGGCGGTTGTCCGTGGAGTACTCGATGTGGGCGGTCGAGATGGTGATGCCGCGCTTCCGCTCCTCGGGGGCCTTGTCGATGGCGCCATACTCGAGGAAGTTGGCCATGCCCTTCTCGGCCTGTCGCTTCGTGATGGCAGCGGAGAGGGTGGTCTGATGGGCAATGACGAGTCAGCCTTTCTCCTGTTCACCTGTTCACACATTCGCCAAACTCCATTGCCATCCGAAAAAGCTTGTTGTGTACTACCTTTCCGTGATCGACGTGGCCGATGGTACCTGTGTGGAACCGTATTAGCCACTGCTCTTGTCTGGCCGTATCCATCCAAATCTCTAGCACTTGCTGCTGCCAGCCTCTCCAGGGAAGGATTGATTCATACCGATGTTGACGTGGGGCTTGGACCTCTCGAAGACGGCGTATGTGCGCGCGAGGTTCAGAACGCCGGCGACATTCTTGCCCTTGAGGGCGGCCTGCAATGGGTTCACATTTCTGCTGAAGCCATTCTGCGCTGTCCGGAGAAAAGGCCCGAGGGACCTAAAAGCGGCTGACATCTTGGAGTTCTGCGATTCAAGGTGCGAGAATTAGCAGGCCAGGCCAATGGATGAGGAAGTCTCCAGCAGGAGAGGGGCACGCGAGGGCAGATCCTTACAATATGGCGTAAAGCTCTATTGATCTTCAACGGCCGGCTCAAAAATTTTGGAGGCGCTCAAAGCAAAGAACTTTTTCTCGACGTCGACCGGGGGCGCTTTGCGATCACGTGATGTCAATGGTCCGACGTCGCGACAGGACGACTCGTCGGTCTTCTGATACTCGGCGAGATAGAGAGTACTTATTGTCGTGGCACCTCTATAGCCACAATTTTAGGTATAGTATACTTCTTATTCTATCACAACTTGGAAAGTCCTCGACCTCCCGGTCATGATCTCATGCCAGCAACAGTTTGAGCATGTCGAATCCTGAAGAGACATCAATAATATTCACGTTGGATCATCGTCGCAAAGGAAGCCGGGGTACTTCTGTGGCGCCATCTTTCCGCTCAAGTCAAACGTCATGGCGTTTCACGGCTCCAACGGAGGTTCCTGGTGGGCACTGTAACATTTCATCCAGTCCTTGATGTCTTATTCACCCATTTCAGCGAATGGTCATGAAGTGGAATACAAACATCAACACATACATAGAAATGTGGGGTGGATATCCTGAAGCCCGGGGTGGTTTCGACTCCGGCCGTCATCTTCTTCTCTCGCGTCCTGCCAACCTCGCGTGCATCAACGGCCAGACGATCGGTTGTGTTAGATCACGCTGCCATCATTCAACCGTCGGCCCTTTCTCAGGGGTGCTGACCTCAATTGCAAACCATCATCCCCGCTGGCCATGAACTCGCTTTCCACGTGCCGTAACAACGCGGGTCATCGAGGGCTTTTCCCCCTGAGTTCAACCCCCCCCCCCC
>NQYS01000001.1:1022868-1040805 GCA_003055955.1 Escovopsis sp. AC | reverse complement strand
GGGGGGGGGGAACGGGAAGCCGCTATGTAACTCTAGATGGGCTCGAGTTTGAAGAACAACACGACACCCGCCTCTTTCTTTTTTTCCCCTCCCGCAGCCCTTCACGGTCGTCTCTGAACGCTGCAAGTGTGTGATTGGCGATGGCATGTGGTGATGGCATCCTCCGCCCGGCCAAGCCTGGTGGGATAAAGCCACGGGCTGAGTCTGGTCAAACGCAGCACAGGAGGGTCTACGGGATGTGGGACTGAACGCATCTGCATCTGCGATGTCTGGCAGCGAAGTCGTTCTCCATCCACGTCGAGAGCTTGGCTACAGGACCAGGCTCGGGCCGGATATGGCGGACGCAGATCATCAGACTCTGTGATGGTCCTTTGAGCGGGAGCGGCAACGCCAATTTCCCAAGCAATTGGAGACGACTGCTTCTCGAGGGACGAGGTCGCAAGCCTGCACGGCGTTGGCCGCCACGCCTACGCCATTAGATTCTCGACTTACGCCAAGCTTGCAAGATGGGAGACGTAATCTACTATATATAGCAAGACCTCGTGAAAGCAGCAGTGGGACTAGTACGCAGTGTTACTACCCGTAGATCCGTAGACCCCATTGAATCCAGTATTCAGGCCGCTTGACACGAGTTGACTGTGAGGATCGAATGCTTGTGTGTGTGTGTACCGTTCAAACGGCAGCGCGTGCCACGTACCTACCTACCTTGGAACACTCGTACTCGTCGATGTGGTGACTCGCCTCCCAAGACAAGCTCGAGTCTGGGGGTCAGATCTGCTGTTTCCGGACGAGGGACGTGCGCGTCTGCATTCCTGACCTCATGCTGCGGAGCACGAGTACGAGTACGGAGTACGAGTCCTCGTAATACGGGATGTCGAAGATGGTGACCTGAGGTGTACTCGTAGCTCCGAGTCGTCGTTCTCTTGGCTGCAAACGAACCCTTCTCGGCAAGCCAAATTCGAGGGGCTACATACAGATACGTGCTGCTTTTCCCAGGCACCCGTAGATGAATTTCAACAGAGGGATTACAGGTACGAGGACTTTGACGGGAATCTGCTGCCGCTGGGGCGGAGGGCCCTGGACGATGGGTCTCGATATCGAGGGCCCCCGGCTGCATCGAAAGATCTTGATGACTGGAGCCACCGATCCATTGATCACTGATCAATCAGTGGTTTATGAGTCAATCCCTAGCCCGAACCAGGTACCCGATCCATCGAGGGGCGCGGGAAAACGGTAGCAGGAACGAGTACCCCGTACACGATGATGATGATGATCAGGAGGAGGAGGAGGAGGAGGAGGAGGAGGAGGATTAATTGGCAGGGCCCATGACTCGGGGCCCCGTGGCTTGTGCAGGGCTCGGCATGGCAGATCGCTCGATGATCGATCCGCGGGAGGCCCAGGACCTGCCGCACACGGCAAAGATGGCCTGTGCAAGTGCCGCATGCGTTTGAGCACTCGCTTTGGACTCGAGAGATTTCCAGAGAGATCAATCAATCCATCCATCAATTCACATCCATCACCGCAGTAACGGAATTGGCCGAAGAAGAGGTTCGGACTCTCGGTCTGCGCGAGGAGTCCAAAGGCAGTGGGTGTGTGGCTAGTGAGGGCGTTGTCTCAAGCCACAAGCCACAAACCCATCAATCGATGCCACACTTCAAACGATAACTCGGGAGTACGGGTACAGTGCCGGCCGACCAAGGCTCGTACGGAGCAGAGCAGGCTCATTAGTACGGAGTACGGAGTACTACTAGGGTAGGTACTAAGGCTACGGAGTACTCCGTACTACTAACTGAGTCCGTAGCCCTGGCGTACAGATTGTCCTGTACGAGTACCCGAGGGGCACTCTTTAACGGGCCAGCGCATTGCCTCATGCAGCGAAAAGGAGGGCCCTCTTGCGACGGTCGATACCCAAGCAGTACATGGAAAATTCTGAAGCCTTCACTTGCCTTCTCTCCGAGTCTTCCCCCCCCCCCTCCCCTTCCCAATCGGGCACTAGCCTCTTGCTGGACCAGCCTCGTTCCAGGTTAGCCCGGAGCCGTGGCTCGTGGCTCCAGCTTCACTGGAGGAGGCACCGGGAATTATTATTTTTTTTTTCCTATTTGATCAATTTTTTTCTTTAATTTTTTTTCCTTTCCCTCCTGCTGCTGCTCCCTCGCCTTCTTCGCCTCAACGCCTCGACGGTTCTTTTTTTTTTTTTTTCTCTCCCTCCTCCCACAAAACTCCCGACGCTTTCTTTCTTCCCCCCCCCTCCCCACACAACAAACCCACCCCTTCATCCTGTCTTCCTCCTCATCCCCGTACTTTCCCACACATCTTTTTCTGTCTTTTCCCTGGTCTTTCCTTTGAAGAATTTTTGCATTTCTTCGACGGAAGGTGCAAGCACCGCTTTCACGCGTTTGCGGAATTAATTCATCTGCGAGACGGAAAAAAAATAACACAGACTCTTTCCTCCCGGCATCTCGTCGTCGTTTGCCATCCAACAACAACACCAACCCTTTTTCTTCTTCTCTTGCCTTCTTCTCTTTCCGACTCAGTCGTCGTCGTTCGTCTCTGCGTCTTCCTGTCTCTCGTTTGCGGGCAGGCTTCGCTTTTTTTCACTCTCTTTTCACATCTCTAGAGGGTGATCTTCGACTTCGATTCGTTTTCTCGCGTTTGCTCGAGCACAAGGGAGAATAAAAAAATCCTACCCAGTCGACTGGAAAAAACAACAACAACAACAACAACAACAACAACACAAAACAACACAGATCTCATCAGAACTGTCTCGTCCGACAACTACCTGCAACATGGCGGATCAACTCAACATGGGCGGCCTCAACCTTGACGGCCCTTCGCCTGCTCAGGGACGATCCTACATTCCGCCTCACATGCGCCGTCAGAACGCTGGGCCTGCTCAGCCTCCTGTCAACGGTGTCAACGGCGGCCCGCCTCCCATGAATGGCGGTCTGAACAACAGCAACTGGGCTGGGTATGTACATATTCGTCACATCAATCCATTCACCTGTCCCTCATCCTCGCCTTTAGATCAGAGGTGCTGACAATTTCTTCCCCCTCTTCTAGTCAGACCAACTACAGTGGCGGTCGCCAGGGTGGCGGCAACTGGAGTGCTGATGGTCCCGGCTACGGTGGCAACCGCCGCGGTGGCGGCAGCTGGGGTGGCCGTGGAGGTGGTTACGCCGGTGGCTACGACGGCCACAGCGGCGGTGGTGCCCCCGCTGGCCCTGCTGCTCGCGGCTCTGGAGACGGTCGATGGCAGGACGGCAAGCACGTCCCCGGCCCTGCCAACCCCCGCGTCGAGCGTGAGCTCTTCGGCACCGCCGATGACCCTTCCAAGCAGCACACCGGCATCAACTTCGAAAAGTACGACGACATCCCCGTCGAGGCCTCTGGCCGTGATGTCCCCGAGCCCGTCCACCAGTTCAGCACCCCTCCCTTGGACGAGCACCTGTGCCGCAACATCGAGATGGCCCGCTACAAGGTCCCCACCCCTGTCCAGAAGTACTCCATCCCCATCGTCATGGGCGGTCGCGATCTCATGGCCTGTGCTCAGACCGGTTCCGGCAAGACGGGTGGTTTCCTCTTCCCCATCCTCTCCCAGGCTTTCATCCACGGCCCCTCCGCTATCCCTGCCAACGCTGCTGGACAGTTTGGTCGTCAGCGCAAGGCCTACCCCACTTCTCTCATCCTCGCCCCCACCCGAGAGCTCGTCTCTCAGATCTACGACGAGGCCCGCAAGTTCTCCTACCGTTCGTGGGTCCGCCCTTGCGTCGTCTACGGTGGTGCCGACATCGGCTCCCAGCTCCGCCAGATCGAGCGAGGCTGCGATCTGCTCGTCGCCACCCCCGGTCGTCTCGTCGACCTCATTGAGCGTGGCCGCATCTCCCTCTGCAACATTAAGTATCTTGTTCTCGACGAGGCCGACCGCATGCTCGACATGGGTTTCGAGCCCCAGATCCGACGCATCGTCGAGGGCGAGGACATGCCCGCCGTCGCCGACCGACAGACCCTCATGTTCTCCGCCACCTTCCCTCGCGACATCCAGATGCTCGCCAGGGACTTCCTGAAGGACTACGTCTTCCTGTCCGTCGGTCGTGTCGGTTCGACCTCGGAGAACATCACCCAAAAGGTCGAATTCGTTGAGGACCACGACAAGCGCTCCGTCCTCCTCGACATCCTCCACACCCACGCCGGCGGCCTCACGCTCATCTTCGTCGAGACCAAGCGCATGGCTGACTCCCTGTCCGACTTCCTCATCAACCAGAGCTTCCCCGCCACCTCCATCCACGGAGACCGCTCTCAGCGTGAGCGTGAGCGCGCCCTCGAGTTCTTCCGCAACGGACGCTGCCCCATCCTCGTTGCCACCGCCGTTGCTGCCCGTGGTCTCGACATTCCCAACGTCACCCACGTCATCAACTACGATCTCCCCACCGACGTCGACGACTACGTCCATCGAATCGGTCGTACCGGTCGTGCTGGAAACACCGGTATCGCCACCGCCTTCTTCAACCGAGGCAACCGAGGTATTGTCCGGGAGCTCATCGATTTGCTCAAGGAGGCCAACCAGGAGATCCCTCCCTTCCTCGAGGCCATTGCCCGTGAGTCCTCCTTTGGCGGCGGCGGCCGTGGTGGTCGCTCCCGCGGTGGCGGCGGCGGCGGCCGCGGCAACGCCAACAGGGACTTCCGAAAGTTCGGCGGTAGCGGCTTTGGCGGTGGCTCCGGCGGCTTCGGTGGCTCCGGCGGCTCTCAGCAGGGCGGTAACTACAACAACTTCGGCGGCCAGCCCAACGGAGGCTCCAACTACAGCGGTGGTGGCGGCTACGGCGGCGGTGGTTACGGCGGTGGCCAGCAATATGGCAACCCCGGCGGCCCCGGTGCCCAGTCTTCTTGGTGGTAAACGCAGAACCTTTGTGCTTCCCACGATCAATGCGATTGTGCGGACCAAATTGTGGCGCAGGTTCTAGCCACTTTACTTCCTCCGCTGCTTCTTTTTTTTCTTCTCCTCTTACTTGCTTTCTTTCTTTCCCCCCCCTTCCCCCCCCCTTTTTTTTGCTTTGATTACATCACACCATTTTCCTTCTTCTTCTTCTCCTTCTCCTTCTACTTGTTCTTCTCTCTTTATTTTTGTTACGCATGCATCAAGTCATTCATCTTTCAAGACACGGCGGCATCATGACTCGCGAAGACGGAACAGATGCCTTTTCTGCCACGAAGGGCAGCAGCGGTCAGGGGCATTCACGAATCATGTGATAGATTTGCATTTCCTTTGATTTCAGCATCCTCTCTCGCTTGATACCCTTAGACCGAGAGATGAGGAACTTGGGGACGTTGGCAGAACGTGGTAATTAGAGATCTAGGGAAACTAGGTCTGGACAGGGATATCACGATGTTTATCCATGTTCTGCAGTCTACGAGGGGTTCCTCCCCGAGGCATTTTTCTCGCTTTCACGATAGAGGGTCATGTTATCGCCGTGCATACATAGACAAAAGTGGATTTTCTCGGTTCTCTGGTCGGAAATCGCTCGGCGGCCTATGTCTCCCCACGCGGACGTGGACGGAGATGGGAGCCTCGAGGATAGACGGGGAGTGAAATTGGCCAGAAGGCCTGTTTTCTCTGTGTTTTTTTTTTCTTCTTCTTCTTGATGGGAAGGGAAAAGAAAAGGGGAAAAAGCAAAAGGGCTAATGGATTGGAGGACGGCAGGAATGGCATGATGGCATGGCAATGGATTCCAACAAGCACAGCCTTTCTTGCTCTTGGGAGCCGTCACGCGAGGGAGGGAGAGAAGAAAGAAGAAGAGAGAAAACATGGATTGGAGGCCAGGGCCACAGCTCGGGCGGGTGGCCGGGCACGCGGCTTTCAGAAGACGGGGTCTAATGGCTTTGTTCCCGTTGTAGACAGACAACCAGAGTGGGCTGAGGAGTCCCAAGCAAAAAAAAAATACACTCGAGTTTTGCACAATCGATGCCGCGAATAGTGATGTTGATGGTTGACTGGGTCGGTCAGTGAGGTTGAGGTTGAGGTTGAGGTTGGAGTGCAAGTGACGGGTCGATCGTAGGGTTAGGGTTAGTAGTGTTGATCTCCTCCGTACGGCGTACTCCGTACCGTGCAAGGTGTCCGGTGTGGGAAATACAAATACTTTGTAGCTCCATGATTGAGCCAACCTGAGCTTCGATATCAAGGTCACTCTCCAGGCCAGTCTCTAGGGAAAACCTGTCGTCCTTCAGGCGAGGCTTGCAACAATGATGCCCGAGAGCTCAGGGTTCAGGGCTCGACCGGTTGTGGCGCGGCGGGCACCATCATGTACTCCGTATGGATCAATGGTATGGATGAGGTGCCTCGTGCCCCGCCACAGGAACGCGCATGAGGGAAGCGCTCGTCCACGATCCACATGGGCTGTGCTGAGAGGTCAAGAGGTATCCGTATGTACGAGAGGTACGGAGTACTCCGTACAGCTCGAGACTCAGGGATTGGATCGACGGATCCAATCCCGATCCAATCTTCCCCTCACACATCAATCCATCCGCCCTCGCTCTGACATCGTCGAGCTGAACCGGACCACAAACCTCTGCCCCGCGCACCCGCAAAAGCCTAACGAGGCGCAGCGCCAGCCCTCGTGAGGACCTGAGGACAGCTGCTGCTCCGAAAGCGCCGCCCGTGCTGGACGAGCTCGACGGCCATTGAAGCATCAATCAATCAATAGATCAATCGGTCTACCATCATACCATCGACCTTGTGCGGGAGGGGGGAAAGAGCGCAACGATGGGCTTCTTCGAGGGCCTCGATGAGGGCGTCACGGGCCTCGTGGGCCAGTGGAACGGCTACTCGACGGGGCTGTTCACCCTGCTGGTGCTGCTCATCTCGTACCGCGTGACGACGGCGCGCGACCCGGACGTGCACCCGATGCTGCTCGCCCGGCAGTCGACGCCGGCGACGGTGCGCAACGAGGGCGAGAGCGCCATTTACAGGTCCCTCGCGGTGCCGCACGGCATGCCCCTGATCAGCGGCCTCGGGGTCAAGGATGCGGGGGACTCGAGGTGGAGCCGCGGCCGGGACGGCGACCTGCGCGACGTCTGGCGGAAGGCGGTTGCGGGAAACGACGCCGGCGCCAGGGGCCGCTTGCTGACCGTCCTGGGCCGCGAGAACGTGGTCGAGCACAAGCTTGGTATGGATGGATATGATGATCCTTGTGACATTTGATGATTCTATTTCCTGCGAGGCTGACAGAGATATCGTGGCTCGGCAGAGGACGTCACGAAGCAGATCAACCTCATCGGACGGCATATCGCGGAGCAGGGCGCAATAAGAGTCGCCGTGTACCTGCCCAACTCGGTCGAGTTCCTCGTCACCGTCATGGCCTGCGCCTTCTTCCCCTACCTGACGACGGTCCTGATCCCGTTCAACGTCTCCGACGAGGAGCTCATCTCGATGGTGCGGAGGTCCGCGGTCGACACCGTGGTGACGGCCCCGGGGTCCTTCCCCCTCGACGCGGTGGCCAAGGCGTGCCCCTCGCTGAGAGAGCTCATCTGGGTGCTCGACGAGGGCAGCTCGCACCTCGACTGGAACGAGGTGCCCGAGGGCATGGGCGGCAGGGTCAACGTGGCCACGTGGCAGGACATCATCCGCGACGGGTCGTCGGCTGACACCAGCGCCGACGCCGGGCAGCTACCCGAGCCGGACCCGAGCCGGGCGCCGACGGACCTGGTCGCGTTCTGGCAGTCGCGGCCGGGCCAGCTCGAGGAGATGGTGCGCTTCACGCAGGCCAACCTGGTCGCCGGCATCGCAGCCCAGATCGCGGCCATCCCGACCCGGGAGCGCATGGGCGCCGGCGACCTGTTCCTCCCCGCCGAGTCCCTCGCCGGCATGCACACCCTGGTCCTGACGCTCGCGGCGCTTTACTCCAACGCCTCGATCGCCTTCAACTCGGTCGCCGGCCGCTCGACGGACTTGGTCCTCGCCACGCAGGGTGTCGCCCCGACCGTCGTCGTCGCCGGGCCCGCGGCCCTGCTCAAGACGCACGCCGAGTCGGCCGCCGCGCTCGGCGGCTCCCCGCTCGCGCGCGCCGCGCACGCCCTCGCCACCCGCGCCCTGACCCAGCAGGGCGTCCACGGCTCCTCCAACGTCCTGTCCGCCTTCGCGGCCGGCGCGCGCCCGCCCATCGGCACCGCGCCCGGCAAGCTGCGCCTGCTGTACACGGCCGAGCGCGCCGGCACCGAGACGCCGCACCTCCCCGCGGGCGTGCTGTCCGACCTGCGCGTCTTCACGGGCGCCAAGCTCGTGTACGCGCTGACGTCCCCGCGCGTCGCCGGGTCCATCAGCCAGACGGCCGTCTTCGACTACCGCGTCGACGAGGCGAGCCCCAGGGGCCACTTTGGGGCCCCGGCGTCCAGCGTCGAGGTCTACCTCAAGGACATGGGCCCGTACAAGACGACCGATGACAAGGTCGAGGGAGAGGTGAGTCTTCCCCCCGGTTGCCCCCCAGATTCTCCGGCCAAGACCAAAGAGACATCATGATTTGCGTGCTCACGTTTGCGGGATTCTAGATTGTTGTGAGGGGACCTTGCGTTGCCGGCGGGGAGACGCGGCTGGGTGTTGCCGGGACGATTCGGGATGATTACACCTTGGCATATGTTTGAGGAGGGATTCTCTCTTTGTGGCATCAATTGATTTGCTTGTTTGATGGGAGGTAGTACCTATATTGTAGGAACTGGATTGCAGAGAGAACCAGCATGATGATCAGTGGCCCTACATTGTTTCTTGTGCGCTGTTGTGTCTCGATTTCATTCCGATAGGTTGTCACCCTGGATGAAGGTCATGATTCGGGAAGCGAGCAGATCCTCGAGTCGAAGTCGGATGGATTGATGATTATCGACGCATCTCACGAGCAGCAAAGGACAAACCGAGGAGAAAAGAAAAAGAAATGAAAAAAAAAAAAGAAACATACAACAGCCGGTGTTCGCTGGTGGTCACCCACCCAACTACTAATCTGCCGGTTAGTGGCTTGTCTATGGGGGAGCGGACGGGACCCCGAATTCTCCACTACCTATGGTCGTATGTGCTTGGAGTGGGCTTTTTTCGGATTATAATGATCCATGGTCAATGCGGAGCCTCATCCGAGATTGTCGACTTTATCTGATGATCAATTTCCTGGGAATTCTGTGATGCATGAACAGAATGTATCAATTCATGCACTTTGACTACCCTACATCTATCAATCAATCAAGGGGCATTGATCGCGTGCTCAGTGCATTGCGGATGCAATACCTTCAATATTCAACACACCGGTATGCTGGATGTTGATCAACCTCTGCCTACCCTGGACTGCGTCTTATCCGCACCGACAAGGGACATGCTCGGGACGCGCACCGCAGATCCGCTCATGGACTCTTTCCTTTCCCTTTCTCTTTCCCTTTTCCTTTTCCTCTCCCTCTCCCTCTCCCTCTCCCTCTCCCTCTTCCCCTCCATCTCCATCTCCATCTCCATGGTATCCATCTTTCTCCCCTCCAATTGATTTCACCCTCACGCCGATTCCTCACTCTCGTTTCCTCTTGTCTGCGCGGCTCGGTCCCATTTGCCATCCTCTTCCAGTCGTTCATTTTTTGGATCGCTTTTTCTTTTATGCCTGCGTTTCCGGGGTGTTGGGCTCATCCCGGATTCCCCTTTCCTTCGTCCCTCATCGCCCTGCCTACTCCCCATGTGGACTCCATTCCCCTGATCCCGCCGCCTTTCCTTTCTCGCTTGGCTGAGAGGGACCTGGGCCAGTCAGCGGCAACGTGAGCTTCGGGCAATGTATGAATAAGCACGCCGGCACAACGGAGCCATCGATTACTTCTTGCTTGCGTGGAGAGGCAGACCCGACCTCCAAGCTGGGACCGCAGAAGCAAGCAGACCAGACCAGGAGGAAGCTTCCTGGGAGAACGACAGCGGAAAGGAAAGCTCCATATTATCAAAGGACAATTGTACGGAATACTGCTCCGGCGGAAGCACCAGAGGAAAAACGAACAGCCACTGGGGAGAGCGGGAAACGGGAGCGCGTGATACCGGGTCTCGCGTGAGGAAAGAGAGAGAGAGAGAGAGAGAGAGAGAATGAAACGCTTATCCAAGATCTTCCTGCGGCTCGGGCGGGGAGGCGGATCAGGCGACGACTCAAACTCGCATGGCGGGTCGTCCACGGGCTCCGACTTCCGCCAGCTCACCTCCAAGAGATGGCGCGGCGGCGCCGTCAACGGCGAGGCGGGCGCCGCCGACGTCTTCAAGAAGAGGGTCCTCAAGACGGGAACGGGCATGATCCTCGCCGACGGCAGCCCCGGCGCCGGCCGCCTCTGCCACATCTGCGAGCGCACAGACTTCCCCAAGATATTCAACTGGCAGCCCGGCGACTCGCGCCCGTGGATCTCCCTCGCTCACACGGTAGAGGCGGCGCCGCGGGATCCAGGCGACGAGGCGCACGACCACTCGCTGGAGGGCGGCGATCCCTCCGGGCTGAACAGGGCCTCCGTGCGCCCGAGATCCGAGGGCAGGGAGGACATCTACGCGCTCGACGAGGGTGACGAGGGCGACGAGGGCATGGTCGGGGCAGATCAGGACGACGAACTGTGGCGGCCGCTCGCAGCTGCATCCGAGCCCGAGCCGGCCCCCTGCCCGTGGTGCACCTTCTTCCAGGCCATGATTAGTACCGAGGTGGACGGCGAGGAGGGGGCCTCGGGTAGGAAAGACGGCTCCATCAGGAGCAAGTTCACGCCGTATCTGCGCATCAGGCTCGCCTTCGAGAGGCTGGGCTGCACGGAAAAGCATCTCCTCAGCAAGTCCATCCTCTTCGAGGTCACCACCCGGAATCGATCCCTGCCCTGGGGCTACATCATCAGAGCGGTGCCCCCGACCGAGGACGATGAAGAAGAGAGGATAGCCACTCCCACATCATCCCGGTCTGCGATGATACGGGGCAGAAAAGTAACGCCTTACCTCGATCCCGCTCTGCCGGCGTCATGGATCAGGTTTTGCAAGGGCCAGCACAGGGTCGAGACGTGCAACCAGCTGACGAGGACGTCGATCCCGGGGCTCAGGCTGATTGATTGTGAATCGAGACGGATCGTGCTGGCCGAGGAGATCAGCCAGCATCTGTCAGACGCTTCGGGCGACATCGTCGAGTACGCCGCCCTGAGCTACGTCCGGGGCAGTCTAGACGACCCCGAAGACGACCACACCAGGGGCACGGCGGCAGATGACGACGATGACGATGACGATGACGATGACGATGAAGAAGATGGCGATGACCGCGATGATGCCGATCCCCTGGTCCGACTACCGCCTCTCTTCGCCGATGCCATCTCCATCACCCAATCTCTCGGCATGAGATATCTCTGGATCGATCGCTATTGCGTACCGAGCAAGCGAGACGCCGCCAGGGATCCTTTGCTGGCTTCCATAAGAAGTCGCCAGATCGAGATGATGGGAAGGATATATTCCCAGTCAGCACTGGCGCTCATCATCGCCGCGGGACAAGGCGTTGAGAGCGGAATCCCGGGCATTAGCGTGCCGCGCGAAGAACAGCTCTGCATCAAGACAAAGTCGGACCTCTTCACCACCACCCTACTTCGGCCGAATCTCGAGGTCGCCTCCTCGACCTGGGCCTCGAGAGCGTGGACCTACCAGGAAGGTCTCATGTCTCGACGGAGGCTGGTCTTCACCCCTTGGCAGACCTACTTCCAGTGCCACGCGCTGCACTGCCACGAAAGCGTCCTTTTCCCCCCCCAGCTCTCGCAGGGTCTCAATTTCGGGAAGGTATTCCCCGCCCCGGGCGAGGTGCTCCAGCTGCCCAAGCTGAAGAACCACATCAAGACCTTCATGGCCAAGAGTCTCACGCACGACGAGGACCGCCTGGACGCATTCAGGGGGATCCTCTACGAGTTTGCGCAGTGCGAACAGCTTGGTGTAGATCACCTCCTCGGACTGCCCCTGTTCCATCACAACACCTTCTCCGGCGCCAGGATCGTGAGTCAGACGGACAAACTGGCGATTGCGCTCGGCTGGATGGCCAGCCCGGCGGTGCCGACCCCCCAGGACGACTGCGAGAAGCAGACCACGATAGACCCTTACTACCTGCTCGACACACCGCCGTGCCCGTTCCCGTCTTGGACCTGGCTCTCCTGGCGCCTGCAGGCCGGACGGGACAGCTACGAGTCGCCCGACTTCAACTTCAACTTCAACCTCGTCGGGGACGCCATGCCGCTCATCGACGGCGTCGCGGCCGCCCCCTGGATGGAGGTCTCTGTCGGCTTCGCCGACGGCATGGTCCTGTCGTGGGAGATTGACGGCGACGCCATCGCCCGCAAGGCGGAGCGCATCGACTTCCTGCGCCTCAAGACATTCTCCTTCGGCCTCACCGTGGGCAAGGCCGCCGACGGGAGGTCCACCCTCGCCCTCGAGCTCGCCGAGCCGGCGGCCTCGATCCTCGGAAAGGCCGCCGCCGATACCATCGAGACGTGGGTCCGGCGATGCTCCGTCACCGTCCTCCCCGCCCTCGCCGACGAAGAAGCGCCCCCCGAGCGCGAGACCTACCAGCTCACCGGCCTGCTCCTCTCCGGGCGCAACTGGAAGTTCCCAGAGGCCGCGCCGGCCTCGTCCGGCTCCCCGCCCCCCGCCACGACGGCCACGGCCCTCATATGCGGTAGGCGGAACTGGGAGCCCGAGGGCCCGCTCGTGCGCCTCGGCGTGCTGAGCATCACCTTTGAGAGCCTCGAGCTGACGCCGTCGGGGGACGAGGGGTACGCCGCCGTCATGAGGAAGGTGGACGCGGGGGCGAGCAAAAAGGGCGGTCTCCCCGTGCAGCTGCTTGAGCTGGACGTCTACTAGACCGCGGAGCGGGTTCATCTATACATTTTTCTCTATAGAATCAGCGAGCATTGATCCATCGAGCGGCCTTTTTAATATACATATACCATGGACAGCCCTTTGTTTTTCTTGTCCCCCACTCTGCTGTCTTGCTTCTACTGTCGTGTCCCTCATTACCGAACAATTCTTCCCCTTCCCCTATTGATTTCTTTCTTCTTTGTCTTAGAGAAAAGCAGAATAGCGTTTGCACATTTTAGCATAGTAGACTTCTTCATTCATCATGTTTCCATACCCAGCTGGAAAAAATGTAAGGTGGAGGTAGCCATTGATGCATCCCCCCCGAGCCTACCATTACACGTACGAAGCTACCTCGCGCTACGCTTGGGCCCCCTGGCCCCCATGCTCGACCCAGCCCACGATGCGGTCGCCCACGTCCCGCACGAAATCGTCGTAGTGCGCCCCGGCGGCGAACAGCCCGCAGTGCGCGCCGACCTCGTCCACGCCGTCCATGAAGACGGCGACCCAGGCGGGGTCCGCGGCGCCGTCGACCTTGCGCGGGGTGGTGCAGAACTTGCGGAGCTTCTTGTCCCCGTGGTGGGGGTGCTTGCGCGCTTGTTGGGCGCGTTCGCGGGCTTCTTTGGCGGCGTGTTTTTCGAGCTGGCGGGCCTGCTTGCGCTCGTCCTTAAAACCCTTGTCTGCCTGCTTGCGCTGCTCCTTGAGCTCCTTCTCCGCCCTCTTGTCGAGCTGCCTGCGCTGCTTGTCGGCGAGCTTCTGGCGCTCGCGGAGCGTCTTTTCGTGGCTCCTGAGGTCGCGGGCGTATGCCTTCTCCAGGCGGGCGAATTCGCGCTCGGCTTGCTTGCGGGCCTCTTTGTCCGTGTACTGGGAAAAGTCCGGGGGCTCGGGCTTGCTGGGGGGAGGGGTGGGTAGCGGGAGGGGAGGGAGCCTGCGTCTGAGGCGCCATCCGCGGGGTTCCCGGGCTCCGGGATGTGCTCCTGCTTTTCCTCGCGGTGGGACGTTGATTCCGGCGCCGCGGAGGGATGCTCGTCTTTGATGGGCGATGGCTCTAGGTCCTGGAGGGATAGGGCGCTCGAGGGTCGGGTCTCGACTTGTCCTGTCCCGGCCTCTGTCTCCGCGGTCCCGTCGCCATGCGACGCGGGCAGGTCCTCCTGATGAGGAGATGGAATTTCCTCTTCTTCTCCCGGTGGCGCCTTGGACGGCTTGGGCCGCCCGGGACACAGGGTGTAGTAGTTCACGAAGCGCACTCTGGCGGCTGAGGGGTTGCGCGGCGCGACGTCGACGTCCTCGAGGGCGCGGAGCCTGTTGTACCGCGAGAGCAGGCCGCGGTAGTCGGCGAGGCAGCCGCCGAAGGCGAGGTGGTCGGTAAAGTGGTTGCCGAGGGCGTGGAGGAGGCCCTCGCCGCTGTGCTTGGACGCGAAGTTGACGACGCGGTCGAGGAAGGGGCGCTCTCTGAAGGGCGTGTCGTTGAAGAAGGGGGGGTCGAAGTTGGGATCGGCGGGGCCGGCGGCGACGACGACGACCTCGGGCTCGACATCGGCATTGGGGGTGCTGGTGCTTGTGCTGGTGCTGGCATCCGCGTCTGGGTGGTCGTTTGGGGTGAGGGCGCCGGGGCGGAAGAGGCTCGAGATGCCGGAGACTACGATGCCGGGATGGAGGCCGAGAAAGGGGGCGTCGAGGGAGACGGTGCCGAGGATGCGATGCTTGAAGGGCCTGGGCGACAGTATCTCACTCGGCTACAACGGCTGTCAGATACCACACCATACAGCACGGTATGTACACTATGGAGTGTCTGAGAATTATGAATTCCGTGGCACCCGTGAAACACGATGCCAGCTTGCTCACCTTGAGGACGACCTCGGCGGCGAGGAGGCCGCCCATGGAGTGGCCGAGCAGGACGACATCGGTGGTGGGCGACTCGTGCGGCGCGAGCCAGGCGCTGAAGTTGTCCCTGGCGACATCGACGGCCTTGTAGGTCTTGTATCTGGGGTAGACCTTGGAGTGGACGACGTGGGAGCGGGACAGGGCGGGCGAGGCGCTCAGGTGGTGGTGGACGTGGGCGGGGAACGCCCTGAAGGACTGGTCGTTGCCGTAGAAGCCGTGGATGTAGACGAGCAGGAGGGTGCGTCTTGGGTCGGACGGGGAGCGAGGCGCGGGGGCGATGGACTGGGAGGATGAGCTCGCGAGGTGCTGGGCTGCGGCCCGCTTGGACGAGAGGAGACTGGGATCGGGGGAGGGGGGTTGGATGATGTTGGAGGAGCCCAGGCTGTCGTCGACGATGAGGGGGTGTTCGTGATGGAGTCCGTTGGTGGTGGAGGGACCGGTGGACTCGAGCTCCTCGTAGGGAGGGGGGGGGTCGAGGGGCGGCTCTGCTAGGGGGGCGAGCTCGTCGAGCCGGGCGTTCTTGATATCTGCCATGCCGGTGATGATGATGATGATGATGCTCTACAGAGCCAGCGGATCAATGGACCTGGATCTCAAGATCCGTCCATCGATCCAAAAGTCCAAGATCAGGATCATGATGGATCAACTGCAGTGCTTGATCAATTTCGCTGCTCGAGCCGCGGACCTTCAGGGAGCATCGTGAGTCACGACAGGCGCTGGAGGCGCTGGAGCGAGACGAGCACAGCCCCTGACGATGCTCTGGATGTCGCTCAACGGCGGCTGTACCTGCAGCGGCAGCGGGAGATGCTCGTTGGCTCGTGTACAGTCGATGTGCGAGTACAAGGACAGCTCCGTTGGTGCAGGGTAGCCGCAGACGAACCTCGAGCAGACTGGAATCAAATTGAAGCTCTCGTCGGGCGGGATGGAGAATCTATAGGGTAGGTGATCCAAGTGACAATTGGAGGAAGGAGAAACAGAGTACGGAGTACCTCGCCAGTACCTCGCCAGTGCCTCGCGTTGGTCTCGGGTACCTGAGCAAGCGCCCGAGCAGCAGCCTAGACGCAGCGACTTAACGGCGCGGAACCACCCGGCGCGGACTCAGAGAAGTGCAGCACATGTTCCCGATCTCCTCTGAGGCCTCGCTTCGGTTCAAGTTGCTCCGCGCACAACTTGAAAAGACTCGGAGTCAAGACATCAATTGATCAATTGATATCAATCAATACCCCAGGACTCCTCAGCTGGGCCTGGAGGCATCAACAACCCGTCAATGCATCTCGCCCTCGCAATCATACCGCTGTGCAGCCTGCAAACCCGCAATCTGCATCCTCCATGCGTCCTGCATGCCACTCGCGCACCGAGCAGGGAGCAGGGGTATCCATCGTTGGCCCTCGACCACGAAGCCCGCCCAGACACCCAGGTCTGATGATTCTGGGCATGCGAGGTTTCAGCCAGGCACCGCGTCAGCAGGAGGATATTACATACGAGTGTCTGTCTGGGACGATGCCGGCAGTGTCCCCCTTTACAAGGTGTGCCCCCGTCCAGGAAACCGCCCAGGTCCTCGAGTCGAGGAGTAGCTGGAGCTCATCGCCGGCTCTCCCCCATGGTACGGAGTAGGCACTCCGTACTCGTACGTGCATTCATCTATCCATCCCAATATTCCACCAGGAAACCTGACGCAGTACGGAGTACTGTATCCTCGAGTGAAGACAAACACCTGCAGGGAATATGTACGGAGTATTTGCCCACGAGCACGGGGTACTAATGCGGGTTTCTAGGTTCAGATCAATGGATGCAGGGACGCTTCTCTAGGGACCGCACCGGGCACCGAGTCGGCAGAGGCGTCGAGATGGGCCTTGCAGGTCGCGGTAGTGGCCCCTCTTCGGCCCCTTTCCCATCCGCGATACCGGTACCCCGTACGCACGGGTCGTCAAGGATGGCTTCAGGTGGCTGTGTGACACCACTCGCCCCCGAGCTGGCTACTGTTCACGCATGAGCAACGCCCAAGCTGGGCATCTCAACATGCCTCGTGAAGACGGCCGGTTTTCCCTTTCGTGGCCTCGCTCTCACGCACTCGCGGCGCCCTCGAGCCCCCCCCCCCAAAAAAAAAATATTCATGGACGAATCAAATTTGAAACGGAGAGCAACAAATAGCGCGAGGCCGAGACACAACAACACCGTTGGGCCCGACAAGGCGAGGCCAGAACATTCGAAAGAGATGGAGAGTCGACGGGAAATGAGATGCGCGGGAGAGCAATATGGCGAGTGCCTCAATGATACAGTACTCGGTGGTACTCGTACCTGCACGACTCCGTATGCGGCAGACCTGCGCGAGTACAGAGTACTCCGTACGGAGTACACAGGCACGGGTAGTGCCGCAATCATCAAGCCTCGAGTGCCGTCTGCAATACTTCTCCCGCCTCTTGCAGCTGGCATGGCGACTTCGCAGCTGAGCTTCGAAGCACGAAACACAAATGGGGGAGAGGAATGATATACGGAGTACATACATACACAAGAGTACACCCAGCAGCGTCGGGAGAGGGAGCACTCGCAGGTGGCTCGATATTGGAGTCGTCCTTCTTCTACGGCCCACCTCCTGAAACCTGCCGTGCCTGGCGACGGCTTACTCGTGCCGTCGACATGTATGGAGGCGATTGGCCTTGATTGGACACCCAGCGCCTCTTCAGTACCACTCTCCTGCGAAGAAGCGAAATTGTCGGCATTGAGTGCGTCGGGGGCTAGGCCGGGTCGAGAGAACGGCCACGCTCTCGCGCCGCCGTGGCTTTGGACTTGTTCCGTAGCGGCAGGGGAAAGAAACTCAAAAAGAAATTCAGAGGCATGATAAGGGAAGAAGAAGGGGGGGAAGAAAAAGGGGGGGGGGGGGGGGGGAAGAAGGAAAGAAACATAACAGGCGAGGCAAAAAGAAAGAAGAGGAGCAAGGAGCACGAGAACAAGAAGAAGGAGGAGGGAACTTGGCCGGCTCATCGATCCTTGTCCCGGGCCAGCATGGACCCCAAGAGCTCACTTCAACAAAGCAAGACGGCGCCCACCTCCAATCAATCCAACGACTCGCGGCTGTCATGACATCTTTCCTTTTGATGGAAGGAATACGGAGTACGGATACCAAGGACGCTCTCCTCTCTCATCCCTTTCCGTCCCTTTTCTCTTCGATCCTGATCCCCCATTGATATCCCCTTCCTTCCTCTCCCCCCCCC
>NQYS01000001.1:1011952-1022843 GCA_003055955.1 Escovopsis sp. AC | reverse complement strand
CCCCTTTTTACCCTCCCCGCGCTCCGACTCGTGTTCTTCTCGCCATCGTCGCTTCGCCGCCTTCGTCGTCATCCCTCCTCCACGCTCGACAAAACGATTGCGTGTCTGTCAGGAACCGAGTCAGGCGTCCTTCCGTGGCAAATTTCTTTGTTGTTGCTCTCCCGCAGCAGGCCGTGCGGCTTTTCGGAGACTTTAGCTGGAGCTCCCGACGAGGCAAAGACCCTTCAGCGATCAACGGCCAACCGGAGTGAAGATCGTCGGCATCACAGGCCTGTGGGCCATATTTCAAGGATCTTCAGTACGAGTACATACATACCCACCATCATTGACATCGAAAGCACGCACGATTTGACCGGTACGACGACCACCTCTGGCCGAGTCATAGAGATTCGAGAATTCTACTGGCCGCGGCGGCAGGCCGAAGCAGGGTCAGGGAGAAAAGTCCCAAGACAGGGAGTTCTCGAACACACCCTCAACAGACCATTGGCCAGCAAGATGCCGCCAGCTCAGTCTACTGAATAGAGACCCGAGAAAAAAAAAATCACTGCGCCCTCTGCATCCGCATCCGCCAACGAGAGACGCTCGCCACCCCCTCGCAGCTTGGAATACGACACGATCGCCGGGCCGGGGCTTTCAGCACCGCCCACATTCATGCTGCCGCCATGACTGATCCTCGCCGGCCTTCACTCTTTCAGGCCCGAGACCCGCTCCCTCACATTCATTCTCGCCCACGCCCTCATGCCCGTTCTTTCCCTTCCTCTCAGGCCGAGAGGCATCGTCTGAACGTTGCTCAGTCCCAGAAGCGCTCCGGACAGCAACATTCTTCTCCTTCTCGCGACCTGGAAGATCAAGCAGCCCCGGAGACCCGAGGGCGGCCTCGAGACGTCGATGACGACATCTCTTCGATCCTCGATCACGATCTCACTGCACCACTAAACAATGACATCCTCGCCGATGCTTTAGACGACGTCCCGCTCGCTTCCCAGGTCGTTTCCCAGGTTGTTTCCCAGGTCACCAAGACCGATCCTCTCTCTCAGCTAGTCGACTCGACAGTCGCCTCGACAATTCCGCTCGTTCCTGCAGTGGCCACTGCCCTCGTACCCACTGTGCCCAATCCAATCGTCGACCTGCCCGACCTGCCCAACCTCACGGCCATCGAGTCCACGCTTCGCGGCATCTTGACGACTGCTCTGCCCCTCGACATCAGCGCAACGATCACGACCTCAGACCCGGGGTCCTCCCCGGTACCCACCGCCTCGATACCTTCCACCGTCTTCGCCAATGTGTCGACACAGGCCCCTACGACTCTGCCCACTCTAACTTCGTCGCAGGCGGTACTCACGCCGTCCGCTCCCCCGTCGTGGCCTAGATTCCCGTTCAGCAATGGCCGCAACGGAACAGTCACACGTACTGGAACTGCCGAGAGTAGTCGCACACAGAGTATACTACCCAGCAGTACGATTCTTGCCCCCCGCGCCCTTCTTCTCTTCCCGTCCTCATCTTTCACATCACATCACATTTCTTTTGCTTTTTTCCCTTTGTGCTGCATCCTGACCCAATTACAGTGCCATCAATCCACAATGGAACGCAACATCGACTCGGAGGCCCGCCTAAGAACATGACGGCCATCGCACACCAAGGCACAGGAGTGCCTAATGCTCCAAGGCCGCCGACTTCCACGTTCACGGCCGTGTCGCAAGCCACGCCCTCAGAATCTCTGCGTTCCTCGGCGGCGATGATCTCGGGAGCAGCTCTCCATACTACGTTTTCCACCACTCATGTGGCCGATTCCACATCCCACAACGCTGCCCCGAGCACGGCAGATCATTCCGATTTCCGCTCCGTCCCGTCCCCAACCCCGATGACGGCTTTCGATGCCCCTCAGCCTACGGCCAGTGTCTCGACGACTTCAAGCGGCGGCGGCGGCAGCGGCAACCTCTCTCCTCAGCAGAAGCAGGTCATTGGCGGAGTGATTGGGGGCGTCGCCGGGGTGACTCTCTTTGCCGTGCTGGTCATGCTGCTCCTGAAACGACGGAGACGCGCAGACGGCCACGGACTGTCCTATCTCGCCCACGCCACAGCCACCAGAGGCCTTCTCTCAGGGCCCCGTGATGGACCCGATGGACCCGCCCCCGTGAGCAACCCCGGGGGGTCCGGGGGCGCGATGATGGAACGAGAAGCCCCGATGGGCGTGGCGGCGGCCTTGGGTGGGCTGATCGGCAGGCAAGGTGCAAGGCCCGAGAGCTCTGTTTCGAGCGGGGAAAAGGGTTTCTATCGCGTCTCTGGCAAGAAGCTGCCGTCAGTCCTGCAGGTCGGCGGCGACGGATACACCGATCCGAGAGAAAGCAGCAACAGCAACTACAACCAGAACAGCAACACCGCTAGCATCATTCACAACAACAACAACAACAACAACAACAACAACAACAACATTCACAACAACATCGTCATCACCACCACTGCCCCTACGAACAACAATAACGATAACAGCAACAACAACAAGAACGGGGCCACCGCCACGACCCCGAGCAAGAGCGCCGGCAACAATCTGGACATCTACCAGGCCCTGCGTTCCTACGACTCCATGGACGAAATCACGAGCCAGATAGCACTGGGAAATCCTATGCGGCCGATCAGCGGAATACCAATCATACGGTCCGGTCCGGTGCGCACGCCCGTGACCATTACGGAGGGGAATCCGTTTGACGACCGGCCGGGGACCCCAGCGACGGATGGCACGCTACCATCGCCGGTATCGCGAGATAGCCCCTCGGGATCTCGCTTCCTCGAGAGCATTCGATTTGACTGAAGAGCGAGCGAAGACGATTCTCTGACGCATTGCGCAAGAGCACAGCGCACAGCCAAGCAAGGCAAATCAAAAGCACAGCACAGCACAGCACAGCACAGCAAGATACCGTTATTTCATTGTTCTCGATTCACGTACATTATTCTTTAGAGCTGCAGACGATACCGATTTACGAGCTCTCCCGTACCAGCAGCGTTGACATTTAATCCGCGATTTGTGAATTCCATCTTGCCCGTTGTATGGGCCATCTCTGAACCCCCTTGTTTACGCGCCTCGACGCTCATGGCATTTGCGAGGCGGTACGGATCAATGTTCCCGTTTGCGGCTGCCTTGCGGGAAAGGACGAGGGTTGGGAACGACTCGGAGGGCGAAAAGGGGAAGGGGAAGGGAAGGGATCACGGTGGAGGACGGCGGCGCGGCGATCAATCTGTATCGAGGGGCCCATGTGTGAGGGCGATGTACGGCCTGATCTCGAGAGTTCATTGATGAGACATGTGCGAGACTTGTATGTATGTATGTATGCATATGACTCAACATGTACGGAGTACGAGTAGTGTGCGCCGATTCTCATGGAGACATGATATGATTCGAGAGAAGCACTTTTTGTATGCATGATGATGATGGGCCACGTCTTGCCCCAGTTGAACACTCGCGATGGTGATGTGCGCGGCAAGACGGCGCGCTGGATCGAGTCCAGGCCCTTGGAGGGCAACGTGCCCGTCTGTCGCCGTACATACCTACTCTCCATACGGAGTAGCACAGGCACGAGTCCGTAAGCGCCAGCCATGAGCATGGTTCGATGCATCTACGGTACATAGTACTCCGTACTCCGTATCCATCCATCATTGCGCAATATACGGAGTACATACGGAGAGCTCGTTTGGCTCCGGACTCGTATGTACGGAGTACATACTCCGTACTCCGTACTCCGTACGCGTGGATGCCATGCAGGCGGCGGGCCGGGTCTCGTTCTTGTTCTAAGAGGAAGGCGGGGGGGGGGGGGGGGGGGGGCAGCAATACCGATCTAGGCATGGGTGGTCATTTGGAGGACATGGATTGATGGATAAAAAAAGACAATAGATTGAAGCTTCCGGCGGCGAGCACCAAAGAAAAGGAGAAGAAGGAAAGGGGGGGGGGGCAACGGGGAGCACTAGGACGAGTAGGGAGTATGTATCAATGTGTGATGGTGGATGTGAGGACATGGATTGGAATTTGGAACTTTGTTTGAGTTGTGTATCTGTACGGAGTACTCCATAGCCCGTACTCCGTACGAGCAGTACGATTCCTCCGTACTGTAACTTCCGACGGCGGGGTTAAGGGGCTGCGGAAGAACTTGTGTTCGGATTTATCGAAGGGCGGGAGGTTGATTAGGCTACAGGACGGAGTAGTACGGAGTAGGTGCTCCGTACTCCGTAGTACTCCGTAGTACTCCGTAGTACCCCGTACAGTGCACTCCGTAAGCTACAGGTTGTCGTACGGTGATTACGGCCTGCTAGGCCGCATTCGAGCGTCTTGATCGCGCTACGGAGTACTCCGTACTCTGTACGGAGTAGCTCATTATCTCTTACGAAATCCAGCTTATGGATTCATGGATGGTCGTACGGAGTACTAGTATGTACGAGAGAGCAATGGATGAATGTTTGGACGTTTGGGGTGTGTAAAGGTGAGCGGTTCGCGTCTACCGATGCGAGTTGCAGGCTTGCAGGTCGCCATGTGGGACTAAATTTAGACTGAGTGAGATGATGCTATTTCTGATGCGACCACGAGAAGTTACTATCCGTGCTGAGCTAGAGATGCTCTGCGCATACGGAGTAGCATGGAGTGAAAGAGGACTGAGGATTGAGGGCTGTGGTCTACATCTGCGGGGTAGCACTCCATGGAGAGCATGGAGTAGTATGAGTACCGAGCCCTTTCAAAGGCTCGTCAGAGTTTGTGGATTGCATTGATGGAATCAATTCTAAGCACGTAGTATGTACACCTCATTTTCGGTCATCCTCGGAGTGAAAGGTGATGATGATGATGGACGACGTGAAATGAGATTAATTTGATATTATGAGTGAGAGGCGAATTCCATTTGTGAGAGAGGCTCGATCGATGAGCGCGTGGACCGGTGATTGGCTGCCGGAGGCTGGAGGTGACGCGGAAGGAGACGCCTTGAGGCTCGAGCTCTTGCCCGCCCGGGACGGCGTGGATACGGATACGGTGCGGAGAGGTAGGTACGGAGGACGCCGCGATCGTATGGGGAAGGTGTAATTCGCGGATCGGGGCACCTTCTCCATCTCGCGATGCTCTCGTACATGCTCTGTATGTAAATGAGGTACGGAGTACTCCGTGCTACTACTCCGTAGGCACCGAGGTGTTAGTAGGTAGTCTGAGCTGGGTGCCTCCTTCCAACTCCGCCTGTGCGAGTGACCCCACGCGTTTGCCCATCGTCGCTTCCCCCCCCCCGGCGCACTCTGCACGTTCCACTGGGAAGGAGCATCGAAACAACCCTGTGCCAGCGCGCTCATTCTGGCACCCGCCTGTCATTCCCAAAGTTGGCACGCACCTCCCGCCGCCTGCTCGTGCCTCCATCATCATCGCCATCACCGTCATCACCGTCATCACCATCATCATCACCACCATCATCATCATCATCATCATCTACAACGCGCTCGTGCAAGTACAAGTACTACTAAATCAGCATGTATGCCTGCATGACGCGCTCCGGATGACAATCACGCCTGCGGATTGGCTTTGCTCTGCTCTGCCCGCAATGTCGTCTGATGCTCCCGCTGGTGTCGATGCTGCGGCGGCTGCCATCCCGTCCTGTTACATACTCTCTGCTACGAGGAGTACGAGCACGGGGCGGTATTTGCTTATCGTTTCGAAAGAGAGGATTGGAAGAAGGGGGAGGAAGAACCGGGGGAAGAAGAGTGGGGGGGGGGGGGGGGGGGGGGGAAGAAAACTTCGAGCCCACTCGCGCGCAAAGCCGGCCCCTTCCTGATGTGGACTTCGTGTGGGAAAACAAGAAAGGCGCCCGTCCTGTCTGAGACTGGGTCTCGAGGTGCAGTTGACGCCTTGCCGCGAGACCCCTTTCCTCGAGATTCTCTTCCCCCTTGGGATGGACTCCGCCCGTGATGGACATTTTGATTTCTGACTCGCTCACAGGCCCTGCGGAGTACCAGTACGAGTACTCCGTACAGACAGACAGATAGACAGACACGACGACCCAAACTCCATACATACATGCATACTCGTATGTATGTACCTGCAGACCCAAGGATGCGTGTACCAGCGCCGGCAAGCAAGAATTACCCCGGCCCAGCAATAAGACCCATTCTCGAGGCGTTTGGCCGCGTCTGCGTGTGGACCGTGGACCGTGGACCGTGGACCCCTGAACCACAGGGCTGGAAGACGCTGGACTGGATGAGGAGATCGGCAGGGGAGCGACAGGCCCTGCCGTGGAGGCCCGCGATCCAGAGCTTTGAACTGGATGGATCGGTCTCTGCCCTGTCCAATCCGCTCCATGCGCCGAACACCTTGCGAGAGGGCCAGACATGGATCCCAACCCTCTCTGTGCTCTCGGCTGACTCCCGCCGCTCCGGGTCTTAGTCAGCCCCGTGCTCGACGCGGACCAGGGGGAGGGGGGAGGGGAGGGGAAGGGACTTTGTTGAATCCGCCGTTAACTTGGCGAGCCAAGCCTTTTATTTCGCTGTCACTTGACAAGCCGACACCGTCCGCGTCATGCTGGCAGACGCTGCTGGCGTTGACCAGATCGGCAGCCTCGCCGCCGCCGTCACCCTCACGGAGACACCCGGCCAGGGCCGACTTTGCGGCGTCCCGCTGTCCAGGCCGTGGATTCTACAGGTCGATCTAGCCTCCCCCCCCTCCCACTCTGCCGCTGCTGCAGTCTCAACACCCGAACCAGTCCATCGGTACGAAGTACGGAGTACAGTGCTCAGCCCGCCTCCCAGCGCAAGGGGCTCCGTCTCGCTCTCACTTCCTCTCTCTTTCTCTCTCTCTCTCTCTCTCTCGCCCGCCCTTTTTCTCTCAAATCGCCGTCTTTTGTCTTTCTTCGTCCTTCTCTGTCTTTCTCTGCCAATCCGTCAACTCGTCATGGGCAACTTTACGCGAAACCACGGCAATATGCCCGTGTGCTTTGCGTTGCTTTTTCTGTCTCTCCGCTGCGAGGACCTGCATGCCGAGGCCCAGAACTTGGCTCAGCTGACACGAAGAAGACAAGCCGACACGGACCAGAAGCCCATGGACGACAAGCTGCTCAGCCCTTCCTTGATATGGCGACTCTCGAAACGACGATTCTCCCGAACCTTATTTCTTTTATTTGATTTTGATTATTTATTTATTTATTTTTTCGTTTTTTTTTCTTTGTTCTGCCTCCACAAACACACTTATGGTTCCGCGGGGCGCCCGAGGAGACAGTATGGATGAATGGGCCCTCCCACTGCGACGGGTCCCTATTTTCGGAATGGCCTGCCATTTGCTGATCCCTCCGGCCGACCAAAACGACGACGGCTGACGACGAGATCTGACAGTGGATGGGCACTACGGGGTCCCGCGTTCTACCAAAGACCGACGCCATACCGGTCCCAGAGCGAGCTACCTCCACACCTCCCGCGTATACAGAGTATATACGGAGTACGGAGTACGCCCTGCGAACTTAACTCGCCCTCGCATTTCAAAGCAATGGGATCCCAATCCCAATACCGGTACCGAGTAGAGCGTCATCAGGTACGGATGTGGCCGCACGTCCTTACCTTACCCTCGGACCAATTATTCACCCCATTGCATGGCCAGCTTCGCTGACACTCTCTCCTTAGACACTCTTCCAAAACCTCCGCCTCCAACCGAGCACTCCTCCAGCTCTCTCACGGCTTCCCACTCCCCTCCTCACCCCCCCCCCCCCCTTCTTGCCCCCCGTCTCAGAACAACCCGGCGTCGAACTTTGCAGCAACTCGATGGCTCATGTGCTAGGGTCTGACACAATCAAGACTTCGCCACGTCCATTTCGTCTCTGTGCCCTGCTTTCAACGGCAGATCTCTTGACCTAGCCCCGTACAAATACTGGTCCTGGTCCTTGTCGTGCTCTGCATGAGACTTGTCATGCGCGTGGTGAACTCTGCAATTTTGGAACCATCCTCCGGTACCTCGAGCATTGATGAAGTCGGGGGGAGACTCATTTGCTCTTCCCCAATTGGCACAACGCCCTGTTTTCTTCTTTTCTTTCCACCCATGGACAGACATTGCCGGGGAGGTGAAAGCCAAATGACAAATCAGCTGACCAGGAATCTTCAACTACCGAGTCGCCGATCTTCGACGGTCAAGACACTCGCATCCTGCCCACCTGGATTGATATCTTGCTGGGAGCGTGTCATTCTTCCATCCCAAGGACTGCCCGCCGCGAGTTGTCACAAATAGCTTCCGGATTCACGCTCTTCCGACTCAATTCGCTCGCTGACTCGTCCAAATCGTTCGTCGCCCTCGCTTGTCACCCCACTACAAACCATCCGTCGTTCAACATGGATCAGATGGGATTCCAGATGCCCCATATGGGGCCGCCCCAGCTCACACAGCAGCCGCCTCAATTCTTCGGCCCCTATCACCCGCAGGATCAGGCGCCTCTCCACCAGCTGCCTCCGGATTTCGTGGCACAAATGTTCCCCGATCATATGCTCATGGATGAGCATGAAGGCATCGAGACGAAAAAGAGGAGGATTTCAAGGGTATGTTGCTGCCCGTCCTGCAACTAAAACCAAAAACCCCCCCCCCCCCCCCTTTTTTTTTTTTGGTCCCCCCACCCCGTTCCCCCTTGACGAGGTCTTCTCATGTTGTGATCTTCTGGTGGCACACATAAATCCACGCGCGCGCACACACACACACACACACACAAACCCTCCCCCACATGCACTCCCCCCCCCGCCCCTTTCTCCCCCTCCCACAATGTAACCACTGAGACGAATTAGCTCGTTGCTAATGCATTCATCCCCCCTTGCTGCATAGGCGTGTGATATGTGCAGGAAGAAAAAGATCAAGTGCGATGGAAAGCTCCCGGCGTGTACTCATTGTCTCAACTACAAGACCAATTGCGTCTTTACTCATACAGAGAAGAAGCGCGCACCACCCAAAGGGTAAGGAGCCTCGGCGTGCCATGACGCAGATGATCATCTCGTCTCCATGGAGCCTCATTCCCGCTACGAGGCGCGTTCCGTGCTGACTACGTCGCAGTGCCAAGTATATCGAGGGATTGGAGAATAGGCTGGGCCGGATGGAGAAGCTCCTCAGACTCTCAGGTGTGTCTCCCTTGTCGATCTGATGCCGCAGCACAAGTCCCACCCCACAGGCTGCTCACAAGGTCGACTCTCTCAGGTCTCCTCAAAGAGGACGAATCCGACCTCGGTGCCCTCGAGACGAGGCTCTTGGAGAAGTCCCGGAAAGCGTCCTTCTTGCACGCATCCAACCCCTCCACGCCCTCACACGACCCCAACTCCCCCGGGCATGAATTGAACAGTTCGCCCGAGGACAGCCTGGCTACCTATAGTACCAACAGGGAGAGAGATCATGAAGCCGACAAGGGCAGGCCCAAGGGTAGGGGGAAAAAGCATCAGAACCTGCTGGAGAGACATGGCAACACCAGGTCAGCCACCGCGCATTCGAGCGCGCCACAGGAGGCGGTCGAGGCACTGGCCGAGATGATGTGCTCGTTGGTCACGAACCAGTCGGGCGAGAGCAGGTACACAGGTACGTTGAGAGAGACCAGGTTCTCGGATTTGGCGCTCATCGCCATGCCCCAGTAGAGCATGGGTGGTGGCTAAAATCAGCGGGACAACCCTCCCTTGCAGGCTCGTCATCCGGCTTCTCCATCTTCTCTCCGAAAGGGATCGAGTGGATCAACTCCAAGACGGGGGATGACTCCTTTCGACTCATGATATCCCACGTCTCCGAAGACGACCACAAGTGGACGAACTGGAAGCCGGAGGTCTTCAGCCATCTCTTTCAACGGCCGATCTTCCGGCCCCTGCCGCCCAAGGAGGATGCGCTTTCCTTACTCTCGGACTACTTCACGAATTTCAACTGCAT
Source organism: Escovopsis sp. AC (assembly GCA_003055955.1). Taxonomy (NCBI): domain Eukaryota; kingdom Fungi; phylum Ascomycota; class Sordariomycetes; order Hypocreales; family Hypocreaceae; genus Escovopsis; species Escovopsis sp. AC. Next base: position 1,012,960 of record NQYS01000001.1, on the reverse strand, counting down.
AATCCCGCTCTTCTACCAGCCGACATTCATGCACCTAGTCGATCGGCAATACTCGCCAGATCCTTACCCAGGCACTGGCTGGTGGGCAAGCTTGAACGTGGCCCTGGCCCTTGCCTACCGCCTACGCGTCATGAGCGGCCTTGACCCGGCCGAGGAGGACGAGAAAGGATGGGACCACCTGAAGAATGCCATGGCCTGCTTCTCCGAACTGACAATGCGCAGCACCGATCTCCTGAGCGTGCAAGCCTTGGTCGGCATGGCGCTCTTCTTGCAAGGCACGCCCAACCCCCAGCCGGCGTACATGCTCATCGCTTCGGCGCTCCGGCTCGCCCACAGCATCGGGCTGCACAAGAAAAGCACGGGATTCAACCTCAATCCCATCGAGATCGAGCAGCGGAGGAGGGTCTTCTGGATCGCCTACATGCTGGACAAGGACGTGAGCCTCCGCTCCGGTCAGCCCCCCGTGCAGGATGACAACGACATGAGCGTCGAGTTCCCCAACTTCGAAGACGACGATAACGGCTTCATCCCCCTGGCCGATGGGAAGGGCAAGATGTGCTACTTCAAGTTGCTCTGCGAATTCTCCGTCATCCAGGGTAACGTGTACCAGCGGATGTACTCTGCAAAGGCCTCGAGACAGTCCGACGGCGAGCTCCTCAACACCATTGGCGAGCTTGACCAGCAGCTCGAAGAGTGGAAGGACAGCATTCCCATCGACTTCCGCCCGGAGCACCCGATCCGGGCTTCCCACACGCCGCTCATCCTCAACGTGGTCATGCTGCACTTTGCTTACTACAATTGCCTCATCACAGTCCATCGAATGTCGGTCCAGCATGGCATGTGGACGAGCCGGCTGGCCGACTACGCCGCGAAGGGGTTGAACGTCCGCCCGCTGAATCCGCGGGTCTTCTCGTCCGCCGCTCTCTGCACCTCAGCGGCACGAGCTTCGATCGCGCTTCTCAAGTATATACCTCAAGGAGACTTCTCCTGTGTCTGGTAATCAACGAT
>NQYS01000001.1:954108-981611 GCA_003055955.1 Escovopsis sp. AC | reverse complement strand
CCTCCTCCTCCTCCTCCTCCTCCTCCACCACCACCACCTCCTCCTACTCCTCCTCCTCCTGCTCCCCCTCCTCATCCTCTCTCTCTTCTCTTCTCGTCCAGTTCTACTTGAAGGTCTTTAATCGATCAATCCATTCTTCTCTCCCTCTCCTTCCTCTTTGACCTCAACCTCTGCCGTCGTTTTCTTTGTTCGACCGTTGCGACCACAAACAACAACAACAACAACAACATCATCATCATCATCATCATCATCATCATCATCATCATCATCATCATCACTGCAATCTTTCCTCATCCTTACTCCAAGCAGACCACCCGTCTCAAAGCTCTCAACGACTCGACGCATCCCCATCCAGCCCACCAAGGGGAAAGAAACGAACATCGCCACTTAGTAGCTTACACGCCAGCCCCGGCCCCGATCCAGCACTTCACGCCCCCCTCGCTCCCTTCCGTCCATCCACTCCCTGAGCCGAAGACCCTCGGAAACCTCCCCATCCGACGAGGTGTCTCCCTCCCCCGCGTCAATTGCTGTCCGATTAGACGAGTCGATAAGCACTCAGCCTTAATGGAGAATCTATGGAGCCGACGAACCAAGTAGGTTGGGCTTGCTCGACTTCCATACTTGCCCTTGGATACTAATGCGTCTGTCAACTCGATACAGTCCCTCCAAGCTCTCACTTACAACCAACGTCAATGGCGCAAACGGCACCTCGTCAGGTGATGCGTTTCCTCGAAGCGCATCGTCGAAGCGCACGGCCGGCGACTCCGCGTCGCACGGCAAGGCGCACCCCTTCAGCGCCACCCCCGGCAGCGGCTTGACATCCCCCACCGGCGGCGCCTCCAGCGCTTTCGGCCTGGGGTCGGGGGCCTTCGCGTCCTTTGGGTCGGCAAAGACGCCGAGGTCCGGCGGGAACCCCTTCGACGCCTCCGCCGGCTCCGCCGCCCCCAAACCAGGGGCTGCCAAGGATGCCGCCGCCGCGTCCAAGCCCGCCGCGAAGCCCCCGAGCATGGCCCCCATCTCCGAGTCAAAGGCCTCCGGGCCGGCCCCGTCCCCGCAGGTACATGTGCTGAAAGACGCATGGTCCTTCTGGTACCGGCCGCCCATCTCCAAGGCGCACGGTTTCATCGAGTATGAGAATACGCTACATGGAATCGCCACCGTGCGGACGGCCGAGGACTTTTGGGAGATTTACTCCCACCTCAAGCGGCCATCCGCATTGCCCGTCGTGTCCGACTACCATCTTTTCAAGAAGGACATCCGGCCAATATGGGAGGACGAGGTGAACCGCAAGGGGGGCAAGTGGGTTGTTCGCATGAAGAAGGGCGTGGCCGATCGCTACTGGGAGGACCTGCTCCTCTCCCTCATCGGTGATCAGTTCGGCGATGCCGGCGAAGACGTTTGCGGCGCCGTCCTGAGCATGCGCAATGGGGAGGATATCCTCAGCATTTGGACTCGAACGGACGGCGGCCGCGTGCTCAAGATTCGGTAAGGAGCTGCATTATCCTCCTCCAACAACTACAACAACCTATTTCCCCTCCCCCTTTTTTTGAAGGTTTTCCCCGCAAGGAGGCTAATGCGTCTTGTCTTGTTCTCCGTGCAGCGAAATCATGAAGCACGTCCTCAACTTCCCTGCGAATACTCGCGTCGAGTTCAAGAGTCACGATTCCAGCATCCAGCAAAGGACCGCTATTGACGAACAGCGGCGAGAAAAGGCGAGCCAGCATCACGGTAACAACGGCAACAACAACCATTCCAGCGATAAGAGAGCACTGCCCTCCCACAAGCAAGCCGAGTAATAAGCGAGGAGAAGAAAAAAAGAAAACAAAAGGGGGCTCCGGGTGGAAGGCGGCATGAGCTTGCAGAGGTCGCAGTTTTCTGTTCGGCTGTTTTCATCACCCGCGCGCTAGCCTGGCCCAGAGCTTGGCTATGTCGCGGAAATTTGGGGTGACCCCTTTTCCTGCCCGGTGTGCGCTTGATTGTCAACAGCTGCTCTTGTGGTGTTCCCTGCGACACGATTTTTTTCTTCGCTCATGTTTTTCCCTTGGGCTTGATATCTATTCTTCTTCAACCTACCTTTTAATTCCTTGTCAGCATTTCATCGCTCTGAATTGGGGACGGGAAAGTGGGGATCTGGGACTAGGATATGCTGGGAGGCGCATGGAAGTGTTCAACTTGGATGGAGAGAGGGAGAGACTCTCGAAGAAAAAAAAAGGGAAGAAGAGGACAAAAGAGGTGCGGAGTCCTCTTGTGAAGACGTCGGGTCGTGTGGCGTGCGATGTACAATACATATTAGCTCTGAATGGCACGACGGGACCTGGATTGCGGGAGGAGCGTTGTGGAACGAGCCATGGAGGCGCAAATCAGATCAAGGCAGGGTTTCGGATCCTCGAGCGGTGCTGGTGCCGTTTGCAAAAGCTTTCTGCTGTGGCGTCTTGTCTATCACGCTGTTATTGCTGCCGAGATGTGCCATGAATTCAATTTATCATGATCCATCATGAGACCCCTTTCTTCGATTGATCCCGTTTCCCTCTATAGATTTGATCCAGACGAAGCGTTCCACTTTTGGTCTTCTTTTTTGTAAACTTTCAATCAGGCCTTGCCTTTCTCTTTTCTCTTCTTGCCTCCTCTCCGTTCCCAGATCTGTAGATAGGATTCTCCCAAGTACAAGAGCTCGCTCTGCACTTTGTCGACGTACAGATCCTGGGATACGACCCACTCACCGGTGGCCTTGTCCTTGATCTGGACCTTCCAGGTCTTCCTCTCCTCGCCGCTGTCTGCGACGTCGTCCTTTGAGCGCACGGCCTCGTGGACGACGTTAGCGACGAGGTCGTACCATATGGGCTCGCCGTGGGGCCACTCGGCCGGGTTGGGCTCGACGTAGGGGGAGACGTCGAGGTTCCTGGCGTCAAATGTGACAATGGTGGGGTTGCGCTCGGAGACGAACTTGTTCTGGGAGAAGCGCTTGACGTGGAAGATGAGAAAAGGGGGCAGCGGGTGCAGCAGGCGGTAGCGCTTGCGCTGCGCGTGGTGCTCCTGGGCGCGCTGACCGTCGTACTTGGCGAGGACGGCGGCGAGGGGCACCTGGGGGATGATGTTGCGCTCGAGCTCGTCCTGGAAGAGCGGGGCCGAGGGCAGGTCGAGGGTGAGGAGCATGAAGGGGACGGTGTCGACCTTTACCTCGGCGGCCTCCTCGAAGCGCAGGCGGTCGCCGGCGTCGGCGCGGCGGGTGATGGCCTGGGACTCGACCTTGAGGCGGCCCTGGAAGAAGCGCTGGATCACGGAGCTGCCCGGGCGGGTCTTGCTGCCGCCGAGGCCGAGGTGCAGGTTGTTGAGGAACCAGGAGAGGAACTCGACGGGGTCGGACTGGTTGGTGAGGGTGAAGCGCTTGTTGGAGAGGAGGGCGATTTCCTGGAGCAGCTCGTGGGGGGACACGTGCGACTTGAAGGCGCGCGGGTTCCAGATCTTGCGGAAGAGGATGCTGCAGCGCTTGACGAGCTCCGAGTTGCCCGAGTAGTTCATGAGCAGCAGGAAGTTGCGCAGGGGCCCCACGTGCGAGAGCGCCTGCACGACGACGTTGAGGTAGTCGTTCTCCTTGATGTTGTTCATGCCGACGAAGCCGGGCGTGTAGGGCCTGCCGTCGAGCGTCCACGCGCCGCGGTCGGCCCTGCGGTCGAGGTCCACGACCTCGCGGGCCGTGTAGCGCGGGTCCGAGACGTACTTGATGTCGTCGAGCGACCGGCTCTTGACCTCGTACCCGTCGGGCAGCACGTAGACCTTCTGCGTCTCGAGGTTGATGAAGACGTGGTGGTCCTCGTCGACCGAGTGGAAGTAGGCGTGCGACCGCACCCCGCGGCCCTGGTAGTACCGCCCGCAGACGAGGCACGCATAGACGTTGATGTTGGAGAGCGACACGGAGCACAGCTTCTCGAAGTCGAAGTCGAGCACGTTGCGGTCTATCGTGTCGAGGTAGAGGTCGTCGTAGCCGTCCGCGGGGCCGGCCTGGCGCGTGGGCGCCCTGATGGGGGCATCGTCGAGCCCTTCCTCGTCGTCTTCGTCTTCGTCTCCGTCTTCGTTGCCGCCGAGTTCGACTTCACGATTGGCCTCGTCGCTGGTGGCGGCCGGCCTGCCGTTTGCTTGGACTGGGAGCGCGTCTTCAGGCGTGTCGGGCTCTTCTGTTCGCGATCTCTTGGATACGGGCGACGGAGCAGCGAGCTCTCCAAGAGCCTGCGAGGCCGGGCGCTTGGACATGCTGCCAGCCAGCCCTTCGAGATCAATGCCTTCTGACTGTTTCTTTTCCCCTTCCCTGCCCTTCCCTTCCCTTCCCTATTCAGCCAGATCTCTGGTCCTGGGCCTTCACGAAGCGGCAATGGCTTTGGATTCGTCAGTGCTGGAGCGTGAAGAGCGCGAAAGCGAGTCGAGAGACTTGGATCGTGGTTTTTTGAAGGTCGATGATCAGGCTTGGATGGATGAAGACAAGAGAGACACGAGGTTGAACTTGAAGTTGACTTCGAAACGGGAGTTGAAGATACTGCAAGTTGGAGATGGAGATGGAGTTTGGAGTCGGAATTCCAGGGTGGGCGTTTTTAGCGCCCGAGACGTCGATCATAATTCATTGAAGGCTTATGTAATTCGATATTCAAGGCAGTTTTTGACGACAATTGAAAATCTTGAATATTTCGACAAATCAATTTCTACTATATGCGTTGACCCGTTGACAGAACTCCGTGTCTCCCAGATCTTTTGTTTATGATTCCATCGTTTCCGACAGTCTATGCACTTCACCCAGCCATCACCGTGTCCTCCAGCGCGGGCGCCAGATTGTCCATCTCCTGAAGGGTATATTCCACCAAGTAGCTCTCGTCCACCAGCTCCTCCATGCGCTTGTAGTGCCTCTCCGTGTACACGCGCAATCCGTGCAGGACCTCCTTCAGGCTCTTCTCGCCCCGGGCTCCCTTTACCGACAAGTTGGAAAACTTGGATGCCGGGTAGCTCTTGATCAGGGCCCAGAGGATCCGCTGGGCGACGGGCGCTGTGCGCGCGTTCGTGTTCCAGTCCCGCAGCCTCAGCAGGAGAAGGTAGATCTGATCGTCCGAGAGCGTCGCAATCACCTCGTCCACGGCCTTGATCCCGCACAGGCTGCCCGCTTCCGGCTTCGCCGTCGTCACGACCGAGGTGAAGAGGCCGAGGAGTCGTCCCGGGTGGTTCAGCTGGAGGGCCAGCGTGATGGCCTCCCGGTAGGAGCCTGCGTGGATGTGGTTCTCGAGCTCCTGCTCCTGCTCGATCAGCTGCGACGCAGCCTGCGACGCGGCCGCCTGCGTCTCCGACGTCGTGTCCTTCCAGAAGGAGACCGTCGAGTCGCCGCTTCCAGACACAAGCGTGTTCGTCTTGGGGTGCACAGCGAGGGCCCACACGCGATCCTCGTGGTTGTCCAAGGTACACTCGGTCTCGCCCGAGTTGGCGTTCCAGACCTTGACCAGGCCGTCTCCGCCGGCACTGGCGAACAGAGGCTGCGCCTTCGTCTGGTCCTGAGTGGTCGCCCCCAGCCAAACCACCTTGAGCACACTGTTCGAATGGCCCTCGAAGGTGCGGATGCATGTGTAATCCGAGAGGCTCCACAGCTTGATGCTCTTGTCTCCGCTGCCTGTGAGAACAACGCCCTTGCCGGTGACCGGGCCGTCCTCGCCCTGCAGGGCCGGCAGGTTGGCGGGAGAGAACTGGACGCTCCAGACGCCTCGCTTGTGGCCGCGCAGAATGCCCTGCACCTCGCCCTCCTCAACCGACCAGATCTTGATTGTCTTGTCCTGTGACGCCGAGGCGAAAAGCTGTCCCGCGTGGTGGACGTTGATCGCGTTGATGTCTTTGTCGTGGGCCTTTCTCGTGAAGAGCGCTCGCAGACCGGACTTCTGGGTGGTTTGCAAATTGCGCGGAATCTCCCACTTCTTGATCGTCTGATCTTGGGATCCGGTCAGGAGGAACGCCGGGGGGTGGTTGAGGGGGTCTGTCCGCGCGGCTGACCCTTCGCTAGGCAGACCACGCGGCAGAGCGACCGCGCCCAAAGACTCCGCATGACCCGAGAATGTTGCCCAACACGCGTAGGAGTCGTTGGCCGCATCGACCCTCCAGACTCGCGCCGTGTTGTCTTTGGCGCCCGTCACGATCCAGTGGCCGGACCAGTCGATGTCCAGGGAGATGACAATATCTTCGTGTCCGCTGAGGAGTGCGACGTCCTGACCGAAAGCCGCGGCTTGACGCAGGCCTTTTGCGGAGTCTTCCAGAGTCCCTGGTTCTGCGACGGACACCAATCTGATATCCTCCGAGTTGGTGGCCAGGGCAAGCAAGGATCGGTCAGGCAAAAGGTAGCCCAAGTCGATGATGTCGTCGTGGTTTCCGGAAATCCGACGAAGTGGTTCAGGGCAAGAACGAGATGTCGCGTCGGCTTTCGTCACCAGGCCGTAGAAGGCCAGCGTCTGGTTCGCTTGGACGAGCAGGATGAAAGGCAATTCGGGTCGGCTGATGCCGGCCACGATTCCCTCTTGTTCGTTCTTGGCGGATTGCTTGGGCGTCAGCTCGTGGCCGTTGTCCGTGTCCCAGATTCGGAGACACCCATTCGCCCCGGCTGAGTAGGTGAGATTGCCATCATCGAGGAACCCGACCGCCTCCAAAAGCTCGAGGCAGGGCACGATCTTGCGAATCTTCCACGATTTCGCGTCCCACCAGATGATGGTCTTGTCTCTGCTTGCGGTCACGATGGCATGCTGCGCGGGGGAGTAGTCGATGCTCTGCACATCCGAGACGTGGGAGTCGAGGTTGGCGATGCAGCTCTTCTTGTGCAGGTCCCAGATCCGGACTTTCCCATCCTGGCTTCCTGACGCAAGCCTGAAGTTGGTGGTTGTTGTTGTTGTTGTCTCTTCCTCCTCTTTCCCCTCGTCCGCCTGGTCGGTCCTGGCGTTCTTCTTTCCCTTGGTGACCTGGTTCGCGCGCGCGGCAACCTCGAAGAACTTGAGCGCCGAGACCAGTACCGATGGCCCGCGAAACGTGTGGGTGACATAGCCCGCTGCAATGTCCCAGACCTTGATGACGCCGTCGGTCCCGCCGGTTGCGAGGAGTGTGCTCGTGCGATCGACGGCCAAGATGACGACCGGGGTGGTGTGAGGCTTCAGGGTTCGAACCAGTGTAGCTTCCAGTGCGTCGCCGGTTTCAGATCGTTTGAGACTGAAGACTCTCATGGACAGGGAGCGAGAGCATACGACGAGATGCGAACCGGAGGGGGTCACTGGAGAAATTAGTACGCAGCCTCACCACAACTTATGGATAGACAAACAAGTCAGGGTCGAGATTTGCTCTCCATCCTATTCATAATCAGCCATACCCTCTCGACAACCAAGATTCATGGGAATCCTGTGACACTTACGCCATCGATCTGGGCGAGATGCTTCCCATTTGAGGGGTCCGTCAGGACGACATCCTCGCCGAGGGTCGTCACCAGGATGCGTGCGCCATTGTCGATCGCCACGGAGCCGCCCGTGTAGATTGGTCGGATCACGCGGTCGACATCGAACGTCGTCTTCAAAGGCTGCTTCGTCGCCATCCTGGGAGAATTGTCCTTGTTGCAGGGCGTTCGGATTCCCTTTGCACGTCGAGCTCGAGCTGCGTCGCATGAATTTTTTTGATAAGACGGAGACCCGGCGATAAAAAAATGCTGAGTCAGCAAGGTCAGATCCATCGCATATCAATGCAAGATTACATAATTATGTGGGTCCGGCGTTCCTGCCGAGATCCAGCGAATCGTGCGGCGAGTCGCACCTGCCTCGCATTCCTCGAAGCATCGCCGCGATGCCGTCACTTCGCACTGTGCTCGATTCCCCCCCCCCCCCCCCCACCCCCCCCCCCCCCCCCCCCCCCACCCCGAGGCAACGCATCATCCACCTCGATCTGCAGACCGAAGCAGCAGCATCATGACTTGAAGCTGATCGGCCCGGGATCGTTACTGGGTATATGACCTCAACATACCCAATCTTATGGTCTATTGTCTCTCGGGATTAAAACTGTCGATATCATAACGACCGCTCTCATGGGCATGCAAGGTCCCTTGACGGCCCAGGCGCTGGTAGGATCAATGCCCTCCCGACCTCGCCTGTACTGTCCTCCATGCGGGCTCAATGTCAGGCTGACTCAGTCCAGGGTCGTTCTCCGTATGATGATGTGGTTCCGGGAGAAGGCGAGGAGGATCCTCGGCATCCCACACAGCAGTATGATCATGCCGGCCGCCCCATCAACCCTGACACCGTCAGGATGAATCGAGACATCATCAGGTCTCACAACGAAGTCATGATGGTGATTGGAGTGGCCGAGCCTGAGAACCCTGCCAATAGGCCGGAGCATGACATACAGCGGCAGCATGAGCTACGTGAAGACCCCATTGCTCAGAGACTCGCTCTCTTGGCAAAGAGATGCATAGAGGGGATCGGCATACTCGGCGTCAATGGTTTGAGAGACCGGATCCTGGTAAGATGAAGTCCTGGTACTGGGAGCTCGTCAGCCCCTGTCTGACGGTTCCAGGTCTACAAAAGATACTCCGAGATCCCCTTCTGGGAACTGTTCCGGCAGGCAAGGAGGGACTTCTCCGTCACCAGAGACATCCTCCCTGGGGCGCCGGCCAGTTTTCTGCACATGTTTGTCGAGTCCTACGACAACCCTCTAGGGCCGAGAAAGAGGGACGGATCTTTTGCCCGACGCTGGTATGTTGCTGACACGAGATTTGATGGCATTGAGCACAGCACTGACCGACGCAGCATCGACGAAGCCCGGTCCTACCTTGAGATCCACTTGGAGCTATTCGTGGCCATGCAGAGACTCGGCCTGATCTCAAGATCACAGTGGCTACCGCGGCCCTCATTCTTCATACCGTTCACATCCTCATCTCCCATCATAAGACCCCCTCCGCTTCACGGATTCGACCTGCAATCCATCGCGCAATGGTGCGGTGGCCTCTTGATATCCACGACCCCCTTCCTGGTCTGGTTCATGACACAACGACTCATCAAGGACTGGAGACCCCAAATATGGAGAAAGATCAACAGCCGCCTCCCAACCACAGACTACCTCGGCAAACTGATCCCCCCCTCGCTTAGATCCCCAAGGCTCCAGCCAGCGGCTGCCCCCTGCCCGGTGGAGGACCACGCGCTCCCGCCACCAGCGACGGACGGCGACCCGGCCAACGGGGCCGGACCCGCAGAAATCACCCGGCGGCCAAGCATCGTCTCCCACAGGGACGACGACTACGCGAGCGACGAGGAGATGGACGGCATCCGGGCCACACTTATAAGTTTCGACGTGGAGGCCACGGAGTCCTCGGCCGATGCGCCCCAGGGCCTGTGGTCCGCCGAGCTCCGTCCCAGCGTCACGCACGACTCGAGGCTGGCCATGGGCGCGTCGCCCGTCTACTGCGACATGCTCCTCACACAGATCCCCGTCCTGATCGCCGCCCGCATATTCGCTGACACGGCCACCAGGGTGCTCATCGCCCCGTACGAGGGCACCTCGCTGCGCCTCATCGCGCGGGCGTGCCGCCGCCGCGCCGGCCTCGCTTGCTGGGACATCCTCCCCATCAACGTGCTGGCGGGCATGAACTGGACGCTGGCCATCAACTATCTGGGTGTCGAGCTGCTGCAGCTCGTCCTCTCGTCGGGGGTCTGGGCCGTGGGCACGGTGGTCTCGGAGCGGTATCACATGTCGGAGGAGGAGTTCAAGGCGTTGTATCAGAAGGAGCTCGAGCAAGCGAACCAACAGAACTGAATGCCCGCATAGCGTTCAGACTGGCGTGACCATCGAGACCATTAGAATCTGGATACCCCTAGCAGCGAAGAACAGCATGTTGAGCATCTGACAGCAAAGGCTTTGGCATCATCAAGCGAGACTTTTGTTTGATCGAGTGAAAAGAAAACAAAAACAAAAATGCTTCGTGGTATTCTCGCAACAGGGAATGGACGATCTCCCTCAACTCCTTTGTTGTTTTCCTAGATCGAGAATAAAAAGAAAAAAGAAAAAGCACAACTAATTTCGGAGATCACTGAATGCAGTGTCATGCTGTTCTCATCAAGCACCATTCCGATACACCTGCGCCCCCTGGTTCCTGAACATGATGGTATCCCGTTTTTGCAAAATCATCAATGCCCTGTTGAGACCCTGCTCGCTGTACCCCTTGCCCTCCACCATCTCCCTCCTCAGCGTCGCCAGGCTCGTGCTCCACCCGATCGGCAGCCGCCGCTTCAGCTCGGCCTCGACGCGGTTCACCTCGTCGTTCATCTCCCGGCTGCCCTGGTTGCTGCCCTGGTTGACAGCGTCCATGGTGGAGCACAGGAAGAGCCGGATGGCCTCGTCGACGTGGGCCTCCGTCGCGACGGGCGAGAGGGTGAGCTTGGCGAGGGACTCGGTGATGCGGACGATGGCTTCGAGCTGGCGGACGGTGATGGGGATCGACGAGCGCGTATTTGCTTCGATCTCGGCGGCGTGGACCTGGCGACGGATGGAGACGAAATGGGACGAGAGCTTCTCGGCAGCTTCTGCGCTGAGACGAGGCGCGCATCGACTGAGGGGGTGTGAGAAACAAAGTCGCGTAATTTTCCCCCTCTCTTCAAAGGGAGGGAATTGGGTACAAGGAAAATCAAAGGATGAGGGAAAAAAGGGGAGAAGGACTCACGTCTTGCAATATGTGATGTATCGCCGCATCTTGTCGACAGGAATCTCGGACTCCGTCACATCCTGCGTGCCACGGCCATCCATGTGGATCCCCATGACGTGCTTTGCCATCCTCTCATCCTTTTCTCGCGAATGCTCATCCTTGACGATGAAGATCATGTCGAATCTTGACAGGATGGTGGTCTGGAAATCGATGTTTTCGCCAGGGGTTTTCATATCGTCGTATCGTCCGAAGATGGGATTGGCAGCGGCCAGAACGGATGTCCTGGCGTTCAAGATTGTCGTGATGCCGGCCTTGGCGATCGATATGGTCTGCTGCTCCATGGCCTCGTGAATGGCCACGCGGTCCTCGTCCCGCATCTTGTCGAACTCGTCGATGCACACGACACCGCCGTCAGCAAGCACCATGGCGCCTCCTTCAAGGTAGAACTCCCGCGTGGACTGGTCTCGCTGCACGGAAGCGGTCAAACCAGCCGCCGAGGATCCCTTTCCGGAGGTGTAGATGGAGATTGGCGCTGCCTTCTCGACGAACTTGAGGAGCTGAGACTTGGCTGTACCGGGATCACCGAGAAGCAGCACGTTGATGTCACCTCTGAGCCTCATCCCGTCGGGTAGAATCTTCTTGGAGCCCCCCATCAGCAGGCAAAGAATCGCCTTTTTGATGTCGCGGTTGCCGTAGATCGACGGGGCGATGCAGTCGGCCATGACGTTGTAAAGATCCGGCCGCCTGCTCAACTCCAAGAACTCCTGCTCCTCCTCTTCGGTGAAGGTTGCGTTTCCCTTGGCAGCCTGGTCAATGTCGGTCTGGATCCCGACTGCGCGGAGGTACGGGGTCCGGATGGCCACGGCTCCGCCCGTCGACGAGTTCTTGGACGCCTTGTTCTGGTAAATGGAGAAGATGCCCATGACTGTGCATCGAGATCCCGGCACCACTCTATTCGTAAGGTGGCGGTCCGCCGAGATGAGGACGTGCCGCGGCAACTCTCCCACGGGGACCTGATCGGGCGCCTCCTGCAGCTTGATGATCTGCTGGTCGACAAACTGAGACCGCTCATGCATGACGAAGTAGGGGTCCATGGGACATTTCGGGGTCGGATCGTGAGGGATGCGCTCGCGGCCGCAAGTTCTGGGCAGCGTGACCCCGGTGAAGCCTCCGAGTATCGGAATGCTCTGCGAGTGTTGACAATTACGGCACTGAACTTCGAGCTGGACTGCTTTCGAGGATATTACAGAGGCACCGATGACGATGCCAGGCACGCGCACCATCCTCGCTATTGTCATTGAGTCGAGGTTTCGGATCGAGACATCCTCGGCGTCGGAGTGGAGTAGTAGCTGGTGATCGGGGAGGTCGACTTTTTTGACATGGGGGAATATGATTCGGTGGGTGCATTTCTTGAGAGCTCTCTCGAACTATAGAAAGCAACAACTTGGTCAGCCATGATCACTGTTGATGGAATGCACCGAAAATTTCTCACGAGGGGTATGATATCTGCCGGCTCGGACACTAGCTTGTGCGCAAGCTCCTCGTTGAAACTGATGAGGTCCTTGATGTCGACATCGCAGTAGTACTTCTTGAGCAGCGCATTCTCTTTCAATTGATCTCTGAAATTCGTGGAGAATTGCATTAGCTTTCGACCTTGTATCCCAAAGGCCTCGCAGCCTGGCAACGCACCGGTAGACAAAGTTATTGTCGAGTCGAAAATTCAAAATGAACGTCTCGAGCTGTGTCTGCAGCTGGAGCCTGGTATCGTTGGTGTCGCCGAAGTTGGACTCGTACACATGGGTTGAGTAGACGGATTGCCTATCCATTGTGTTCGCATCTGCAGGATGAAGGACGGACGAAGCGACGATGCGTTGACTGGATCCTGGCGATCTAGATCTCCATGCACAGATGATGATGATGATGATGATGACCTTTGATGGATTTTGGAGGGGCGGCTTCTCGACGCGTCCCGCAAATTGTTGACGCGTCGCGCGTTGAGTGGTTTGCTTACATAAGTCAAGAAGGGTTCGCACTAAGACTTCATAACCCTGACCCTGGTGGTCTTGGGACCTGACCCTAACCCTGTTGATCGACTCGGAGTGCCGTTCAGGCAGCATCGCGTTCCGTCCTTTCGTCCTCAAACCACTCTCGACAAAACGCACACTATCGAACTTTGCGGTCCCAGTCAGCCTATCCATTGTCTCGAAATAAAATCTCGAGATCCCGAGGCGTGATTCAATTAACAATCTGGTGTTCATGCCGCCTAAGTCACCCTGCCGTTTACAAGCCTCTTCCCTTCAAGATCTCATCTCAATGGAGATGCGCTCAATTGCTGGAATTTGACCGATCATATTTTTGATCTTTCTCCTGGTTTTCATGAATATCGTCCATCTTCAGCAATTTTCTCCACACCTGTCAATATCATCAAATTCAATCACAAACCTCAGGAGTCACAATGGCAGCGATCGAGGCGGCCCAGATCGAACCCCCGAATTGATGTCACACTGACGTCAGGGGCTTCTCACAGCATCACGAGACTTCTTCATCGCACAAAATATAAGCGAAGCCACAAGTTCTTCTTCCCCGCACCAATTCGAGCGGGAAGGAAAAAATCGAAATTTTTCGATTGAAGAGAAAACAAAATCGCTACATTGCCATTGCCGTTGACGCGAAAACAGTCAAGATGCCGACGACCGCGGAGAAGGCCAAGGCCAAGCTCGAGGCGGTGCTCAACGACCCTCAACGACACGCGTTCTCGTCCCGTAAGGGGGAATTTCCTCTTCAAAGGGAGAGAGAAAGAGAGAAATAGCAGCCGATGCTGACGATTGTCTTGCGCTTCAGACCAGCCGAACCGCATCGCGCCGACCCACTACCCGGCGGGTGGCTGCGAGTTGACCAACTTCGTCTCGCGTCGGTCGAGCCAGAGCAGCCAGGGGAGCGAACACACCGTCGTCCAGAAGAGGACGTGGGTGAAGCGCGTCCTGTCGCTGCCAGCGTACTGAAGAGAAAGTCATGCAGGGTGAAACAGTTGAAACAGGTGAAAGGTGAAAGGTGAAAGGTGAAAGGTGAAAGGTGAAAGGTGAAAGGTTGAAAGATGAAAGATGAAAGGTGAAAGGTGAAAGGTGAGAGGTGAATGGTCAAAGGTGAAGCAGGGCAGCATGTGAGGCCTTGTCGAGAAGATTGACTCAGGACATGTTGGGGCTCTCGAGATCGACGCCAGAGATCAAATCTGCCGCCGAGTAGCTTGTTGGGTCGAGATTGGGCTGGAGGAGTTCGTTCTCCATGCTCGACGAAGAGGCGTTCCACCTAATTAAGACAACACTTTGCGCCTCGTCTTGCTCGTGCTCATATTCGTCGCGCATCTCGCCGTCAATGGGTTGGGCGATTTTGCGCCAGAAAGAACACGTGCTCTTCTTGTTCATCTGATCGCCGATTTCCTCAAAGGCCGACCCTCCAGGCTTGACATTGACAACTCCTGAGAGCGCATCGCCGTCGCTGTTAACCGGGACCACTTGAACGGGGTGACGAATTCTAAAATTTTGGATAAGGCATTCTTGACCCTCGCGACGTCTTTGAGGGATCACGTGGACTCGTCTTTGTTCGGATCGCCCGAGACAGCAAACGATGCGAAGAACTTTTTGTACCTGGAAGAGAAGGTGACTTCTGACACAACGATATGCTGTGTTTTCTGCCACCAGGTGAGGTTGGCCTGAGAGAGAAGCGCCTTCGTCTCGGAGTCCTGGTTGCTAAAGAGGGGGACCATGTCAGACCCGTGGATCGCATGTTCTTTGTCCGGGAACGCGTGCTGCATGGCATACGTCTTCTGCGGGAAGGCGTCAATCAGGAAGCGAGTGTTGCATGTGAAGACGAGGTGCTCGACGAGGCCGTCCATGCAGGTCTTGTAGTCGCTGTTGAACTTTCCCACGCAATCATACTGATCCAAGATGTCGGCTCGTTCTTTGTCGAGTATGTGCCCCGGAAGGAAGATTCCCAGAAGAGTTTCGAATGCTGTCTTGTGGTTGATGTGCTTGGGCACAAAGCTCGAGGTCTCGTTGGTGGTGTGAGACACGATGGCGCCGTCGATGCCTTTCCAGTGCTTGCCTGTCGCGGCGGGATCACCGGGTCAGCCCTCAAACTCTCTCGAGACAAGAAGCACGTCACGCTGACTTGGGAGCAGGCAGGGCCATGGACCGAATGGATCAGAGGCTTACCTTGGAACAGCGCCACGGGGGGCATCGTCTTGACCCAGGTGCCGTCCACCGCCGGGCCGACGGGGAAGACACCCGCTGCTGTGGCCTTTTTGAACAGTTCCCGGTTCGCTTCGGTCAGGTCCTTGAAATCCAGTCCCCTGAGGCATTCGATGTCGTACCTGCCGCTGCAGCCCGCGAGGCGAGAGAAGTCCTTGTATATCAGGTCCAGCTCCCCATCGACGGTGTTGTCCCAGGCCCACTCGAAGCCCGGGCTCCAGGCAACGAAGGAGTTGAACAGGGGATTGCGCTCCCCGTCCTCGCGGATCAGGTGGTGCATGATGGAGCCGCCGCCGGCGCAATGGCCCCAGGCGCTGACGCGGTCCTCGTCGCCGCCGACCTTGTGCGCATGGTCCTGAACCCACTGCAGGAGCAGGGCCTGGTCGTGCAGGCCGGCGTTGGGCGTGCCGACCTGCTGCATATAGTTGCCCGCCAGCCACCCGAAGGCCCCGACGCGGTAGTTGCCGACGATGAAGATGGCCTTGTACCCGGGTGCCTTGAGGATCGACTGCCCCGAGCACAGCGGGCCGCCGAAATTCTTGGAGCCGTAGGCGAACGCGCCGCCGAAGAACCACACAATCACGGGCAGCGGCTTCGCACCGGGCTTGAAGGCGTCGACGGGGGCATAGATGTCGAGCAGGAGGCAGTCTTCCGTCTCCACGAGCGGCAAGTCTATCGGGATATCGAAGGTTTCATGGTCTTCCCCGAGATCCGTGCCCTTGACCTGTATGCATGCGACCCTCTCGTCATGCCCGAACACCGTGTCCCCGCTGCTCTCGGGGAATGACGGTGCGGAGAAGCTCTCCGGCTTGGCTCCGAAGCGTACGTTCTTGAATTGGTATATCTGATGGAAGATTACACCCTGTTAGAGGCCTGCGAGACCGACAACGACGTCCCGGGGGCCTAAGATGTCTATGACGAGTACTCGAAGCAGCACAGGACCAGACTCCCCGGACTCGGATCGGATCGGATCGGATGGATCAAGATATTGCTGCAAGAAAGAATGTGCCGCGCAGAGGAGAGACCAAGTAAGTACAATGCTGCGATGAATCTCAAGTCTCAGCCCCTTTCTTCCATGGATCACGACGCCGTCTTCTCAGGGCTTATATAGAGGCCCGGGGCCGTCGCTCCTGTGGATATCAAGATCAGACCAGGCCAAGCAAATCTACGCATTGATGACTAACTCATACCTCTCTCTCTCTCTCTCTCTCTCTCTCTCTCTCTCTCTGTTCTCTCTCCCCAGGAGCTTCGAACGTTCGCCTTGGGCATCGGCGCGGCTGTCACATCGGCTGCCTTTTCCATTGCCTTGCGCCAATGCGTCACTCCTCGACAGGACAATGACAGATTGATACGTCGTTTTCCTCTGCAGCGGTGATCTGGCTCGTGAGGCTCGCTCGTTATACAGGCACGGAGCGCGAGGCATGAAGCATCACAGATCGGGCGCAAATTAGGGCCTGATGCGTGAGAGATACACTTCGCAATTAATCAATTATCTATCGATTTCGGTCGCCTCAGCATGCATGTCTCAAGGATGCAGAGCAGTGGAGTCATTGCCAATCATGTTGAACCCGCAAGAGTCATTTCAGCTGAGTTGGTGATTGATCGATGAGCTGGACGATGAAATGACTGTCTGATATATGAGTTTGGGCATCGTTGATTCTTCTCACCAACAGAGCATCAAGATTGATCATTTTTGATCCTGAAGTTTCAATAGTTCGCGGACAAGCTTCGCTCCTCTGAGAAAAGAGGCCGGCAGGACGGGACGGCCCAATTCCACTGTTTGTATGTTCCCCCTTTGACCGTTCTCCCCTTTCTCTGATCATTATTCCTTGTAACATCCCAAGCAGGTCCTTTACTCGTCCTGGCAGCCCCGAGACTTGTCGATCTAGAGTTCAAACACTCGACGTTGAAAAGGGATGATATAAGAGCTCGAGTCGAATCCATTATCTTTCTTCCTCCCCCTCAGCTCAGACGTCGGGACGCTTCCCCCCGTCGATGGGGTACAGCCACGGAACGGCCGTCTTGAAGGGCTCCTCAGTCTCGACGTAGTTGAGCGTGAGGAAGCGGCAGAAGGTCTTGGGAGCGATGAGGTTGTGCATGACGTACGTCATGAACTGGCTGCAGACGACGTACCGGCCGAGGAAGTAGTAGAAGGGGTTCGCAAAGGCCTGCCAGCGCGCGTACGCCGCCGAGGTGGACAAGCTCATCTCCATCTCCTTGATCCGCTCGTCCTGGTAGGCCTGGAGGAGGGGGCTCAGCTCGGCCGTCGAGGGGAGGCCGTGGCCGGCCTGCCCGGCCTGCTTCCCCCTCTTGGCGGAGACGATCTTGTTGAGCTTGTTGGCGATGCAGACGGCGTCCTGGACGCCGTCGTTGAGGCCCATGCCGGCCTGGGGGCAGACCTTGTGGGCGGCGTCCCCCGCGAGGACTATGCGGCCGTGGAACCACCTCTTGCAGCAGCCCTCCTCGAGCAGGGAGGCGCCGAAGGAGATCATGTCGTCCTTGGTGAAGTCGCCGACCCGGTAGTCCGGGTGCAGGGCCCAGTCGGCGAAGCGGTCCTTGAAGGCGAGGGCGTCGTCCGGGGAGAAGCGGACGCGGCCCGAGGTCGGGGCGTCGAGCTTCTCGTAGAGGAAGATCCAGGCGCGATCGTCGAGGCCGACGTAGTGCATGGCGGAGCGGTCCTTGCTGCACGTCTCGGAGGCGTAGTCCGGGGGGCACTTCTGGCGCATGCTCCCCCACATGCAGCGGTACGTGGAGAGGAAGGGCTGCTCAGCGTCCCAGCGGGCCTCGTTGCGCGGGTCCTCCTCGATGGCCCTGCGGCGCATGGCGCTGCGCACGGCGCTGTGGGTGCCGTCGCAGCCGACGAGCAGGTGCCCGCGGTGCGTGCTGCCGTCGGCGCAAGTGACGGAGACGCCGTGCTTGTCGGCGTCGACGCGTGTCACCTTTTTGTCGAGCAGCACCTTTGCCTTGGCGTCCTCGGGGAGGGCGTCGTAGAAGCGGCGGAGGATGTCGGATCGGTTGCATATGATGGGCCCGTGGCCGTGACTGCACGCAGCGTTCAGCCATTGCCCCCCTCGGAAACCGGTCCACTGGATCCAGAAGTTGCTTCAAAGTCAAGAGAGGGAACAGGGGACTCACTTTTTCTTGACGTATTTGAAGAAGAAGGGCTGGTGTGCGAACGCGTTCCCCTCGGGCGTGAACCACGTGCGGCCGGTGACCTCGACGCCGGACTTGACAAAGGACTCGTAGAAGCCGAACTGCTTGATGACCCGGAGGACCCCCGGGCCCATGCCCACGCCGGCGCCCGTGTCCTTTGTGATTGTCTGCGCCTGCTCGAGGATGACGAAGTCGATGTCGGCTTTGACGAGGGCGTGCGCGAGAGTCAGGGCCACGGGGCCGCCGCCGGCGATGATGACCTTGAAGCGATCGTTTTCCATTTCTTCGTATGAAGATGGAAGGGTTCGTATGAAAGGGTCCGTGTGAAGGGTTTCGTAAGAGTGTACTCCGTACGGAGCAGGTGTATGGGGTATGAGGGTAATCTTGTGCTTGCTTGTGTGTAAGACGAACGGTAAGGCCTCCGCCTTGGGTGTTGCCAAACGCTCTCTGTCCGCTTCCCCTTAAAGTGCACTCCGTATGTCTTCACTTCTTGACAACTGTCTCTCTTTGGTCTCCTTGGAGACTCGTGTCGATTGGGTATCGTTTCAGTGTTGGACCAAGGACTGCCTCCTTTGCCATCGTTGACAGGAAATCCCCATTCTCTTATACTGATCTTCGGAGGCATTGGAAACGCCCTAAATGCTGAGATGTAGTTGAAAGGGGGACTAAATTACAAATACGTTGTTGACGAGCATTACAGTCTTAGGTGAGGGCTAAATTGGTCGAGGCCGGACTGTCGTTTCTTAACCACACACGGAGCACATCAGCTACCATCATCCGTACTCTTTACTCCATACTCCGTACTCCGTAGATGGAAAAGATCTGCCCAAGACGGTGCCCTCCTAGGAGCATTATTATAGGTAATCGGTTAGTACAGAATCCGTAGTATGGAATTCCGGCATAAGGAGTTGAGGCGGCTCATGGCAACGTGGGTTTAAGAAGAAGTGACTCCCCTTTATCTCAGTCCCCAGGATATTTACATTTCGTAACTTGTATGAAAAACATCCAATCCTGCCATCCTAATCTGCGTGAACTTCCACAGTATCTTGGGAGTACGGGACATCCGGATGGTGTCTCCTTGCTTACGGTACCTGTACACGCCATGGTGAGTGCTGGTGAGATTGCCGGATCTCATCGTTACGTACTCCGTACTCCGTATCATTCAAGATGAGAAAAGGACGTTTTCCGTCTGCCCAAAAAGTCCGCTCTTTGCTCCGGCTCTTTCAAGGTCAAAGACCTGATTGAGAAAGATTGACAGAATTCGGATCAAATACATCGACCTATCAGACAGCAGAGCCTCGATGGAAGATGGAAGATTGATATCTCTACCATGCCCAATGCCTTGCCTCGTACCACTGCAGGCCGAGCCGGATTGAAGAATCTTGCAATCCAAATGGATCAATTACTCCGTACTCGGTACAAACCTTCAAGTTCTCGGCCTGATCCGGGAGAGTTAAGTACAGTACGAATTACAATGAATGACACTGTACGGAGTACATTTGAGGTCAGACCCGGCACTTCAATCCTGGTGAGAGAAGGAGCCACCGCGAAGTGCCGCATCCCTAGCGCCTCGGCGAACTCGGAAGGAGCTGGCTTTAGGCGTACGGAGTACGGAAGGAGCCATGGTTCGTCGCAAACTCTCGGCCGGAAGGAGACACGGTGGTCCTTCCTGTTGAAATAGTAACCAAGAAGAAACGAATCAATTACCAGTACTCCGTATGCAACGGAGAGATTCATACTGTGTTTGATACTGTACTCCGTACCGTGATTACCTGTCCCTCTTACGGAGTACTCCGTACTGAGGAAGGATTAGCTGTTGCCGCGGATTAAGACTTGGCGAGGCAGAGGTGAGTTGGCATTGCGACTTCGGTGCTGGCGATAGCTGCGCTGGAAGGACATCCAGAGTTTGAAAGAGTTTTCGTGCTCATCATGTTGAGACCTGCTGTAAATGTTTATTTCACGAACTCGGTGTCCGTACTCCGCGCGGCTTGTGGGGCATCGGCATTAGATCCGGCCGTATGGAATGCAGTGATTCAGGACTCGGGAGTTGCCAGAGCACAGTCGCTCCTAAAGTTCTCCATACTGTTCTTAATGTAATAGTCCCAAATAGGGCATAATAGTGTGTGTGATAACGAATATGATATTAATAATCTATGTTGACTCTTATAACCTTCCTAGCTAGGCTGAGAGGGGTATAAGTATCTAAGATATATCTAGGTATACAAAATCAACTGTTTCCTTCTACTATTTACTGCGTTACGGTTAGGTACAGCGGATATAGGAGCATACGCCCCTCCAGATCACAGACACTATAACCCTTTGCTTCTATTAGTTTCCACCGACAACTGTACTCCGTGATTCAGGCCCGGCGAGCGTGGTCCAATCACGTGATCTTCCGTCAGACGTCTGAGGACTTGGACGCCGTCGAGCACTGGATGCTCATGTGAAGCATTCACCAAAACTCGACTTGCAATTGCCCCGACGCATTTGAGCGTTCATGGATACAGCAGTCTTTGGAGATCTTCAATACAGTTGATGGAGTTGGAGAGACATCGCCACAAAGGGAAAAAGTCGGCGTGGTACAACACAGCAGAGCACATCTCACCTCGCCTCGCCTCGTCACATATATTGCCTGCTGTGGCCAGTCTCAGATCCACATACGAGTACCAGCAGATTCGAAAGCGACTCGCCAATCCTTTTCTATCTTGGAACCATGCTGCTCCTCCACGTCTGGGGTCCGGCCTTTGGACTCCCCTCCATCGACCCCGAATGCCTCGCTGCAATCACACACCTCCATAACGCCCGCCCCAGCTCACCATGGCGCCTCATCCCCAGCAATGATCCCTCAGTCAGTCCATCCAGTAAGCACTCGCTATCGCACTCCCTCCCGCATCTCCCGAAACCAGCAACCCCCCCCCCCCCCCCCGGTCAGCTTATAGCCCAGCGCGACTGACGGACTCATCTTTGCTTCTTCTCCTCCCGGAAAGACTTCCTCCCCGCCTTGAACCACAATGGCACCTGGACCGCCGGCTACGCAGCCATCGTCAAGTACCTTGTCGCCAACGGGCTCTGCGACGACATCGACCGCCGTCTGACGCGCGCTCAGAGCGCAGACGCCCTCTCCTACGCCGCCTTCCTCGGCGCCCACGCCGCCGCCCTCGTCGACGTGTCGCTCTACGTCTCCGCCACCAACTGGGCCGCCGCCACGCGCACCGCCTACGCCGCGCTGCTCCCCTTCCCGCTCACCTGGACCGTCCCCGCCCTCATCAGGGCAGACGCCGTCAAGCGCGCCGAGCACCTCGGGCTCGCCGAGCTCGACGCCGACTTCGACCCCAATGGCGGCCTGCACCTCTCCGCGGGGAGGGACGCCCTGCCGGAATCGTTTCGCAGGCACCTGCCCGCGCGCACCAGGAGGACCGTCCAGGAGGAGATGACGCCCGAGCAGGCTGCCGCCATCAGGCTCTTCGCGCTCGCCGAGGACTGCCTCACCGTCCTCGATCAACTCTTATCCTCGTCACCAGCCCATGACGACGATGACGTGAAAATAGAAGCGGAAGAAACAAACGACAGTGAGGGCCGGCCCGATGACAGGAAAGAGAACGGAGCCCAAAAGGGGGAGTCAAGGCTGCGCAGCTTCCCCGGGACGCCAATCTCTTCCCTCGACTGCCTCCTCTTTGCCCATCTCGCCCTCATGACCCAACCCGCCGTCCCGCGCTCCTTCCTCCGCGAATGCCTCGACCTCAAAACCCCGCGCCTGCGCGCCTTCGTCGACGACATGCTGCACACGCACATCGTCCGGCCCGGGCCCCTCCCCTGGGCCGACCCCGAGCCCGTGCCCCTCGCCCGCTTCGGCGGACGCGTGCTCGACTCCCTCGTGCGCCACGTCCCCGGACTCGGCGACCACTACGCCGCCGAGGTCCGCGCGCGCGCCGAGCAAGGCCGCTCCGGGCTGGACCGCGACGTCGCCGTGCTCGTCCTGGGCACGCTGGCGGCGGGCGTCGCCGCCGGGTACGGCGTCCTGCGGTACCGGGCCCTGCAGCCATTCGGCGAGCCGGCGCAGACGTGGCGGACGAGTCGCGGCGCCAGGCTCGGGGAGTTTGGCGAGCTCGGGTCCATGCTGAGCAGCGCGCTGGGGCCGTTGCCGACGGGTGGGGCGGCGTACGAGCGGGGGACGGGAGGATTAGCGGCCGGCGGCCGGCTCGTAGATATAGACTCGGACGTCGACTAGCAAGGGGGAGATGATCCGGGGGTTCTTACAGAGATGATCTTGCAGGGTCGATCTCTTGCAGGGTCGAGCTTTTTCAATGTGAAGCCATATCATGGCGAAAGCCAAGTTGATAATCGATCCGTCCAGGTGTTTCACTTGATTGCGAGCCCTTGTTTGCCAACGGTTTTTTTTCTCTATCCTCAAAGATGAGAGCTGCAAACGATCAATAGCATTGTCAAATTCCACTCCCCGCCATTCCATCTCCAGTACTCTCGCTCCGCCATGAGAAAGATCAATTGGTGTAGAAAATCAATCAATACCGTACTATATCTGCCGGACCTCCTGCCCGACCATGTCCGGCCTCTCCAGCTCCCACTCATCCCTGATCACCGCAAAAGCAAAGTCCGCCACCAGGAGGCTCTGCCCAAGGCTCCACACCAGCGTGATGGCGTAGAAGAAATTTGCGTTGCCGCTCCCGGCGTAGATCCACAGGTGGTAGAAGGCGGGGCCGAGGAAGGTCGCGTAGAGCATGGTGGATGAGGCGACGTATGTGTAGCGCATGACGGGCCGGATGTGCTCGTACATGGAGAACATGGCGAGGAACAGGCTCGTGTCCGCGACGGAGGGGTAGG
Source organism: Escovopsis sp. AC (assembly GCA_003055955.1). Lineage (NCBI taxonomy): Eukaryota > Fungi > Ascomycota > Sordariomycetes > Hypocreales > Hypocreaceae > Escovopsis > Escovopsis sp. AC. The sequence continues at coordinate 958,691 of NQYS01000001.1, read as the reverse complement.
GCTTGAAGACGGCGAAGATGCCGAGCAGGACGGTGAGTACGGTGAGGGGCTGTGCGCGCAGGCGGATGGTGACGCCGCCGACGTAGGACGCGAGGTGGAGCCAGAAGACGGCGAGGTAGAAGGCGCGGAAGGGGTCGAAGAGCTCGATGAAGAAGTACCACCACAGGCCGACGTTGGGGGTCAGGTCGGAGAGTGTCAGCTGGATGCCGTATGTGCGGGCCAGGAAGTCCCAGGAGTTGCCCGTGAGCGCGTACGAGACGCCCAGCAGCAGCGACGTGCACGCGGCGACGACGGCGACGCTCTGGGCGGCGAAGCGGACCGCGCAGCCGGTGCGGCGCTTCTCGGGCTGGCGGTCGAAGGCGAGGAGCACGAGCGGCGGCAGGAGGAGGATCGGGTACATGGAGAGGTAGGAGGCGAACGAGATGGCGACCATGGCGGCGATTGGCGAGCCGTGGACGGCTTTGGATATGGCCTCGAGGATGGCGCAGGTGGTGAAGACGCTGGTTGATCGTCCGACGCATGTCGCGATGGTATACGGGTTGAAGAGGAAGCTTTTGCCGAGGCCAATACGTGATAAGCAAGCGGTCCCCCCCCCCCCCCTTTGATAGGTGTATGTACTCACGCTGCGGCGACAGGCAATCCCAATGCCCGCCTCTCGCTCCGGGCCGACTTGAAGAGGCGTGACTCGGCGGCCTCTCCCGAGTTGGCGATCCTCAGGAGGGAATGCGCGGCGAACAGGTCCATGAGGATGTAGACGAGCGACGTGAAGATGGGCCAGGCCTTGACGTCGGGGAGCAGCGAGAACAAGGGCAGCAGCAGCGGCGCCTGGTGGTAGACGCCGCCATCGTACGGCCAGACATTGTGGTTATACAGGAACAGGCCCTCCTGGACTGTGGCAAGAGACAGAAGTCAGCGCAATTCGTCCTACTTTCATGAAGCGCCTTATTTTGGGGGGGGGGGGGGGGGGGCGCTCCGCATCGCCTACGTCGCTTGAAGCTCGTGACCGGTGTCGAGACCTCGACGCGCCCGGTCAGCAGGTCGGGAAGATCGGAGAATACGGTGAAGAGGGCGAGCCGGAGCAGGGCGGCGCCGGCGTAGAGACCGAGCCTGCCTCGCAAGCTTGTGGTTGTGGTCGTCGTCATGGCGTTATCCGGGCCATGCTGCCTTGCGGGGGGGAGTTTCGAGGAGGTCGTGGAGGCTCGAGTCGCTCCAATGGGTCTTCGGCGGAGGCCAGTTGGCCGTTGGATTGATGGATCAATGGAATCAATGGAATTGATGAGCGACTCAAATGCGCTACGGAGTTTCTATGGATCAATCCATCAACTATAGAGGGAAGGTGATGGGCGCTCCAGGTCGATCCTTCCACTATTGCTTGGGGGTCACAGCGCTGAGCAGTGCCCTGAAGCGCGCCGCGGCAAGAGCCCCGCATAGGCGCGCGTCAACGTGGTTTAGCGAGCACGCTGTCTCGATCCTTCAGTCACCGCACAGTGCGCGTCGCGGCTCTCTCTGCACGGGAAAAGTGGGCTGGGCGGTGAGGCGGCTCGCTTGCAAGGGCGTGTGGCGCTTACCCGGGACTTTGAAGCGCTAATCCATTATCGGGCGGCAGAATGGGCGGTCAGGCGCGGCAGAAATATGAAATCTCCAAGCTCTGCGTCGCCAGAAAAAAAAAAAAAAAAAAGTCGTCGAGGCCTATTGAGCAGCGATTCTGCCGCTCCAGATCCTGTCAAGCAGACAAAAAACAGCAACAGCAAAAGCAACAGTCCGCAATGGCCAGAATAAAGAAGAAGGGAAAGGCCGGCGCGGCCAAGAACTACATCACCAGGAACCAGGCGATCCGCAAGCTGCAGCTCAGTCTCGCCGACTTCCGCAAGCTGTGCATCTGGAAGGGCATCTTCCCCCGAGAGCCCCGGAGCAGGAAGAAGGTGTCCAAGTCCTCAACGGCGTCGACCACCTTCTACTACACAAAGGACATCCAGTACCTCCTCCACGAGCCGCTCGTGCAAAAGTTCCGCGACCACAAGGTCCTGGAGAAGAAGATCTCCAAGGCGCTCGGCCGCGGGGACGTCTCCGACGCCGCCCGCCTCGAGGGCAACGCCAAGCGGCCCGAAAAGACGGGCAAGCCCGCCTACACCCTCGACCATGTCATCCGCGAGCGCTACCCGACATTTGTCGACGCGCTGCGCGACCTGGACGACTGCCTCTCCATGCTCTTCCTCTTCGCCAACCTGCCCTCGACCTCGACCGTCCCCGCCAAGATGATTGCCCGATGCGAGCGCCTGACCCTCGAGTTCCAGCACTACCTCATCGTCTCCAAGAGCCTCACAAAGTCCTTCCTCTCCATCAAGGGCATCTACTACCAGGCCAGCATCCAGGGCGAGGACGTCCTCTGGCTCGTGCCCTACAAGTTCAACCAGAGGGTCGTCGGCGACGTCGACTTCCGCATCATGGGCACGTTCGTCGAGTTCTACATGACCCTCCTCGGCTTCGTCAACTTCAGACTCTACACGTCCGTCGGCCTCAAATACCCGCCCAAGTTCGACAGCGTCAAGGATGACGACGCCGCCGAACTCGGCGCCTTCACCCTCGAGGGCAAGACCCTGGTCGGGGACGCCGGCGGCGAGGAGCCCAAGAAGCTCGAGGACGTCGCAGCCCACCGGCCCGACCCCAAGGTCCAGGCCGCCGTCAACAAGGTCTTGAAGAACATGGAAGTCGGCAGCAATGAGACCGAGGAGGCCGCCGACGCCGACGCCGACGCCGCGGCTGAGGACGAGGAGATGACGGGTGTCATCGACAAGTTCGAGCCCGTCGCCCCCGGCGGCGACGTCCTCCTCCAGCCCGCCCATGGCAGCAGCGACCCCGCCTCGCTCTTCTCCAACTTCACCGTCTACCTCTCCCGCGAGACGCCCCGCCAGCACCTCGAGTTCATCCTCAAGGCGTTCGGGTGCAAGCGCGTCGGATGGGACGCCGTCCTCGGAGGCGGCGCCTTCACCACTAACGAGCTCGACCCCGCCATCACACACCAGATCGTCGACCGGCCGCCCATAGTGGCCGCCGCGAGCGAGGAGGGAGACGGCGAGGACAACCAGACTGCACAGAAGCTCGCGCCCAACAGGCGGGTGCCCGGCCGGATATATGTCCAGCCCCAGTGGGTGTGGGACAGCGTCAACGACCTGGAGCTGAAGGAGGCCCACATGTACGCGCCGGGCGCGTCGCTGCCGCCGCACCTGAGTCCCTTCGTCAAGAAGGTCCAGGGCGCGTACGACCCCACGATGCCCCTCGAGGACCAGGAGCCCGAGCACGAGGCCCTGGAGGCCGGTGATGAGGAGGCGGAGGAGGACGGAGAAGAGGAGAGCGCGGAGGGTATGGACGTCGCAGGGTCCGAAGACGAAGACGAGGATGAGGACGGCGACAACGACGACGAGGACGCCGACGAGGACGAGGACGAGGACGAGGATGAGGAGGATGAAGACTCTGCCGCCCAGCGACAGCGCGAGCTAGAGGCCGAGCTGACGGGCAAATCGGTCAAGAACCAGGCGGTCGATGCCAAGACCAAGGCTAGAGGGGACGCCAAGAAGGCGCTGGTGAAGAAGAACAAGGAGGAGGCCGAGGAGCTGGAGCGGGCCAAGGGCATGCTCAGCAAGAAGAAGAGGAAGCTGTACGAGCAGATGGTGTACACCAATAATAAGAAGAGCAGCGAGGACGCCAAGCTGCGGTCCAAGAGGAGAAAGTACGAGAAGGAGAAGGCGAAAGGAAAGGCATAGGCGGGAAGGGGGGGGGCTGCGATGTTTCGTTCAATGGCTACTATGTTGTGTACACGGCGCATATGAGACGTTGAATATTTTTGTGTTTTCTGCGGTAATGGTTTTTCAAATAGACTTCATCCATGGCTTTGATTTCATGACCATCTTCTCAATGCTCCCCAAGCAATTTCACAACCAAAATGTGATGGATGATTCTCTGCTTGTATCGCCAGTGTCTGACACACGCACGATCAATGAATTTTACCTCCTTTTTTTTTTTTTTTTTTTTTTTGGCTCGCAGACTCGCCTTGAAAAAATTACATCATCTACCTCTTCTACTCCGTAGCGCGCAGAGCTTCAACGTAACTTCACTTCACTTCACTTCACCTCATTTCTCTCCACCCCAACGAACAAAATCTCATGCTCGCTGCCGCCGAATATTCTTCATCTAGATAAGCTGAATGCCTTCACATATTACGGACTCAGGTAGAGCACCTGGACCTCATGGCGCGCAGCTCGCCCGAGTGGAACCTCGACAGCGATGAGATCGCGTCCGTCACCTCCCAGGACCTCCACGACCACCGCCCGAACCGCTGGGCCGGACGCGCCTCGACATGGCGCGAGTTCACCAAGGAGGAGCGCCATCTGTGGCGAACGATGAAGCAGCTCGAGGATCGCGATCTGGCCATCCATCTGTACAACGCGCATGCGCTGAAGAGGCGAGGGCGGGATCCCGCGACGGCGCAGGACGTGACCGTCACGATGGTATGTTCTAGACTGCTTCACTGATGGTCTACTCCAATGTTCCCCCCCCCCCCCCCCCCACCCCCCCCCCCTCACTCC
>NQYS01000001.1:936185-949342 GCA_003055955.1 Escovopsis sp. AC | reverse complement strand
GGTGGTGGGGGGTGATTCCCGCTGGCTGAGGGCGAGACTCTAGCTGCGGAGGGATGTCACTGGCTTCCGTGTAGAAGAGTACCTGTTTACTCTGCCATACGAGGAGATGGGCTTGCGGGATGAGCAACGAAGGATGGTATGGTTTGGTGTGCGTGACGGAAAAAAGAATGAATGAGAAATGAGCGGAAAGACAGGATGAATTGATGGGATGAGTGAGGAGAAAGACAGGTGAGGAGAAGAGGGACGTTGAAGCTGGAACGTCACAAGAAGCTGTGGCTCAGTCCACTTTGGGCGAGACTGGCCGGCGTCGATTGTGGCTGAGCCTCCTCGTGTCACAACGCCTGGACTCGGTCCATCTCATCCTCTGGATCCTCTGCGGTCACGTCACTCACGATCCGGGCGAGGATGGATGGGTTATCAAGGAGATCATCATGAGAATTCATTGTTCGCGTCAATACATTTCCTACATACTAGTATTCATCCGTCATATCCAACACGGGCATTGTCTCATCCTCCTGGATTACCATCAGCTATCCGATCCATCCATCCATCCATCCATCCATCCACCCGTCCATCCTCCGTCCCATCAAGCTCCACACTGCGAATCAACAGCCGGCCTTCTCCTGGCCCTCACAGCCGAGCATGAACTAGCTCCCCCAGGTGCTCGTATCCTCCTGCGCCGGGTAGAAGAAGGCGACGACGCCGATGATGCAGTAGACGGCGCACAGCAGCGCGCCCTCGAGGTAGTTGCTCCGGCCGTCGAGGACGAGGAAGTTGACCATGAAGGCGGAGACGAAGAGGCAGACCGTCTCGAAGAGGGTGAAGTAGAGCGTCATGTCCTTGCCGATGATCCAGCCGAGGATGACGACGAGCGGCGTGACGAAGATGGCGATCTGGATCGAGCTGCCGACGGCGACGCCGATCGCCAGATCCATCTTGTTCTTCATGGCCACGGTGAGCGCCGTGACGTGCTCCGCCGCGTTGCCGACGATGGGCAGCAGGATGAGCCCGATGAAGGCCTCGCCGAGGCTCGAGTCGCTCGTCACCTCCTCGATCGAGCCCACGAGGAACTCGGCACACGCGGCCACCAGGCCCGTCGTCACGAGCAGCAGGATCACCGCCGCCCACTGCGACAGGTGCTCCTCATCGTTGTGCTCGTCGTCGTCAGGGTGGCGCCCCGCGCGGTCGAGCGCGGAGAGCGGGATCCGGGCGGGCAGCATGGCGCCGGGGGCGCGCAGGGAGTATTCACGGAGTCTGTCGGGCAGGGAGTTGGTCCGCCGGATGCCGAGCCGGACGCGGGGGACCGGGCCGGCCGGCGCGCTCGGCAGGGCGTCGGCCTGGGGCTTCTGGACGAAGACGGTTGGTGCCAGGTTCCTGACAGACATGGTGCGCAAGCCAGGAAACGGCTTCCTCAAAGCACTGTTGCTTACATTGCTCGGGCCGCCACCACCATCGCCATTGCCGCTGCCGTCGCCGTTGCTGTCGCCATTGCCATCCGCACCCGTCTGCTGGCCAGAATTGTCCTGGACGCGTGCTGGGATGGCAAAGTCGAGACGGCGCGGCTCCCCCTCGCGAAGTGCCTGGTGGGTGATCCGGTCGCCGACGGGAGACTGGACGCTGGCGGCGGCGGCGGCAGTATTGGTGGTATTGGTGGCGGGCTGCGCGTCGAAAGCGCTTCCTCGGCGTTGATGATGATGGTGATGGTGGTGGTGGTGGTGGTGCTGGGAGCGCCTCTTCCTGTGCTTCTTGCGGAGGCTCCGGGAGCCACGGCCCTTGCCGTTATGGTGAGGTCTCTCTGCGTCGTCATCGGCCTCTTCGCGGGGGTGGTGGTGGTGGTCCAAGAAGAGGCGGGGGACGGCGGGACGGGAGGACGAGAACTCGAGCGTGGCCGCGGCGGCGGCGACGGCGGCGGCCTCGTCGAGGGGAGAGGCGTTTGTCCTGAAGGAGGTGCTCCTGCTGAGGTCGTGACGCTCGGTGGAGCCTGCGGAGGATCTGCGCCTCCTGCCGGCGCGGAGGACCTTTTTCATCCTGCGCTTGACGGTGTCGCGGGAGTAGCCGGAGTCGTCGGAGTCGGAGCTGTCCGAGGAGCTCGAGTCGGAGCTGGAGGTGTCGAGCCAGGCGGCAGCGGGGCCGGGGACGGACTCAGCGTCGACGATGTGCTGGGGGGTGGACTCGTAGAGGTAGGCGTGGGACTTGAGCTGGAAGAGCAGGTAGATGATGTAGACGATGAGCAGGATGACGCTGGTGCCGCGGCTGATCTTGAGGGACTGGTCGTCGGCGCGGCGGGTGTCAGCGAAGGAGGCGTGGAAGGCGGTGGGCAGGACGAGGCTAATGACGCTGAGACTGAGGAGGCAGGCGCTCATCTGCGTGACGGTGCTGTTGTAGACCTGCTCGCGGTAGCGCAGGCCGCCGAAGAAGAAGCACATGCCGAGGATGAGGAGCAGGTTTGCGAGGATGGAGCCGAGCAGGGAGGCCTGGACGATGCGGATCTCGTTCTTTGCGAGGGCGATGATGAAGATGATGAGCTCGACGGCGTTGCCGAATGTGACGTTGAGCAGGGCGCCGAGGGCGTCGCCCATCTTGCTGGCGACGGACTCTGTGGCGAAGCTGAGGAGGCCGGCGAGGGGGATGATGGCGATGCAGTTGACGGCGAAGACGACGCCGCCGTGGATGCTGCTGATCTGGGAGGTGATGATGCCGAGGGGCACGAAGACGAGGAGGACGTTCATCCAGCTGTGGGTGGCGACGAGCCAGCAGGACCGGCGGATCTCCTGGAGGAGCGTCTCCCTCTGCCCGGCGGGACCCTCGTGGGGGCCATGCTGGGAGTCGTGGGCATCGCCGCCCTCTTTTTGATGCTGGTCGGCGAGAGCGCCGGCGTGGATCTCGAGGATGTTGCTGGTTGGGGTGGTTCCGCGGCGGGACTTGGGATCACCTATAAAAGACCCCTGCCTCTCCTCTTTACCAGAGGGGGCGAGCGGGATCTGGACATGGAGGGTGCTGTGGGAGCGAGAGGAGGAGTCTGAAGCGGGGGGCTGGAGCTTCTCGCTGGAGACGGTCTGGTGGTCGATTACGCCGGTGACGCCGGTAGAGACGCTGGAGGTGCGGGCATCGTTGCTGCCGGTATCGGGGCGGGCGGGGGGGATTTCGGAGATGGGCTGGAGGAGGAGGAGGTCGTTCACGGCCTGGACATGATCAGGCTGGAGCTCGATGGTTGTGGTGGAGTCGCGGGGGAGTCCATGCGCGCCGGGGTGCGGTCCAGAGCGTTTGGAGGCTGTTGTATCGGGGGGATCTTGAGAGGCTTTCTTCATCGAACAGGTGGCTGAGGGAGCACGGGTAGGGGTGCTGATTGGAGAAGCCAAAAAAAAAAAAAAAAAAAAAAAAAAAAAGGGGGGGGGGAATTCCTGGAAGAGAAGAGGGAGCACAGCACCGCTCGATGGCAGCGTGGGAAGTGAGCGAGTGGGTGAAGTCGAGACGGGTTTGGGAGAAGAATCCCAGGAAAAGAAATAAGAGAAAAAGAAAAGAAGAGAGAGAGAGGGGAGCTAGAGGAGGCTTTCGGTAAGCAAGAGAGAGAGAGAGAGAGAGAGAGAGAGAGAGAGAGAGAGAGGCCAAACGAGAGGGCCGGGGGTTAAAGGAGACGAGGATGGGAAAGGGTTTAAGTAGGTACTCCGTACTCCGTATTCGGTACGGAGCACTCGTAGGCATTTCTGGGGACGCGAGGCGGGAGGGAGGCTTCGCTTCAATCGCTTCAATCCAAGCACGGCTTCACTGGAACTTGGCACCAGGTGCGGGTACAAAGAACCAGCCGTCTGTGGGGAATCCGCACCCGCTGGATGCTCGATCGTGAATGGACTGCAGCCCCTGGCCGGTACGTGTGCGGTACGTTCGCGATACCTGACGGCGCCATCCAAACGCCGGTGCTTCCCGCCAAACACCGGCAACGGATGGCGTGATGCCACGTAGCTCGTCCGTAGCGCGGCTCTTGGCAGCGGGTGCCGATTCTTGTGTCTGTCGCACCATCTGCATCTGCATCTGCATCCGCATCTGCATATCTCACATTCGCACCATCCTCAGCATTCTCAGTCAACATTCGCACCGTGCAGCTCAAGGAGAGTTCAATCCAAGCTTCAAAGACATGGCGTCAATGAGTTGATCAATCAATCCTCCGTCCATCTCTGCCAGTCCCAGGTAGAGATCAATCAATACTACGGAGTACGTATGTACGGAGTAGTAGCTACTCATTGTGCCCAGATCCTGGTCACGGGCAGCCGCGCCTTGCTAGACCCGCAGGGCGATGACAAGACCCGGCCGATCAGCGGGCCACCTCGCGATCCCCGGAGCGTCGACTCATGACCTCAATGCAGAGCTCGTTATCAAGCTACTGTGCTCCGTACAGGCCAGGCATCAAGGCTCGTTGATCCATCAAGTGCTCCGTACTCCGTAGTATCTCTTTATATCTCTGTGACTGTCGAATCGGGCATCAGCAACAACGGTGAGCAAACGAGGTCTCCAACAGACACGGACCTCCCCTCGTGCTTCGTGCTTCTTCTCCGCAAAGAAAGGGGAACCCTGGCACCATCGCGGGGCTGTGGGCCGCAGCTTCTGCGTCGAGATCAACAGCAAACGCCCCACCTCGGAAGTGGAGACTCGCATTATCAGAGTGGGGCCAAAGCTAAGCTAAGCTAAGCTAAGCCAAGATAAGCCAAGCCAAGCCAAGCAATCAGGTGATCGATTGATCCATCCTCGGAAGGAGCGCTGGACGTGTTGATTCATACTCCGTATGTAGATCAGGAAAGACGATTCATATAAATCCATATTGCATTCGAATCCATCCATCAATATCGTCAAGGCTCAAGTCTTGAACTTGGCATGGAGCTCTTTCAATCGGTCCAATTCTTTGAGGGGATACACGGAGTACATGTAGTGAGCCCAAGGATGCGGAAAGCACCAGACCCCTGGCATCCACCGCACACATCCAAGTCTTCACAGTGAACACGTATCAAACCCAAACCCAGGATGGACGCCCACATCACAATGCCCATCCATCTCCCTCCACCTCCATCCCCATCCCCATCCCCATTCAGCCCACGACGTCCCGCCCACCGAGTTGACCTCATCAGCAGGAATGAACGGGCCCAAGCAAGTAATGGATCGCAGAGATTCCATTGATGGTGAAGCACTACCGCAGACTCAATTTCAGCGACAAGGGAAAAGCACAGGCAAAGGAATGACGACAGGTGCAAGCATCTATTCAACACATGGACGGACGCTTCCACTCCACTCACATCAAACAACCTCGAGTCCATCTCTCCCGCATCGATCAAGCCCATCTCCCCATCTACCCTCCTTCAGTCAACTCTCGGCTTCCCCACCACGGAATCCCAATGTAGGACGTCAAGAAAAACGTGCTGAATGATATTCTCGCGCATATGATGATGATTACAAACAGAGTGTAAGCTGGCTTTGGCTCAAACTTCACAAAGAAAAAAGGAGAAAGAAATAAAAGAGAAAAAAAGAACAAGCCAGAGCAAACCATGCCTCGCCAAATCCAGGATCGTCGGGAACTTTCAGTCGGACAAAGTGAAAGCCCCCAGAGTTGAAAGGAAAGACCACTCCCTCGTCCTCGTCCTCGCACTACTCTTACCCTCCCCTCCCTCCTCTTCTCTTCGAACCAGCTCCTCTTCCTTTTATTCCTCTTCTTTCCTTTTTTTTTTGTTTTTTTTTTTTGCTCTCTCGCCTGCTTGTATATTGCGCAAATGTCCCCTCCCCCCCTCTCCCCCTTTGCTCCCCAAATCACCGTTCATCCCCACTCCTCGCTTTGCCTCGCCTCCTGAAGAAGTCCATCACGCGCTTAGCAGCCCCGCTACTTCCCTCATGGCCGTGGTACTGTTCTTGGTCGTAGGCGTCCGTGAATCGCTTGTGCTGCTTCTGAAGCCCTCCTCGGCCTGCCCTGCCCATAGGCTCCCCTTGTCCCTCGTATGCCTCGGGCTCTGTTGACGGTCGTCGCATTTCCACAGACATCCCCGACCCGTTGTTCATGTGGCCATCTTGTTGCATGTAGCCGGGAGCCGCACTCTGCCTCCTGCTGCTGTCCATCTGGGCCGACTTGTATCGTTGGTGCTTGACCGGAGATTTCCTCGCCTCCTGGCTGCCGTCGTACAAATCATCGTAGAACGGCGAGCTCGCCCTGGCTTCCCCCTGGGCGACGAAGCTCCTTGACTGGCTGGTCGGCGGATCCTGAATGGGCAGGTCTTGCTGAGAGTCTGCATCGGATGGCGGGGCGCTTTCCTGGTCCTTTCCGAGGCCAACGCCCTTGAGGGTGAACGACGCGGGCAACAGTGAGAATCGGCGGCGTTCCTTCTTTTCGATGGAATCCTGGGAACCGTTTGTCATGCTTCCGCTTTGCTTCTTCCCCAGAAAAGAGAATGACCGTCGTGAGGATTTCGACTCGATCGACTGGCGAGGCCGCAGCTCCTCTCCGGGGGGGCCGGCATTGGCCATGCTGATGGGCGGGTACTTCTTCGACTTCTCGGCCGGCTGCTGTTCCGCCTTCTTTCCCTTGCGTCCAAAGACCGAGCCGTTGCGGCCCAGGATCTTGGAGCCTAGATCCCCTATCGTACTGGATCGCTTGTGCCCTCTCCCTTCCCCGCCCTTGCCTTCTTGCGCTCCTGACATCTTGGAAAATTTGGGGGGAGCACCGCCGTTCGGCCTGCCCATGCCGTCTATCTCTCCCGCAGGTGATGGCTGCTGAATGCGGCCTTGGGCATTGGTGTCTGCGACCGCCGGAGGAGCGGGCTGCCCGTAGTTGCCCCTGAGGGCGAGTGATGTGGCAGACTGGGATGAGTTCCCGGTCTGGGGCCTCATCCCCCCAGCGCCATAGTCAGAATGAGTCCGCATCTCGCGTGACTGTCTCGATATCGGGGGGCAGTTGTTCTGCGAGCTCGGTGGTCGCCTGCTTTGAGGGGGCCTCGACTGGCCGTCTCGAGTGGCTGAGGGATCGCGGGGCAGGGGCTTCTCGTACGCGTTCGGTTCCTGACCGTCAGGGCAATATCGAGGAGCTGGCTGAGTCGATGGCCGCGAAACGTCTCCCTCCGCGCCGCGCTGAGTCTGTGTGACCGGGGCAACATATTCGACCTGCACGGTCCGGCGCTTGTTGTCCTTGCTGGTCCGCTGTGCCGCAACATCCACAGGGCTGTCAATCTTGCCGTGGGTCTTGGCTAGGCCGCCAACGCCGCCGGGGCCGGGTGACTTGGTCTTGGGCGTTTCTCGGACGGAAGCGCTTCTTGCGACCATCGGTCCCTCTGCAAAGTCCGCTGTCGTAGCGCTGACGCTGTGGACCTCCGATGGCGAGGTTGTGGAGCTTGTGATGAACTCCACGACGTGGGCGTATTCGCTGAGCCAGCTGTGACGGGCGACCTCGAAGAGGTCTGCACGCTTCCTGGGGTTTGGCACCAGAATCCGTCGGAGGAGATCTCGAGCGTGCGGCGTGACATACTCGGGGAATGTGAGTGGTGTAGTGACGATGTACTTGTATAGGAGATTGATGTTGTCGCCTTCGGGGTTGGCTGGGTCATCATCAAAGGGAAGGTAGCCGGCAAGCATGGCATACTGTAGGTTGAACAGAGGATTAGCTTAGGATCAGGGGCAGGGCGCGAGAGGTTAAGAAAAAAAAAGGCCATTTAGAAAGCACGCGTACCAGAATGACACCACAGCTCCATACGTCAACCTTTCGGCCGGTATAGAGGGAGTCGCTCACGACGAGCTCCGGGGCAGCATAGCACGGACTGCCGCAGCTGGTCTGCATCAAATCGCCCTTTCGAGTGCCATTTGCCTTGATCTTGTCGAGGCCCAGCCTCTTGACGAACTCGCGATCGGAGAGATTCAGCTCCTCCTCCTCGGTCAACTCGTCGTGCGCGTCGAACGTGTTGGCGAAGCCAAAATCGGTGATGATGATGTTGCGATTGCGATCCAGGAGCAGATTTTCCAGCTTCAGGTCACGATGCACGATGCCTTTCTTGTGGAGGTAGCCGACGCCAGAGATGAGCTGGGAGAACAGTCGGCGCGCCGAGTTATCTTTCAGGTAGCGATGATTTAAGATGTAGTCGAAGAGCTCGCCTCCGGACGCGTATTCGAGGATGATGCCGATATACCTGTCCGTTTCCACCATGTCTATCAATCTGACGATGTTGGGATGATGAATGCCACGCAGGATCGTGACTTCACGCTTGATCTTGGCGAGGCGCGAGGGATTGGCGCCCACGCTATCCCTTTTGATCAATTTGATTGCAACCTAGAGGATTCAGGATTAGTTGAAGGCTCCCCAACTCGTTGCAGGCCATTGTGCCGGCGGCGGCAGCGATGAAGACTGAGGCACTAGCGGAGGAAGAAGGGAAAGGAAAGGGGAAGAAGAGGAAGAATAAGAGAATGATGATAATCATGATCATGAGGATGATGATCCGATGAAGAAGAAGAAGAAGAAGAAGAAGAAGAAGAAGAAGAAGAAGAAGACGGCCAGGGGAATGATGACAGGCCAGAAGAAGAATCACCGAGACTCACCTGAACGCTACTATCTTGTTTCCAACCCAGCTTGACCTTTCCAAATTCACCCTCGCCAATGGTGTTTCCCAGGATGAAGTCGCCAAACTTGGTCGTGGATTTGTGGCTCCGGCTATGATCCTGTCTGCTTCGAGACTTTGGCTCCTGGCCACCGGTGCTCGCTGGCATGACCACGGGCGATGCCGCTGCGGCGGCAGCCGCGGCCGCGGCCGCGGCGGCACCATCCAGAGCACTCACGGCATACTGATTGGCTCGAGCGTCGTGGAAGTGGGCATCGTCGCCATTGGCGGCCGGTCGATTGGAGGTATCGTTCGCCTGGCGCGTGGTCTTCGTGTTGGCCGCGGGATTGGTGCGAATCGGGATGGAGAGGTCGACGGGCTGGCCCTCTCGGGCGGACGAGTGCGCGCCGGCGTCCTGGGGGCCTTGCGCGCCTCTTCTACCCTTGGTGTCGGCAGCCCCGTTGGCATCAACGCGAGAGCCAGCCTGGGAAGTGTCGACTTGTCTGTGTTGGGGAGAAGGGGTCATCTTCTCGCTGTTTCGCCTTTGGGAAGCGGGTGGCGGATAGGCGGACGAGGAACGCGGAGGAGCGACGGGAACCGCGTTCGAGGGCGAGGAGCGGTCAGGCCCAGGGGCCTTGTGCTCGGAGGGACGAGCGACGCCAGCGACGGCGGAGCGGGAAGTCGAAGTCAGCGAAGGGTTTTGGTCGAAGGGAACCTGGGCGGCGGCGCTGGTTCTGCGAGAGGGAGGGCGTTTCGTCGTCGTCGTTGGTGATGCTGTCGATGCGGACCGGTGGTGGGCATTGTAGATTTCCCTGTTTGGGGGCGGCTGCGCCTGCGAGTACTGCCGGGTAGCAGTCGTCGACGGCAACACTGATGGCTGGGGCGGGGCCGTTTGCAACGCAGCCGACATCTTCCACGCTACGACGCGTGAGTGTCAACGCGAGAGATCGTGCGACGGGGATTCTGGATTTGGGGGGTCGAGAGGATGGATGTGGACGGGCGGACGAGACGGCTCGGTATGGGATGCCTGTGTTTCGTTGCTTTTTTTTTCTCTCCCTCTCTCACTCTCGCTCTCGCTCTCTCTGTCTCTTTTTCTCTCTCTTGCTGTCGCTCTCTCTCGCTCTCCCCTTCTGGCCCCCCCGGCGGGTGGCTTCGGCGGCTAGACGAGTACGTTTAAGCAACACACCGTACTCCGTACCTGGGTCGAAATCTCCTAGCAATCTGCAATGCAAGGACTAGCGTCGGAAGAGCTCCTGGCCGTGGTTGTTGGTATCAGCTGAAGAAGCCCGCGGTCTGTTGGAGATGGGGATATCGATCAATGTAGGCACGAGAGGTAGTATCAATGTATTGAGCTGTTTCGTGTCGAGGCGGCAGCGACTGAGGGTGTTTGAGGCGGGAGAGGGAACAAAAAAAAAAGCGAGACAAGAAGGATGCGGATGCGGCCAAGCAAATGCAAGGCAGCGTGATGGCAGATCTCGGGGGAACGGGGGGACGGGGGGGACGGGGCGATGGACCTGACGCGCAGAAGAGGAGCTGCAAATGATTGATACCGGTGGATTGATTGATTGATTGATGCCAATGCACTCCGACTTGGGTTATTTCGTGGATGGTTCGTACGGGCGGCTGCAGCGATACGGGTTTTCGTTGTTTCACGGAATGAGCGTCTTGGGTAGGTGCCAACGCCAGTTCCAGTGCCAGTTCGAATGCCAGAGCCAGAGCCAGAGCCAGAGGTCTTGGATCCAGGCCCACCTCGAGGTCCTCTCGTCTTTTGGTACGAGTACCTGTACTCGTGAGTATGTAGAACTCGGACGGGGCTCCGGAGGGCAGAGGCTGGAGAAAAGTGGTCTCCCGCTTGTTGGAGTGGACTCTGTGGAGAGGTCGAAACAGGGGGATGCCCGGCGGTGCGTGGAGCTGGCAAACAAGGTGGAGGCGCAGGAGGCTTGGAGGGCGGGAAATCTGACAGTGGGTGGGTGTGTTGGAAGTGTCTCGCCAGCAGAGGTCACCAATGAGCATGGATGAATGCGAGGCGTCCTGTCAAAGGAGCAGTATGTACGAGTAATACTCCGTACTCGTATGTATGTATGTGCGGAGTAGATCTGCTCGGGGAGAGGCGATCTTGGGCGTGACCGCTGCCGCCACGACCGCTGCCGTTGTCGTCGTCAATGTCGTCGTCTCACTGTCGCTGTCGCTGTCGCTGTCGCTGTCGCTGTCGTCGTTGTTGTCGCCGCCGCGGTGGCCGTCGTCTCCGTCGTGAGGTCAGTCAGCCAACCAGCACAGCCAGGCGGGGACGAGACTTGTCGTGTCTGTCTGGTGGCGCCGGCCAGCAGCCTGAATGCAGCGGGCGATGAGGTTGAAGATGACGGCAGGATCGTGTTCCACAGGCTGCATGGAGCGAGCGAGCGAGCGAGCTTGCTGGCGAGAGCGAAAGGATTGATCGATTGTTGATGGATCAATCGATGGAAACAGTGGATACAGGTAAGGTCTACTCCGTAAGGAGGAGGAGGATGGCCTGGAGGAGGAGGTCGAGGTTCTGGGGATGGCACCCCAGCAGGAAGGAGCTGCTGAAGGTGCCTGCTGGCCTCTCGAGTCGTCTACCTGTACTCCGTAGCGCCAGCGCGACCCTGGTGCATGTACTCCGTACCCGGTACATTGATGGATGGATCGATTGATTCCAGGTCCTCAGTCGAGCTTTCCTCACGGGCTACGAGTACGACTCAGTACAGGTAAGTACTATCGAGTCCATCTACGGAGTACTCCGTACATAGGCGGGCCATCGTGGCTCCGAGGGAGGCTGGAAGGAAGGTGCCAGGAAGGTGCCCCGATGGCTGGGGAGGAGCCACCTGGCGGCGAGGACCAGGTCTGGGTCCCAGGTTAGAACAGGCCGAGGTGCTCGTACTCCGTACAATTGATCAAATCCATCTTTGATCCCGACATTGGGGACACTTCAAGAAACCTCCAGCTTTTTCTTCTACCAGCGCGCTATCGGGGCCCTGCAGCGGACCCTCTCCGGGCGCGACTTGCGCAGTCTGGGCAGGACCGTCTCGTACCGGTAGCGGCCGGGTTACTAGTACTCCGTACTCCGTACAGGTAGTGGCACTCCGTAGGTAGTGCGAGGTTCCTTGCATGGGCCATGCCAGCATAAAGCTCGACCTTGGGACTTTGGAAGGAACGGAGAAATCCGTACTAATGGAGTACTGCTCCGTACAGGGAATGTACAGGTACATCGACTTGAGTGCCATCATGTCCGGCGGGAGCAGGTGCGATGGAGGAGCTCATCGGCGGGTCCCCATTTTCCCAGCGTCGGTGAGAAACACCTCATCCAGCGGGTGCCGATACTTTGACAATACTTTTGGTACAGGTACTGTGAGCCTGGCGCCTCGAAGATTGCATTACATACACCCCATCACTCAAGCTTGGCCTTTTTTTTTTCGATTCAATGAGAAGAGAATTGGAGTTCAAAGAGCTCCGAGATCGCACGAAATGCCAGAGATCAATGGAGGCGAAAAGCAACCGTGATCCCTTGCTCTGTTGAAGAGAAATGCACTGACAGCCAGAGCTCCGTTCAGGTATCTCCCGGGTAGCCGCCCTCCAAATCTTGAGCTGGATCCAGCAATCCATGCCACTTGAGCTCAAGCCGAGGTTGGAGCTCCTGGAATATAAGCACCTTGACCCTTTCCATCTTAAGATTCAATGGTTCTATTGATATTGGCTGATTTGCTCGAGCGCCTGTCTTGAGCGTCCAGAATGAGGCGAGATTGACAAGGTTTAGTGATCATGATGAGCCTCCGTGGGGGCACCAGTGACTCAGTGGACATCATGGGAGCTCAAGGTAGTATCGAGTATCTATACCCGACATTAGCCTCACTTCCATCATCATCATCATCATCATCATGCCGGCATCTCCCCAGAGCAACAACAGGATCCAGATGGCCATGGGCTCCAGGCTTCAATGTGTCATCAATGCCATGTTCACTTGCAAGGCCTCGCCCGTCCTCCCAGCCGCGCGGAGCTCCGCAGCCCCAGCTCCCCATGCCTGAAGTGGTCGTACCTGCACTTCATGCTCTTGCACTGCGAATATCGAGATGCTCTCAAGTCGATATAAAGAAATTGATCAATCCATTCCATCTCTCGCCGGCTACATACTATCCCTCATACATGGTAGAAACGCGCCACATCCCATCAACCTGCGATCCTCATGCCAGACCTCCATCACTAGGTACTCGCACACAACCCGGTACCGGCTTGCGCCCGTCTAACCTCCCTTGCAATTTCGAGTAAGTGTCCCTTTGTTGCCGCCAGCACGGATAAAAGAAAAAAAAAAGGGGGGGGGGGGATGATGCGGAGTACGGAGTAGAAGGCGACTCGTCTCACTTCGCGGTCAATCTGACGGACCAGCAGAGCAGTCAGAGCAGCAGCGCCCCTTTTTCTTTTTTTCCTTCTCCCCTGCAATCCATCCCCCCCCCCCCCCCTTTTTTTCCCCCCCCCCCCCCCCCCCCTCCCCCCCCCCTCTCTCCCCCCTCCTCCCCCACCACCCACCACCTACTCCCTCTCCCTCCCCCCTCCCTCTCCTTCCTCACATACCCTCACGTCCAGTCCATCTCGCCG
>NQYS01000001.1:913392-927020 GCA_003055955.1 Escovopsis sp. AC | reverse complement strand
GTGTCCGCAGTCGGGAGCGTGCATCTCGGCGTCGGAGATCAGCTGTCGCCGCCGCCGCCGCCGCCGCCGAGGAGGGGCCCGGCGGCATTGTCATTGAATGGTGATGGTGCGGAGCGGATGATGATGATGATGATGATGATGATGATGATGATGATGATGATGATGGTGATGGTGGTGTTGGTGTTGGCGGTGCTTGAGCGGCGATGCGAGGGAAAGGGAGGGAACCGTTCCTGGATCGGAAGGAACCTCTAAAGTGACCAATCGTGACGTCCACACCTGGCTCTTCCTGCGCTAGTCCAGATTCGGACAGCTCTGCTTACTAACGCAGCTCAGCCGCACCAGCCACAACCCGGGTCGCTCCTGCAAATTCCGTCGTACCTGAATGAACCCCGTGCCGTAGACATTCGAGGCACCCACGTGACCTCGATGACCTCTCTTGTTGACTCTCCGACTCCCCGACTCCCGCCCACACACAAACGACATGGCGAACATGGCGAGCATGGCCGACGGGGGAGGCTTCCGAGATGCCTGCGTCGGCGCCACGCCTGGCCGTCTTGCGCGGCCGTCTCGCACCACGGTCGCAGCCAGACGGACGATATCCGCCTCGCGCCATGCCCCCTTGCCCGTGTCGCTGTCGTTGACGTGTCAAAGCCTTCACCAAGAAGCCGGGAACCACACACGCACGCCGCACGGCAGGCAGAGGCACACAGCCTCGGAGCTTAGGTAGGTAAGCCATGCTCTGTACATACTCGGTGCTGCGTCCCTGAATGCCATCTGCATCACCACGAAGCAGCAGCACCACCAGTATGTACGAATCCATACACACCGGTAGGGATCGCCCGCCGGTGCTTCTGCGGCTACGAGGACATACATACATACGAGCACTGGAGTGATCACTGGTACTCGTACGGGCACCAGTCACGGGCTGCGAGTATGTATGTACATTCGAGCATTCTCATGTCGTCGAGATGCTGCTCGCTCAAGCAGGGAAACGGACGAACCACATCTGGAAGGCGCAGCATGGGCCAGCTGGCCTGCATGACGCTTCATCTGCTCCGTCCAAACCGTGCAGGTTCCTCCACGAGCCAGCCCTTCCCACCCCGTTCCAAATGGTATGTATGTATATATGTACTCCGTATGTATGTATGCACATACGAGCATGTACAGAGTAGGTACGAGTATGTATACCCCGTCCGGGCACGCTTCCGGGGCCACCCCTCCATCATGCCCGCGTTCCGTCGTCCCTCTTCGCCTGCCTGCCTGCCTCCTCCTCATGCTCCTTCTCCTCCTTGGAAGGGAGTACATATGTCCAGGTACCGGTACTGACAATGTGCAGGCTGCCGATGTGGAGGGAGCTCATCTTGGACCTGCAGGATGCAGACGCAGGTCCAACGGGATAGGGTTACGGGTACTCGTACCGGCCGGGCCACCTTGGAGTCGCGAGGACTGCTCGTACGAATACCCCGTGCAGACCCTCTTCGCTCTTCGCTTTTCGCTCGGAGGAGGAGGAGGAGGAGGAGGAGGAGGATGAGAGGAGGAGGAGGGCGAGGGTGATGAGTTCATGCACCTCTGAGGGATGAATAATCAGCAGTGGCCGCACAGTGCCCCTCCGTGCGGAAGAGCCGAGACCCGTACGTCGGTCGGGCCAGAACCGACGCAGCCCGCATTCGGCGCCTGTGTACGGAGTAATTGTCCACGCCGTTCGGAGGACAGTGCCTCCGTCCGTTTCGCGTCGAGAGCAGTTCGCGGGTCATGTCCTTCGTACTAACTCCCAGACACCGGCATTCGACGGCAGGCTCGAGAAGGATCGCGGGCGGGGGAGGCGAGAGAGATATCGGCCGAGGTGTGCGGCTCGTCATCTCGGCCTCACTGGGCTCGTTCCAGGCTATTTGCTGACACGAAACCCTGGCCTCCTAGTGTTTTCTTCCCCCTCCCGTGCTCCCTTCTCTTTTCCTTCTATCGAAGCTCCGTGCGGCATATTACCGATCCATGCGGGCAATCTGAATTCTCCGACTTCCCCAAAGACGTTTGTCCGGCACCAGCGCGCTCTGCCAGTATCGAAATGGATCGCAAAGCCCGAGGCGAGCTGGTACGAGCACCTCCTGGTACGCGTACTCGTACGAGCGCCTGTACATACATACATACGTACAGGTACGAGTACCGGTATATGAGGCCGAGGTCCTGGCGAGCACAGAGCTCCGTGCTGGGCATGCCGATCGAAACTATTTACGGAGCCGCTATCGCGACGTTATTGGGCGCTTTGTCCCAATCTACCGGTCCGCATTGAAGAACCCGTCGTACGACATCTCTCTCCCACCTGAATCCCACACCGGGGACACGACAGTGGCAGCCTCGCTAAAAATAAACAAACAATACATACAAGAGGGAGAGGCAGAGGCAGAGGGGGATGGAGATGAAAAAGGGAGAACCAGGACCAGAAAGACCCGGAAGAAGAAACCGTGTGTCCATATTCGAACATGCATGTGCGTACGAGTACAGGTACCACATGTAAAACGCCGACTGGAACACCCGCCCCTCCTCCTCCCGCCTGGATGCGGCGTCCCGGTGCTCCGTACCGTACGGCTCGCGCACCCGAGAGCATCAATACCACGAGACACGAGACCACGAGACCGCGATACAGCACGGCATGTATGTACGGAGTACTCGTACTTACATACAGTGCCCCGTACAGGGCCACCACCGGGGGGAGGGGGGCAGGGCAGGCGTCCTGCCGCATGCGTGCATGGCATGGATGCTCTCCTCGGGATGCAAGGCCTGGGTACGGAGTACGGCATGGGTGGTTCTTCCATCCATTCATCTCGGTACAGGTATCAACTCATCGCATCGGCTGTGCTGCAGGCATGGCAGCTTCATTCCGGCTGCAGAGGCGGCCTCGACAACGTGCAGTTGCACAGATGCGTGCGTATGAGGTATTGGTGTATGTACGTGGGAATACTCGCACATACATTGATATGTGTTTGTGTGTTTCTGCGCGCGTCGTGTCTTCTTTGACATGTGATGATTCGTTGTCTCTCTTTTTCCTCTGATCGACAAGTACAGCCATCACTTCATACATCGTCAACCCGATCGATGCTCTATCCATTCCCACCTCGAAGCAGCGTCGCACAACCAAAGGGCCTGAATGCGTCATTACCATCATGTTCTTCCAGTATTCCGAAACAGTCGTTGATACATACATATATTCGGAACAAGAAAATTTTCAACAGCATGACAGCTAACAGCACGCCGGATCATGCATGCACATCGCCTACAAATTTGCAGGAATAACAAGTCAACTCGCATTGCAGCCTCATCAATCCATCTTCCCCATCCCGTCCATGTGACCTACTACTCACATTGATTAATACATTGATACATTGAGACATTGATATTCCTCGCACGAGTAAGAGTTGAACTCAAGTGCTCCCAATGGTTCATCAGAATCCCGCCCCAATAGAGCGTCGTCTTCTCTGCGGCCGCCAGGCTCCCCCAATTTACTCGTACATGCCGCAGATCATCGACAGCAAAGAACAACTTTGAAAGATCAATTCATCAATAGTATAAATGCATGAACAATCAAATCAAATCAAACCAAATCATGACCAGTAGAATACATGTACAGTTGTCCTGTTTTCAGATCCTGGACACCCATCCATTGACCTCTTTCTCTATCCGTCGATCCGTCTATCAAACGCCATTACTCGCTCTGTTACTAGAGGTTGAGAGAAATTCAGAAGAGGGCAAGGAAAAAAAAAAGAACCCTGTGGAAAACCCTTCGCTCCCGTTTTTCTTTTGTCTTCACTAAGTCCATGTACCAGATGTACCGCATTGCAACATGAAGAAATCATACCGGCCTCTCGCCCGAAGAATCAGGACATCTGAGACTGAGGCTGTACCTAGGTGCCAATGAAGAAAAAAAAGGGAGGAGAAAAAAACCTGAACCTGAACCTGAACCTGAACCTGATGAAACCGAGAACCTGACCGTTTCCATTCCGTATCCGCTGGGCACCGTTCTAAGCTCGTGGCAAAGCACTTTTGCGCACGATGATTCCCGCTTCCGATCCCACGCCATTGAAAGACTCATTTTTTTCCCCTATTTCCTGTTTCTTTTTTTCTTTTCCAAATCAGATTGGTGATTTTCTCTATTACCATCGTGTCATCATAGCTCAATCGCAGAGCCCCCGAAGCATCTCGGACGAGAAGCTTAGAGAGAGTCAGGTGGGAGTCGTTCATTCGTCGGATGTATGATTTATGTGTGTGTGTGTGTGTGTGTGTATGGGCGAGAATGTGTGTGTATGGGTGGTGGGCACACGCGGATGCCCCATACATGCAGTCGTGGCACGCCATTACTGCACTGGAGTGCTAAACTCCAGGGGCATTTGCTTTTCGTGGATGTCCATCATGTCGCTAAGAGGTACCTGCTCCGAGACGGCATTGCGGCCACTCGGGGCGTAGGAGGCGCCCGTCTCGTAGGCAGCCTTTTCCCAGTTGGTTGCGTTCTGCTCCTCGCGGTTCTGCATCGGCCGTCCCTTCTGGCAGATGTTGTACTGGACGAGAGAATCGGTTCCCGGGGGGGTGAGGAGCACGACTGCGGGTTGCGGCGCCGGCGAGAGGCGCGAAGCATCGTTGGTATCACCATCTGCCCTGCTGCCCCAAGACGTCTGCTGCCCGGTTAGCCGATCATCATCATCATCATCATCATCACATGACCGACTCTCAATGGGATAGACAGTCAACATACCATGTTAAGAGTGAAGAGAGCGTAGAGCTTGATGAGGCCATGGAAGTAGCCGAAGATGATGGAGATGGGAACGAAAAAGATATCGCTAGGGTTGCGCATGAGCAAGCCCTTGAGCTTGACAAACTTGGTGAAGCCGAACATGAAGGCGAAATGGGTCCAGAAGGCGTACTGCCTGTACTCATAGTCCCAGTCTTCCGTGGCCCACCAGCATGAAGCGAGGAGGAAGGGATCTACCACAAAGGCGAGAGAGGTGAATGTGGCAAAGTGAAGCGCGTAGGTGCACCATGGTTGTTGCCTGGAGATTTCCGTTAGCATTGGGTGAATAGGAATGAAAAGAAGGAGTTCTTGGGAGGGGGATCATAATCGCAAAAGGAGACTCACTTCCAGACGTGGCGCTCGCGGACCAGGCTGGTCCAGTTGCTTCGCCAATTGCTGCGAGCCCATCGAGAGCATTGGTAGAGGAACTTAACGCCGTTCTCGAGGGTCGTCTCGATCTCGCATTCAGGCTCGTACTGGATCCAGGTCTTCCACTGGTGGCTGACGAGCCATCTTGTCACGAAGTTATCGTCATCGGCGTTGAGGATCCACTTGCGCCACTTCTCGTTCTGGAATCCCGACAGGAAATCATAGCTCCTGAGGATTTCAGAGCGGTAGGCGCCCGTCCGGCCGGACATGCACGAGGTTCCACCGTCCATGTTGTGGGTGGCCGAGATTTCGAAATTGCGGCGCTCGATGTAAGCCGCGCCGAGCCAATTCCAAATGCGGACGGAGAAGGGCGCTGACCATTCCCTCCGCACTCGCTGGCAAGTGCCAACGCCACCGATCTTGGGGTCTTCAAAGGGGGCGAGGATCCAGGGCATCAGAGTGGAAGGCCAGGTCACGTCGTCGTCGGCCATGATGGTGATGGCGGTGGTGACCTTGGGGAGAGCCTCGCAGACCTGGAGGCGCTTGTTGGCGATTGTGGTGTCCAGGACTCTGACCCTGGGGTAGTTGAGCGATGCGGCCAGCTTGTCGAGGGAGCTCCTCTTGTCGTGAGTCGTGACCAGGATGAGCTCTGCAGGCTTGCAAGCGAGGATGCTCTCGAGTGATGGTCGCAGCTCCTCGAACACATTATGTATCGTGGGGATGACGACTGTCACGTCTTCGCTTGTGAAGGTTGGCTTAATAGGGATTGGCTTGGACTTGTATGTCCAGTGAGAGACGCAATGGACGAGTAATCGGACATAGCGGTGTAACCTAGACGAGGAGCAAAGCGACCCACCTGATTAATAGAGCATTCTTCAATGATTTTTTTTGGGGGGGAAGGGGAGGGATGAGGGGGCCATGGGATGAGCACACTTACCAAACGATCCAGAAAATGCAAACCCAGAAGGTTGTGGACTGAGTGAACTCGAAAGAGGGGATGGAAAATGGTTGAGTGAAGGTGGTGGTAGAAAGGGGGGCAACCTGAGCCATGAGCCAGGTCGCGAAGTCGCCCACGCCCATTGCTGGAAGTGGAGCAAGCATGATTCCAAGTTGATCGCTGAGGGCCCCCTTGAGGTATGTCTTGCAAAAGAGGAAGGAAGCTCTGATGGACGCTCTGAAATATTGGAGCAGAAAAAGCGATGGTGAGATCGGAGTCCGGATGGTGGCGGCTAATTATTTGCGCTGTGAGTGAAGGTGGATGTTGCCGATGAAGATGGAGATGCCCCGAGCAAGGAGGGGAGAACAGGCCAGGAATGAGCTGCCTTTTATCCTTTCTGCGTGAGGTTCGTGGATCAAGCCCAGTGGAACGGGAAAAAGAAAGGAAAAGGGCGAGAGAGAAAGGGGGGGCGGAGAGGAAATCAGATTGTTCTGATTCCTTTCTCGTGAAGTCTCGATATTGTCTTGTGTTCAATGACTGTGCTCTGCTTTGTCGAGAGAATAGAGACCGAGTACGAAGGCCCTTGTCGTGGTTCAATGAACGCAGGAGAATTCGGAGACGAATGACAGTGATTCACAGGCTTTGTTGTGAACAATGAGAGTCTGACGGGACCTCAAGGTGCGCTTGTTTCACCAGCTGAGGAGGAGGGGCCGGATCCGTCGTCGTTGCCAAATCGAGACAATGCCTGGGTATTGGGGAACAGCCAGTCTGATGCTGTTCAACACGCTTTGTTGCTTCAATGGCCCGGCACGGCAGAGTCGAAGGATAGGCGAGCCCGGGGTAAGGGGTGATGGAATATGAGGGGTGGCGGGATTATCTGCAAGGGTATCCCGCTCGCTTGACAAAAATAGCCCCGAGAGTATGTAGAGAAGAGGTGGAAAAAGAAAAGAAAAGAATAAGGGAAGAAAAGAAGCAACGATAAGCTCGTATTAGGTAGGAGGCCGGTCGAATTAGATTGACGACGGTCAGATATGACGATGCAATAGGCCGGAGCAGAACGATTGTGGCGGGCGAACGATGATGGAAGCGATCGACTTTGATATGACGGCTTGGTCTAGTAAAAGACGGCCACAAGCATGACGAAGAAGGGTTCAAGCGAGAGTAGTAGGTAGTAGTAGGTAAAAAGAGAGGGTTGACTCGTCTGCAGAATATTGGTGGACCTGCTTGATGATGATGATGACGATGATGAAAAAGAAGAAGAAGCAGCAGCAGCAGCAATGGCAGTAGCAGAAAGATGATAACGACTTCGACAACGACAGCAACACCGACATGTGCCCTGAGAATGAAGAAAACAAAGAGGGGGGTGGAAGGGCTGCCTGAACGTATATATAGATGGTAGAGGGGGAGGTAGTAGATATGGGAGGTCGGCAGGCCTGTCGTGTGTATGTATGTGTATGTCTGCGTGTGCGTGTGTGCTTGTGTGTGTGTGTGTGTGTGTGTGTGTGTGAGGATGTGATTAGATGCAAGTATATGGAAATGATAAAATATTCATTAGAGACTGCAGATGATGGAGATGGGATGAGACAGGTTGTGAGCAAGGAACGTGTGGTTTTGACTGTACGAGTATGACCAGACGAGGCGGCAGAGAAGAAGACGGACAAAGTCTCAATCTCTCCAACAGAGGTAGGCCCGAGCTGGCCAAACCAGCGCCATCAAAACACATGCTTCTTCTGATACAACAGCCCATGTCCTGCATGCTCACAAGGAGGGTCCCCCCCGGCCGAGTCGGAGATGGATACCTCGAGACAGGGTGTTGCTGCTGCGTCTGGTGCGTACAGATGTACCTGTGGGTGAGGTGTCTGCATATTCCGTGCGGCCCTCGTCCCTCCTACTCGTATGTAGGTACCGGCCGGCCGGAGGACTGTGCCTGTCGGCAACATTCAATGCCTCAAGGGACATAAAGCGTCGCTGCCGCTCGCTCTGAGGTTGACCTGAGAAGGCGTGCGGAGTTCTCCGTAGAGCTCAGTCGGATATGCGATGGATGTACGGGGCATCTGGCAGCGCCATCGGACGTTTATGATAGGCGAGCATCGAACCAGGAAAAGAATGGAAGACGAGAAGGAAAATCGAACCGACCAGGGTGGGCAATATGTACAAGGACGGCCAGGAGCTACCGGTACAAAGAGGAGCCTACTCCGTGAGCGTGCACGAGCATGGGTAGGGTAGGCTCTCCTCCATGAAAGACCTGTGCCTGTATGTACGGAGTACGAGGAAATATGAGCCCCTACGGGTGCATGATTAGCTTCACGATGCTCGTACTCCGTACTACCGGAGTAGTACGGAGTAGAATGGGCCCAATGCTAACCACTGAGATACGCACGGCATGTACGGAGTATGTACAGAGTACATACACTCGTAAATTGCCAGCCTATTGGGCTTTTGTTTGGCGGCGGGGAAAGGGGGCGTGTTGCTAATCCGAAGCCTTGGCGGCGTGTGATTATCTCTGTGGCATCGGTAGAGGCAAGGCACGAGTACCCGCAAGTACTCGTGCGAGTACTCGTAAATTGTACTCATAGAACGGAGCACTGGTAGGGGGCATTTGAATGGCAGGGATCCTTGATCCATCTTGAAGGCCCATCGCGGGCCCCATTGCCACCCCACCCAGGCTCATGATGGATGGCCACGGGGATAAATGCATATCGTGCTTCCGTTGTACCTACATACATATGCCCATTAGCCTCGGTAGGTGCATGTAAGGAGGAGCTGGGGAGGGGTCGCGCGGCCGAGAGGAGGACGACGCTGATCATGAAGGTGGCAGGGAGGAGGCAGGAGGAGGAGGAGGAGGAGGCGTGAGCCGATTGAACGGATTGACCTACCGGTACGGAGTACTAGGATCAATTGATGCCTCGAGAACGTCTTCCCGGCGCTGTATCGGAAGGCCGACGCACAATCTCGAGCTCGAGGAGTGTGCCTGCACCAGAACGGCGGATCGTTGGTGTGGTGTGGTGTGGTGTGGTGTGGTTGATGTGTCGTGGTGTGGCGTGGTGTGGCGTGCGTGCGTGTGTTGACGGAGAAAAACACACATTGATCAGTGGACGGGCTGATGGATGGAGGATGGAAGATGGAAGATGGAAGATGGAAGATGGAAGATGGAAGATGGGGGATGGTGGTTGGAGGCGAGACGGTGATGCAAATAAACGGATGCCTAAGCGGAACTTGATGGATCATGATCGATCAATCCTTGAAGTGATCATTGATCAATCCATTACGAGGGCAGGAGATACGCGCCGGTGCTCCTTCCCCCTCCGTCCGGTCCCAAAACCGTCCAAGCGGTCTCCTCACAGGCAAGGCAGCCGCGACTGGATGCATCAATCATTCTTTTGAACAGCCTGTGCACCTGCTCTTTGAACCCTCGCGCGGCCGGGCTTGTACAAAGTACGAGTACGAATACAGGTAACAAGGTGGCGGTACATACTCTTACGAAGCGTGCGGGCCCTCAGTTCACTTGGCTGCAGTGCCTTGAAGTTGAGCTTCCTTTCATGATCTAGGTAGGCACACAGTGCATCTGGCCTCGATTTCGATATGAGGGCTACGGACGCATAGAAGCCTGGAATATGAAGTTGACAATCCCAATATCCGCGCCAGGCCTTTCCCCGCCGCCGGCTGAGGGCAGCAGCAAATGCACCCGGTCGCTCCCGACGCCAGCGCCGGTTCGGCTACGACTCCCGATACGAGAACATTGTCCGACAGGCTGCCAGGTAGGAGAGGTATAGTAGTAGTAAGTACGGAGTACCTGCGACTTCAATGGACGGGCTGGGCTCCACCCCGGACTCGGAGTCGACAAGGCGTGCCTTCTCGATTCATCTATCCGTCTGTGTCTCAAGCCGGCAGTCGCGGCCGTGGGGGCGCCGGACGTTCAAGCTGCTGGGGAAGGCGCGAACAACTTACTAAGTTGGAGGATTGCCAGGAGCCGCGACATAATCCATGCCGCCCTATAGGTACGTGTACCTCCTTTCTGCGGAATTACCAGGAGCAGCTCCAGGTATGTCTACCTCCTGTCAAGACTGGCAGATGTACCGGCAGGTACGGAAGTACTCCGACGTAACTTCAGTGAAGTTGGAAGGTTCAGCATCTTGAGGCAGGAGTCGGATGAATTGGGTTGCAACTTCCATTCAGCTCGACACGTTCAAGCTTCAATCTTCGACTTCAAGAGAAACTGCCTCCAATCGATCTCTCCCCTCTACTTTCTCCTCCCTCTCCCTCTCTTCCACTTCGCCATTGGCATCACCAACGGCGTGCTTCCAATCTCACGCAATGCCTAAGGTCGAGCAACGAACCACATGGTCGACAATCACTCGACGATCCCATGGATATCCGAGGCAAAGATGGATGCTTTTTGGGTGGTGGTGGTGGAGGCTCCAGGCCAGCTCAGCTCGAGCCTCTTCTAACGTACTGGTATGGAGTACGGAGTAGCTCATCCTGAACTCGCAATCCCATCCTCAATGCAGTCTAGCCTCCCACCAGATGGTCATACGAGTCCTGGCATCGCGTCAATACTAACCGACCAAGTACATACAGGCATGTCGTCGCGAAGTCGAGTCGGGGAATTTTCGAGAAACCCGTTTTTCCCCCTCCCTCCCTCCCTCCCTCAGAGACCCTCGACGATCTCGACTCTTCTTTACGCCATCGCCGAGCGTTTCCGTGCCTGGAGCTCCGTCCGTATGAGTATCTACCCACTCCGTACTCCGCGCTTCGTGACTACCTCCCAGGCAATCACTCACATCCTCTACATACAGTGGTGACGCACATGCTGCCCGTGCCTCGCATGGCAGATCATCCAATTCACCATCAAATCAATCGAAACCTACCACTATAAACGCGAACGAGACGAGAGGGAAACAATCTGCGCGTCTGCGGCAAATCCTCCATCTATCATTATGACCAGTCATGTTACAGGAGCGAAAAAAAAAATAGCCTCCAAAGGATCTTCCCAGCAGGTCCATGCGAAATTACATCCACGGACATCATGGCAAGACCTCGATTGTATGTATCTGCTCGGAGTCCGAGTACTACCTACTCTGTACAGGTTGGATCCAATGCGATGCAGGTACTACTAACGTCCCTTGTCCAGTGGCTACTACTACTAGGGAGCCCTCCCCCCCAGAGAATCGTGATCTCGATCCGTTCAAGCTTTTTGTCGTCACACCCATGTGGCCCACCCAATTCAGCAGCACGCCCATGTCGCCATCGATGATGGGGATGATTATTCGACCGTTTCTTCTCGAAATTCCCCGTGCCAATAGCGGCTTTGGTTGACAGTGATGGACCAGGGCATCGATCCATTGGCCCGAGAGCTTCGCGGTATCCATTCATCAC
The DNA here is from genome assembly GCA_003055955.1 of Escovopsis sp. AC. NCBI lineage: Eukaryota > Fungi > Ascomycota > Sordariomycetes > Hypocreales > Hypocreaceae > Escovopsis > Escovopsis sp. AC. The sequence continues at coordinate 915,561 of NQYS01000001.1, read as the reverse complement.
AATCGACATTGGCATTATACTGGCACCAAAAAGGCCATCTCTCAGATGAGCTGGCTCGGCCAGATATGGGCTCTGGGTTGCAAGCTCCCTGGCTACGATTTTGCGAACAAAATCGTACGATTCCAAGATGTCGAGGGTCAAAACTCAAGCAATTGCATGCCAGGACAAGGGCCAATCCCCCAAGTCCCTTTATCATGCATTTGGCGGTTCTGCGACATCGCGTCGCCATTTGCCAACAGGGCATGCAGCAGCTCCATCGCCTTTGCCTCGGCCTGCCGTCCGCTTTTCCGTTCCGTTCCCGCCGTGAACTGCCAGTGGCGTGGCTCCCCCGAGCATCGCGGCATCAACAAAGGCTCTCAGACGCAGTCGGAGCCATATTCGGGTACTGAGTACGAGTGCGCAGTACTCCGTACCTCTCTCAACCATGTTCCTGGCCATCGACGTGTTCTCATCTGGTTGATGGAAGCGGCGCCTGTCTCCGCGACTGTCCTCATCGTCCCGAGAAGCCCCTTTGACACGGACGGTCTCTGCTCCGACGGATTTGATTAAGAATGCCGGATTCTCCGCAGATCAATCACGGGCATGAGCACCCCAGATTGGCCCCCCTCCCCGTCCCGTTCCCGTCCCGCTACTGACTGAAACGTCTTAATACAGCTCAACACAAGGCGCGAGACACGGCCTCATCAATGACCCAATATGTACAAAGATTACTGCGAGTACGAAGTACTGGTACCTGGACAAAGGTACACCAGACAGTGCAGAGTAGGTAGTACCTGTACAGAGACCTTCTGCACAGCATGTGTATCATCCAGTACTCGTACTCCAAGCACAGGTTTGTATGGGTTCGATACTATCCTCTTGTCTTGACCTCGCCTCCTGCAGTACACACGAGGACTAACGAGCACAGGCAAGTGATGGGATTAGCCAGCTGATCCCAGAATGCCACTCAAGAAGCCAAGAGTTGAGAACCCTTGCCGTTTTTGACCGGCGTTTTTTCTTCTTCTCTCGCAACTCCTGCCAGCGTTCGTCCTAGCCAGAGATAGCCCCTCCCACAAACTCGGAGTTCTCGACCTTCCATCTGCGCCCCCCTCCCTCTTTGCTCTCCCTCCTCTACGGAAACACTAGCCATTCTTGACAATGGGCCATGAGCCCATGCCAGCTCTATGCATGGACGAGTACTCGTACTCCGCTCAGGTATGTATGGCAGACTCGTGGATCTGCCTCCATTCGCGTCAGACACAACTCCAAATCAAGCCACGCTACAGAGTACCCGTACATGCAGAACACACGTTGATGCTCTCTGCGCTGGACTTTGTCGGCTGGAGCTTGATTCGGCCTACTTGGAGCACAAATCTGCTCGGCGTCCCCCAAGCAGCTTCTTTGAACTGTACAATTACCTGTTGTTCATCTTGTCCTTCTTACTGATCCTTGTCGGTGCTTGTACAGAAAGCTTTCATTCCAAGGAGGCAACTACTCCAACATCCCAGGACTCTCTTCTCCTCTTCCTCCTTGTGCTCTTCTTCTTCTTGCACTTGCCTCCACTGTCCTCCGCCGGGGTGGGAAGGGAGGTAGTGCACTGTGCAGGGTCTTTTTGACGAGATGCATAGGCGTGCATTAGTGGCGGTGGTCCATTTGCTTTAGCCAGTCAAGGCCTTGCAGGCAATGTGATTCATGATTGATAGGTATGGTCTCGTGTCTGAAATGCGTCGTACGGCTCGTCTCTGGGCCGATGGAATTCACCGGACACGATAGGGCGGACTACTCATCTAGTATATACTCCGTACGCTGGTCATGCCTCCTCGTCTACTGTAGGGGAAATATGCTGACATTTTGTCTAGTGATCAGTGGTCAGGCAAGAGGGTGTCTACTTGCAAACAGCACTTACGGTGCGCGTTGCACAGACTTGGGCGAGAATCTGCGCTCCGTCACAGACACGAGTTGGTACTTGCAACAAGCGGGGGTAGGAGAAGGGGGGCCACCTTATTCGAGGGTGGAACAGCTCAAAACAACCCCTGCTAGCACTTCAAAGCATGGGGTTGGCAGATCCATACGAGTGCAGATACCAAGAAGGGTACGAAGAAGTAAGACGATTGCTGCGAGTATCTGTACCAGGGACCAATCGTGGTCTCTGAGAAAAAAAAAAGAAAAGAGAGAGAGAGGGGGGGGGGG
>NQYS01000001.1:895860-908205 GCA_003055955.1 Escovopsis sp. AC | reverse complement strand
GGGAGGGGGGAAAAAAAAAAAAAAAGGGGGGGGGGGGGGGGGGGGGGGGGACACCCGCACGGCCGCAGGACGCCTGGTTCGGGTGACTTGTTGCCGGGCTCCTCATGAATCAGGGCCGAGTTGTGCGGGCTGCGAACACGACGGCGATGTCTCGACATCTGGGGCAACGCCGAACGACAAATTCGGCTCGAGATGCGAGACGCAACAAGCAAAGCTGTCTTGGCCGTGTTGCCTCGGTCCATGCAATACATCAATTACCTGACGTGCCTTTTGAACAGGTCAAACGTCAAACAAACTTACAATTCCAGTTCCTTACATGGAGCGGGAGCATCAAGGAAACACAGCCAGCGTTGGCAACGCACGAGTCGAGACGATCGATGAGTCGGTCTCTCTCTCTCTCTCGCTGTCCTCCTCCCTCCTCTGCCCCTCGCGCCCTCTCCCCCTCTCTGCCTTTTCCCCACAGTTGAGGCTCAAGCCTTACCGGCGGTCTGTCTGACCTATCAGCCCGGCATACGGACCCAGAATATGGATCCCTTGTTCATTTTTTTTTTCTTCCTGATACAGATTCCCCAGCCTGATCTGCGGCTCTGACACCTACCTGATCGTCCGGGGACGAGGCTCCTCGTGATCTTGCCCACGCCCCTCCTCCGGCGCTCCTCCACATGCTTTTTTTTCAACTGCAGAGTGGGCATGGATGGTGGCCCAGTCGGCGTTTCCTCTCTGTCTTAGTCTATCAAGGAGACCGAAAGGGAGCATGAAGAAGAGACACGAGGGAATCTGAACAAAGGGAGAGGGTGTATGTATGCGCAGGTAAGAGCCGATTGGGGAAGGAGAGACAAGAGACAAGCAAAGTGAGACTGAAACGGCATGTGCAGAAGCTCGACAAAAGAGGCTCAAGTGCTTCCAGAACGTACCAATCACTGGAGCGGGCGCGGCACAGATCTGCCGGCCCTTTTCGTCTTTCGTCTCGGGGAGATTAGGGCGCTGTCTCGACGCGGATGAGGAAAGACGATGAGTCATTCATTCGACGACGACGACGACGACGATAAAGGTAACAACGGCAACAACGACAACAACGACGTGGCTTGAGCAAGTGCCTGATGTGAATGGCCCTGGCCGTACAAACCAAGCCCCCGGATTGGGTCGGGAAGAGGGAACAGGGAAGGTGGAAAAGAAGGGGGGGATGGCAGAGCCCCAGAGCCTCAAACAGGGTGGCGTTTTGTTGGCCGAATCGAGAATTGTTCTAGGCGCATGAGGCTCTGGATCTGACCCTGTGCGGCTCTTCGGAGACTTCCACTCGGCTTTGGGGACATGATGACGCCTCTGGGCGGCTGTCCTGGTTGCACGTGGTTTTTTTTTTTCCTCTTTCGATAGACTCTGTTGTGAATGATTTTTTGATAGACTCTTCTGTCAATGAGTGTGGCCTTTTTGGGTGTTTGCCTATTTACTTGGTTGGTGATGGGGAGCAGCCGGCATCTCAGGGGCTTGAACTCGACGCGACATGTGGCTTTCTTGTGCATAAGGGGGGTTTGGGGGGGGGGAAATACTTTCGAGCTTGGACTGAGCTTGAGCTGGATGCTCCTGTGCAGCATTGCATTTACTATCGTAGTAGATGTCCTGCCTCTTCCCTTTGAGGAGCATGGCGAGAAGGAGTGGCCCATCCGGATCACCAAGCCTGGCGTATACCGGACTATTGAAAGAGCAGAGGACAGAACCGGGAGTTTTGGCGGATTCCTCAGGTATTCTCAAATAGTGTTGTCTTGCTTCTCAAGTCTGTTGATTGCTGTGCCTCTTGTGTCTGGGCTCAAACGATGGCCATGCCTGGGAGAGGGTGCTGAGAGACTAGACGGCCCTCGGGAGTCTATTCGATGATTGGTGTGTGTGTAGGTCTGCTGATCGTTTGTCTGTACGCTTGTTCCTGCCAACAATGTCCACGATACTCTTTCATGGTGATTCGGGGCCCGGGGTGATTTGGACCATCGCGGTGGACCTGACGCTCTGAGATGCCCCGAGACGATATGATCTTGTTCCTGGGGCGTCCAGATAGTCTGACTATCTCAATCTCATGGCCTTTGGCGGCTTGGAACAGAGCAATTCAAGTTCATGAGAGACTGGTCTGGTGGTCATTGATGCCCCCGAGAAAGGCGGACGATGAAGTCGATGGTGAAAGAGCGTCGAGTCCTCCTGCCTCAAAGATCGACCCATCAATTGCATTTGATCGATTCCATGGACGTTCTGGAACGCATCGAAACTCCAGAGTGTCAAGTGCCACCGAGCATCCTGCCTGGGTCCTCCCGAGGGTGAAGGTCCATACAGTAGAGGTAGGTAAGTACTAAGGTAGTTCCTGCCCCGGAAGTACTTCCTCGAAGAAAGCTCCTGCCAATCGAGGCCGGCCCGGCACAAGCATCCATGGCTCCTTCCCTAAACCTGTGCGTCCAGCAATGGCATGATCCAAGAGGGCTCCTTCCGACTGAGATCAGCCGAGCTGCGTCAAGAGGCAACTGCGGACGGGAAGCGATCAATCATTCCTTCCGAGTTGATGGCCTCCTATGGACCTCCATCAAACGTCCTCCCGCTACTCCCGCTACTCCTACTTTCTCCTCACCACGGACTTCCAAGTGTCTTCAACCAGAGCAACCGTCAATCTTTGCATCTTCTCCCGATTCCCCTTTCTGAATCTGGTCGTGGGCTTCAAGCTGTTGTCGCCATCGCCGTCGTCAGGGTGTCGCCCTGGGAGAGCAGACTGGGTACGTGATCACAACTTCGCTTCACTTTAATCAGGAGCTCCCCCGTGGATGCCAGACAGCAGATGCTCCTCGTTAATGGCGGTTCCCCAAGGCCGGCCGAGACACTGCTCGCCACGCGGGCACGGAGATGGGCAATGGGATGAAGCTGGGCAAGACTCTTCCTCGAAAGGCCAATACGGACCTTCAAAAGGGTCAACTGATGTCTGCGAGGTTGATCGAGGCATGCTGTCTCATCACCGTCCTCTTCACCTCTGTATGCGGAGGTGCGCTTGCTGATACTACGCAGACGAGCGGTCGACGGGAGAGACACTGCCTTTGAAAGTCTACCCGAGATGCCCCAGACGCAGATGAAATCACGCCTCACATGCACCCAAGACGACTGGCAGTCTGCGCGATCAAGAGGAAGGGTTCTTTGATTCCTACAACCATGAATTCAAACGCGTCTCATGACTCTCCTGCCCGTGGATGACTTCTTGGGATGATCAACATCGCCCGAGACACGAAGGAGGCTGATGGTAGAGAGATCAGGTCAGACTCGTCAAGGCAATGGACAAAATGAGAGAAGACTTGAGAGTTCAAGGCACTCAGATATCTGCGACGTTCTAAAATTTCACGAATTCAGCCAAACGACTACCCGAGAGAACATCAATCACATTGATCACATCCATTTCGGGATGGAGATTTTCGATCAACGCCAATCTCGATGCAAAACGCTGCCATTTATCATCTTATTTCCCGACCTACCCGAGAAGACGATTGGAAACAAGTCCATTCCATTCGAGTCCTTGCTCTCTCTCATTACAGGTCCACGCAAGAGCCGCAAAAAAAAAAAAAAAAAAAAAAAAAAAAACAAATCAGTCTTCGCTCGGTCCTCTCCCACCTGCGCTCCTCCAACGCACAGAGAGCCAACATGTGGACGGGCGCAAACTTTTCGACGCACGACGAGCGGACCAACTCACCCGTGGCTCTAGCTGTATGTATCCATGTATGTATGTATGTATGTACGAGTATGTACATACATACGTACGTACGGTGTGCATTGCAGAGCAGCCTGCAATAGGGCCGAAAAGACGAAACGCGGAACAATTGGAGGAAATGGAGGACGGAGTCCGAGTTTCATGTTTGGATCCCGGATCGCTTCGCCCGCAGGCCGAGGCGCAGGATGGAACAGCTGCAGCACGCACAAGTTTCAAAAGACATCGGGCCAATGCGAGCGCGACTTGGCTCTGGTCGTCCGCCGAGGTGCATACATACATACATACATACATACGACGACGAGTATGGACGAGTACGTACGGAGGACGATGGGAGTACGAGTGTGTGCATACGAGAGGTCTGGTGTGTTCGCGGCAACGTCCTGCTGCTGGGCGGCGGAGGCATCAGCAAAAGACAAGGACATGATGGCTCGAGCACCACAAACGAATCTCTGACAGCTGCCTTGACGAGTCTTGCTCCTCCTCCTCCTCCTCCTCCTCTGCTGCTGCTGCTGCTGCTGCTGCTGCTGCTGCTGCTGCTACTTCCGCCGCCGCCGCTGCATGCTGCGTCCAAGCGGGATGCCATGCCATGCCATGTACGAGTACTCCGTACATACATACTACACGGAGGCATGTGCCTTCTGAGCTGGACAGGTATTGAGGCGTGCATATCCTCCGTCAACGTTGCAGGAGATCCTGAGAAATGTTTCACCTGGACCCTCGGGCTGGAGGGGCCGCTGCCAATGGCATGGCCAGCATTCGCTGCAAGATGCACGTGCAGCAGGGACAAGACTCGGGAAGAAATCGCGGGCAGCGTTGGGAAGAGGAGTCGACAAGACAAGACAAGACAAGACAAAACAAGACAAGACAAGACAAGGCAAGGCAAGGCAAGGCAAGGCAAGGCAAGACTTGGCTTGACTTGACTTGACTTGACTTGACTTGGCTTGAGAAGACAGGGTCACTGACACACACATTTGCAAAATCACAATTCATTGACACGATTGCAATTGGAAGAAAGAAAGATAAAAAAAAGGAAGAGAAAAGGAAAGAGAGAGACTGAGACAGACTGACAGACTGACTGCCAGAGACAGAGAGGAGAAGACTCTAAGGGGACTGGAAGAATGACAAGAATGGAGAGAAAAAAAATAAGACAAAAAGCGAAGGGTCAGGTCAGCGATTCAATGAGCTGAGGAATCAGCAATCGAGAAGCGAAAGGAGACGACGACGACGTGCTCAGGCTCTCGAGGCACAAGCACTTTGAGAGTCAGCGCCGAGTGCGAATACCGACTCGTACTCCGTGCTCAGGATGGCGAGGCAATCCATCCATCCATCCATCCATCCATCCATCCATCCATGTTTGGGCCAACCAGGCCCCGAGGGCCGTGAAATTTGGGTGGGCGGGCGGAGGAAGGGAAAAAAAAAAGGGAAAAAAAAAGCAAGCAAATCATTCATCTCGCTCACGCGCCCACGGAGCCCAGCGGACCAAGCTCTCTTTTTTATACTCCGTATCTGGGGTTGTGATTGATCGAGAGCTTTGGGCGCCCCCCCCCCCCTTTGGTCCCTGGATGCCAATCCCTCGGGATTCCGCATTCCGTGGTCTCCAGGCCGTCCCGCGCAGAGCCTCGGCTTCTCTCTCCAGCTGGACCGGACTATCATGGAGGGGATTACGGATACGGAGTACGGAGCACAAAGCACGAGTATGTATGTACATACAAAGGCCATGAACTACAAAGTCTCGTCAAGATCGTTGCATCTTGGTCAGACCGACTCGTTGCCCCCGCCGCCGCCCCCCGTCCGCCGGTCATGCACGCACGTCAAGTTCGCCAAGTCGAGCTCCGACTCTTTGGGCCCAGCACCTGGATAGGTATGGACGGAAAACGGAGCACATCCAATGAGCACGAGTATGGATGCTGCTGCTGTCGCTGCTGTCGCTGCTGTCGTTGCTCTTGTCGTTGCTGCTGTTCTTTTTGCCAATGGCGGTGGGCAGCAAGCGGCACCGCACAGACGCGCCTTTAAGCCTCCCGTTTTCTTTTCTCCCCTCCCCCTTGCCTCTTGTCGTCGCCTTCCATCCTCCCGTCGTCCGTCTCCCTGGGGCGTCTTGACCCCGAAAAAGCCACGGGACCTCCCTATTTGGTACGGCGGCCCCTTCTTCTTCTTCCGTATCGGAGATCTGGCAGGGCCCAGTTGTGTCCATCAATCCCCTCCCCCCTCCCCTTCTCTCCGAGATCAGCTGTGTGTGTGTGTGTGTGTGTGTTTTTTTTTCTTTTTTTTCCTTTGTCTTTTCCTTTTTTTTCTTTCTTTTTTGGCCCGTACCGGTATTATGGTGGCCAAGGTGGGTCGTGGGCCCTGCCATGTCTTAGACAGGGAGGACATGGAGGGCGATCCGAATGGCTGCGCGCGACGGGGCTCCGCGGGTCGGGTACGAGTCCGTACGAGTCCGTACCTGAGAGGGGGCAGATGCTGGTGCCCCTCATACGAGTACTCCGCCATACATACGGAGTACAGGTACTCGTGCTGCATGGAGTTCCGTATGTATGTACTCCGTACAGACAGGGAGTTGTATGTACATATGCATGCGCGATGCTGGTGCTGCTGGGAAGTGAGGGGGCCCGAGCAGCAGCAGCAGCAGCAGCAGCAGCAGCAGCAGCAGCAGCAGCAGGAGGAGGAGGAGGAGGAGGAGGAGGAGGAGGAGGAGGGGTCACCGGCGCAAGGCCAGGACTGGTCAAGGACCATGAACCATGGGCGAGAGGGGGTCCGGTGATCCATGGCAGGAAGGGAACTTACATACTCCGTACGGAGTACAGGCAGGGAATTGGAGGGCCCTGGGGAGGCGAGATGTGAGTGCGGAGGCGGAGGCGGCGGGATCGGCCTTGCGCTGCCGTGCTCCGATGCTCGATGGGCTGGGAGAGACTGAGGCCCGGCAAGGGGGTTGAGCCGATGCTGGACTGATTTATATTGTACTCCGTACTCCGTACCGGTAGGATGTTCCGCACCCACGGAGACCTTCGAGGGCCTGTATGAGTGGCAGACGGCCGTGTTGGAAGGTTTTTTTTTTTTTTTTTTTTTTTTTTTTTGTGTTCCTGGCCTGGCCGGGTCTCGGGCTGGTGACGGGCAGAGACAGAAACGCTTGGGGGACGGGTAGCTTTTCCCGGGTCGAACGAATTGGATCTAATGCTTCGAGAAAAAAAGGGGGGATGAATGAATGGACAGTACGGAGTACTCCGAAGAACTCACGGAGTACTCCGTACGCCGTACGCCGTACGCCGTACACGATCTCTCCACCGCCCACGGAAGTTGAGAAGCCGCTCGGGCATGGATCAATGGATCCACCGGCACTCAGATCCACGGATGGAGGATGGAATCCATTGCTCGCAAGACTCGTGTCCATGCCTACACTCGTAGAGGTAAGCCCGGACAGAGAGAGATGCTCCGTCTGGAGGGCCTGCCGAGGCATAGATGCACACCGTACTCCGTACGGAGCATCGATGTACGGAGGAGTTGTGACCCTCCTCGTCATGCCGGGACTGTTTTGATGCATGCCTGCGGCCGGTCGGTCTGTCGGTCTGTCGGTCTGTCGGTCTGACGGCCTGAACCCGACGCACACCGCGCCTGGACGACATGCCTCCGTATGTACGTACGTATGTAAGTATGTATAGAGGGACTCCGTACTCGTATGCACATACATACTGCTCCGTGCTCCGGAATCAGGATGGCATTGTTGTCGTTGGTGCTCCGCTCGGACACTCGGACATCCATGCGGTCGGGAGAGGCCTGGAGAAGAGGCGGGCCATGCTGGCTGCATCGCGCGCGAATCCCGTGATCTCGCCGCCATGGATCGCCCTCGCCTCGAGTGTCTCGCGCCCTGTCCCTGATTCTGGAGGTCTTCCCGTGGCCGCACCCGCGACAAGACGCATCTCCAGAACATGGAACCGTAAGCACCCGGCCTTGTCTGGCACGCTCTCCTCAAGTGCCTACATGCCGAGTATGTATGTATGTATGCATGCATCAATGTATTGATGTATGTACGGAGCACTCCGTACCTGTAGGGAGTTCTCGTGCGGAGCATGTGCCCGCACACTCCCGCGGGCAGCACCCACGGCACGGGGCTCGAGACTCCCTGTGCATACCGTACAGAGATGCATGGGCCATAAAAAGAGATCAATGCCAATGCATGGACCAGAAAACTCGTAGTATCCCGCGGCGGCAGAACGGCTGCCGGCCCGCGGTCTCAAGGCGCCGCGAATAGAACGCCGCCAACACAGACACGGCACGGAGGCGGGACAAGTTTGGTGGGAAAAAAAAAACATGGCAAGAGGGAGAGACTCGGGGCCGAAGCAGAGATGGAGAATCCAGTTCCATCCATACAGAATCCAGGGAGTCGTGCCGGTACTCGCAGATCGCAGATGGCGAGAGCATCCATCCGCCGGCGGGCCAGCTCACCGCGGCCGAGACCCATGCTCGGGCTGCATCGATGCCTATCCGCATGGACTCGTGCATGCTCGTACGTGGTTCATTCCGGCCATCGCACATTCGCTCTGCGTCTCTGAAACGTATCGTTGGATCCATCTCTTTTGTTTGTCCGTCCGTCGTTGCTCTTTTCTTTCTCCTCTTTCCCGAAAAAGCCCTTGCCTCCTCGGGTCCCACCGGGAGGCGAAGAGGACGAATAGGGGCGCCCGAGACTGCAGCGACCCCGGCCACCGCCTCGAGACAAGTCGCCTGCGGGCCTCGAGGCAGATTCCCTAGATGGAATCGATCTGGCCGTAGTGCCGGAGCATGTGTCGAGGCAATACCATCGCGTATCCCCAAGTCCGATGCGTCTGTACCTGAAGCTGAACCCGAACTGGGGACCTTTTTTTTTTAGGTGTTTTGGGTATCTGCATCTGCGTATGCATCTGCATATGCGTGTGGAAGTGGGATTGACGTGCGGAATCGCTCTTCCACACGGCGGAGTCCTTCTCCGTCTTCTTCTTCTTCTCTTCCTTTGATTGTCCAATTTCGATGCCGGGCTGTGCCGCGATTGCGCCTGTCTCGTTTCTCGCTTCTTGCTTTTCGCCTCTCTGCGCTTGCTTTCCCTTTCATCGAATCCCTTCGCGCATCCTCATTCAGGCGAGAACGGACAGACTATCAACGCGGCGGGACCAACGCCATCTCGCGAGAAAGGTGAGATTCGTTCGAGACTGCGTAATTTCCAGAGGATAAAAAGAGAAAGAGACAACCTAGGATTGACGATGTAGCATGTACGAGTATTCAGAGGCTCCCTGGAAGCCCCGGATCCATCCCCGCGGGAGGGCCCACGTCGTCATCGACCACATTGAATCATCCATCATATCAGTCGGTCCCCGGCGGGCTGATGTTGTGGGGAAGAGAGACAGGTAGGAATAATTGCAATATGCCGTAGATTGGATTTGAGGCTGCGCATCGGGCTGAAACATGGGCCACCCTGGGATCTCGAATCTCGAATCTCGAATCCCGAGCCCCGTCGTGGCTCGAAAGAGTGGCGGCTTTCGGTACCGGCATCTCGGACCGCCAGTTTGCCATCAGCATCTTGCCTGAATGACTACGAATACCGCCACTGGTGGCATGTAGGAGTATTCAGGAGTAGGACCAGTAGTATGTACCCGTCATGATGGATTGATGGATCTGGGCCGGGGGGATCCGCGCGGCGGGCCTCGTCTTAGGACCAAGATGGATGGAGCAGGTCGGCAAAGAGGCGGACAGCAGCGTGGCGATCCAGCATCTGCGCAGGTATGTATGTACATACATACATACTCGCACATGCCCGTATGTATGTACATATGGCTCGCCCGCCTGTCTCGTCGGCCTGGACGCGAGTCTGTGTGTATGTACATCGTCCGTTGTGCGTCCGACGAGCGGTGGGAGGTAGCGCGATGGATCTTTTCCTGCACAGAAGTCGATAGACCGTCCGCGGGACTGTTCACCGTATCAGATGCACACCGAAACGGGGAGGTAGGCAGGGCGCCTCAGCAGTCGCAACAGGCGGTAACGGTTTTTTTTTTTTTTTTTTTTTTTTTTTTTTTTTTTTTGGATGGGGACACCGGGCGAGCGTGCGAGGCAGCAGAGCGCGAGAACTATTTCCAAGAGCCCACTGAGGAGGCAGCAGGTCCTGCGCTCTGATTTGCCCGGACAGACTGGCAGACCGTGATGGATGCAGCTGGGCCGGCCGCCTCCCCACATGTCCGTCGTTGTGGATGTACCGGTATGCACGAGCATGCACGAGGCATGCGAGTCGACTCCATGCCTGTGCGCCGTGCTGTGCTGTGCTGTGCTGTGATGTGCTGTGCTGTGCTGTTTCGTGCTTTGCGGCGCGGTGGGCATCTGCTGCTGCTGTTGCTGCCGCTGCCGCCGGGATCGACGACACGCCTCTGCGTGTTCTTTTCCTCGTCTGGTAGCATTCGCACCATGGAAGTATTGATGTATCCAATCTTGAAGGCCCTGGACGAGCCAATGCGATGGGCTTGTACTCGTACCGTTGCAAACGGCCCAACCCCCGAAGCGCCGTCACGCTGACCGTCGCAGGCCCCATGTCGGGTCTCCACGTGTACGAGTCGAATTTCGCGCGGTGATGAAATCGCAATGTCCCCGGAGGGAAGGGGAGGGGAGGGGCGGGAGATTGAGGCTGAACGCCGGGCGCTGCATGTGCGCACATGTGCCTGCGAGATCGATGGCATCGAATCTTGGAATTCTATATGGACTCGCAGTGAAGGGCGGGGGAGGAGACTCGAAGAGTCAAGAGAGATGAGGTGCGGGCGAGCGATGATTCGTCGCGGACGATGTGTCCAAGTGGTTGACCGTTTGTTCCCCTGGTGTTCCTCCACTATGTTTCTGGATCATCAGTGTTTTGTCTCTCCACATTTGCTTGCTTGCTTGCTTGCTTGCTTCCATCACGCATCGCCGCGGGACATGAATGAGATGATGTTACCTATAGTAGTAGTGGTGGTGGTGCGCGGTGGCTGGAGCGGTTCTGGAGCTGAGCCCTCGACGATTCCATGGACATCACATGGAATATTCCGCGCCCGCGCCAGTATCCGCGAGCTCGGAATCGACGTCGCACCTGGATCCGTATCCGTATTGTCGCCGCGGCGGCGGCGGCGCTGGGAGGTGGGAGCCTCTCGTGTGCCTCTCCGATCTATCAATGGCTGCGTCATGATGCCCAGGCCGTTCAATGCTCTCGTGGAGCGGCGACACCCGGAGCGGCGACACCTGGTGCGACAGGTGGTGCAACGACTGGTGCGAGTGCTCGCGCTCGCGCTCGTGCTCGTACTGGACCAGCAGCACCAGCAGCAGCACCAGCCGCCAGCTCGAGCTTGTTGATCCGAGTGTCTCGTGCTGAGGTGCTGCTCATCTCAGTCTAGCCCCGGAGCCCGCGCTTCTGGCTCTGGAACATGGAGCATGGAATATGATTGAATGAAGCTTCTCCATACGAGGTTGTTTACGACGGAGCACGACGACTACTACGGAGAGTACGGGGTACGGAGAGTACGGGGTACGGAGTATGGAGTATGGAGTACCGAGTACGGAGTACGGACTACTAACCTCTGCTAATCCAAGATCCAGGAAAAATCGGTCGATTCCATTCCAGGTGAGGCGTGCTTCGCACCTTCCGTAGCTCGAGCCTCGCTGCATCCTTCGCAGCTTCCATCCAGGATCTTCAATCGAGCTGCCCACAGGGAGTACGGAGTTATAGTAGGCAGGCACGAGCAGAGGTACCTACTAGTACGGAGTACTAGTACGGAGTACCTATACTCCGTACTCCGTAGGTACCTCTCGTGTGTAGGACAGACGGTCACGGATACTTGTTGATCTCTCCTGATCCCCCCATATCGTGGTCAGCTGGGTCGCCCATGAGGCGCGAGTCAGTGGGTAGATGCTACTCCGTACTCGATCTAGGCACGGAGCGGCGGTACCTTCAAGCTGGAGGACTCAGGCCGGCCAGGGACGCGGACATTGCGGGTGGCTGTGGCGGCCGCAAATAGATCGGTACCTGACAGCCGCAGCCGGCGCGCGCCAGGGACGCAGGTACCGTGATAACTTGATATGTACGGAGTATGGGGGGCCTGTCGCGAATGGCAAATTGCGCCAGCATCATTCAAGCTCGGGTCCCGGCAAGCTTTTGATGATTTTCTGATGGCTGGCATCAAAGTTGATGGTACGGAGTAGTGTACTCCGTACTCGTACATACAGTACGGACTGAGATCAAGCGACGGTTGATCAATGATCGATCTGCCCATGTCCAGCGTGCACTGCCCGGCGTGCCAATCTCAGCGGTTGGTCCATCATTGACCCATCAAATTGATCATTGATCCATTGATGGATTCATCAATTGCATCCTCCATGCTCCTGCACGCCGGCTCTCTGCATGGAGCACATGGCCCGTATTCTCTGCCTCGCCTCGAAGGGCACAGCAGCGCTGCATTGTCTCTAAAGGTACGGAGTATTCATCTTCGAGATCAAGACCTGTGATCCGTACAGTACTACGGAGTACTACATACTGCTCCCTCTATCCCAGGACTCAGGCACCTTCTTGGTCCATGCAGCAGTGACTCTCCAGTACCCCTTCTCGTCAAATTGCTCCCGGACAAAAACATGGCGCCCCCCCCCCCCCA
>NQYS01000001.1:861509-880709 GCA_003055955.1 Escovopsis sp. AC | reverse complement strand
GGGGGGGGGGGGGGGGGGGGGGGGGAAAGAATCCTGTCACTTTGAATATTTGTCCATTAGCATTCGCCTGGAAGGAGCCTTGAAGAGACACAGAAATTCGTAGAAGAATACTCCGTACATCATGCGCATTACGAAGTCAAATTCTTGTGGCACCGCTGCGTGTAGTTCCGTGAGACACGAGCAGGTGCCGCAAGTGCCTCACATGCCAAGCTCTTGCGTGCTCTGATGCGATACGAAGCGGTGCCTGCGGGGCATTGATAGCTTCCAAGCTAGATTTCCGATCCAGCCATTTCCGGGGCTTTCAGCTCCTCTCCGCTGGTATGCGAGACCCATACGAGTATGTACGAAGTTGGCAGCAAACACTGGAAGCGCTCAAAGCCGCAGATGACGCCCGATGCGGCAAGCTGGACGAAACCTGAAGCCATACATCCGTTGAGCAGCCATCTCGGAAGGCAGATCCTGTGTTGGTGATTGGAGATCGACGCTTTTCCCACGTGGTGTGGACGGGTGCAGCGGCCCTTGGACAGTGAAATCTGCTGGGATTGGGCGGTCGCTGTCTGGCATGCCGGAGGAGGCATTCGGATTTTCAAGCCGCATCCATGCGATCCCCGTTCCATTGCCGGGAGTACCGTGTTCCCCGAGTTGGGCGCCCAAGACACAAAGTCTAACGCCTGGCTCATGTTTCATCGAACAGGAGCATCTCCGCCGGTGAATTTGCAAGTGTCGATGTAGACAAGAAGGCTGGCCAAGCAGAACGCCGCCGATATTCTGGAAGCGAAAAAAAAGTTCTCACTGTCACTCGTGCAGACTAGGCCATTCGCTGGCGAGACCCTGGTCTCCGTTGCCATCGTCAGCGGCTTGTGGGGCTATCACATCGGCCAGCATGACTCAGGGGCTGAATGGAGTATGTACCTGTAGTCGCATGTGAGATACTCTCGCATGCATGTACATACATGGATGGATTCTCGGAGCATTTCGAGACGACGCTTCTTCGGGGCCACAGCGTGCCTGTTGGGGGAAATGGACGAGTTCGAGTACTCCGTACGTAAGTTACGATTCAGTGCGTGGGCACCAAATCGGTCGAGCAGCAGACCCTGGTCGCTCCCCACCGTCCATTGAAATGACGAAGCATGGGTCAGCAGAGCTCGAGACGTTCTGCCATCCCGTCAGACGTGGTGGTCATCAGAGGATTGAACAGATGGGCACAGGTACTCGTACGGAGTAGATGCGCATTGTTGGCAGCCGTCGGATAGCTGCTGGTGGAAGGTGAGCAGGCGGGCATGACGGGGTGATAGCGCTGGTTCCCCTATTTTTTTTTTCTTCTTGAGAAGTTCCGGACCTCAGCTGAGGCAGTCTAGCCTGAGCTTCAAGTTGTACTCGCACTCGCACGTACGTAAGAAGATTGCTTCCAGCCGCCATGGGTCCCATAGAGGTGCATGACAGGTGTGGTGCCTTGATTATGAATCCTTTCGGTCGCTGGCACTTTTTTTTTGGTCAACAGCACCACGAGTGGATGACTTTGCCCCTGCTGAGAGTTAGAAATCTCGGAGTTTAGCAAGGAGATAAGCAGCAGACAGCGCGGCGGGAGGGCGCCAAGTAAAAGGAACGATCGCCAACCTAAGATGGCATGGAGAAGGGCGGCGCGCGAGGCGTCGTGGGGGCGGGGAATCCTTTGCGCCGATGAGGTCCTCTCCACCCAGTGTTAGGAATCCGTATCCGCATCCGTGGTACGAGTCGTACTCTGTACGGAGTACTCCGTACCTGTATGCCGTCCTGATGTCTTGCGTCGAGATGTTTCCGGGTTGCAACGTCGTACTATCCAACAGGGTCTGAAACGCTTCAGAGCTTCAATGGAAACCTTGGACAGATTCAGCGCTCTGCCAACACTGCTGCCCTGAATGAAATCTGCACAAGTCGAGTTCCAGACGGACATGCATGCATACGGAGTACTCCGTGCTGTCATCATCATGCTCGAGCAATCCATGTCTCTCCCCATGGCCGAGTCGGGGCCAACACGCTCCGAACACCGTTGCCGTTGCCGTGGCGTGCCGAGAAGTTCCAGGGTCCAACCTGAAGATGCGGCGGCATGCTGGATGCAGGCTAAAATGCTCCTGGCTTGCTCGCTGGCTCCTCGCCGTCCAGCGCGACGTCAGACCCACGGTCTACAGATACTCGCACTGCACAGGTGCCTCTCGCAGGAGCGGATTCCGGAGCTGGGCGAGCTAGATGACCTCTTGGTTGGAGCCAGACGCCGTCGTGCGCCCATGAGAGGCTGTCGCGGTGAGAGGATCGAGCGGCACACTGGCGAGATATTGTGACGAGAGAATGGATGGATGGATGGATGGATGGATGGATGGATGAATGGATCAATTCTCCGTAGATGGATCAATACTAATGTATGCAGTTGGAAATCGAGACCAGGCACGACAGGAAGAATTGAGGGGACCGTCGCGCTGGCCTTGCTTTTGAAGCCTCCGAATCGGGAAAAAATAAAATCAAATCCATGACAGGCTCTGACGGCGACGTCCATGCCTGTATGTTCCTTCCTTCCCAACGCGTCTTTCTCGGCGCTGCGACTATTGGATTTTTTTTTTTAATTTTTTTTTTTCTTTCAGTTCATTTCTTCCTTTTTAAATCCTTCGTCGCTGCTTCCTCGAGTGAACTTTCACCGTGTTTTCTAATTCCAGCAGGTACTTTTTCTATCAATAAATTTTCTTTTCTTTCCCCAAAGGCCGAGCCTTTTCGTCTTTCCTTCCTTCTCGTCCCCTCTCACGCCGACCTCTTCCTTCCTCGCCGACGGGATTTGCGCCGCGCCTGCCCTCCCTGTCACCCTCAACCATCGCAATCGGAAGTCGCCCCGGGTCCGGTCAGCCCCAAGACAGGCAAGAGCCGAACCGAGCAGTAAAACAGTACCTCCTGCCTCGCCTTGAACCTCATCGGCATCGACTCCTTCCTCATTGGCGCCACAGGCTGCAGAGCGCACTTGCATTGATACAGGTACCGGTATTCTCAAAGAGCGGCAGGAGCCAGAGTGCCATTCTTGCCTTTAATAGTCGAAGCGATAAGAAGGCACCTTCCATTGATCGTTGAAGGAAAAAGCGGGAAGGCGAGACAACGACTCAGACAAGATCCGGGAAGGTGCTCGCAGATAAGGGCGGTACGTCTAGGGAAAGAGCAGACGGAACCTCAGAATCAAGGGAGATCGGAGAAAAAGAAAGACGCAGGGAAGAGGGGGGAAACAGGGGATCGTGATGTCTCCTCAGAGCCAGTCTTTGCCGATGCGGCGCTCCAGCTCCGACTCGACCGTCGCGAACCGTCTCGGCGGCGCTGACGCCGACATTACCATCATCGAGAAGCAGGGCGACAGCGACACTCCAGACCAGAAACACTTCTCCTCTTCGTCTTCGCAGAATGGCCAGGACGGCTCGCTTTCGAAAGACGATGCGCCTAGCACCGAGCAGGATCAGCAGCAGCAGCAGCAGCAGCAGCAGCAGCAGCAGCAGCAACAGCCGCCGGCGGAACCCGAGGCATCGCGGACAAAGCTCGAGACATTCCTCATTATGTTCGCCCTCTGCCTGACCCTGTTCCTGGCCGCGCTCGACATGACCATCATCACCACCGCCATCCCCACAATCTCCAACCACTTCCACTCCAGTGCCGGCTATGTCTGGATCGGAAGCGCCTACCAGCTCGGCAGCGCCGCCTTCGTCCCCGCCTGGGGGAAGCTGTCCGACATCTTCGGCCGCAAGCCCGCCCTCCTCGGCGCCGTCGTCATCTTCTGGATCGGCTCCCTGATCTGCGCGCTGAGCAGCAGCATGGGCATGCTCATCGCCGCTCGCGCCATCCAGGGCGTCGGCGGCGGCGGCGCCATGGCCCTGCCCAACATCTGCGTCTCCGACCTCTTCTCCATGCGCAAGCGCGGCCTGTACTTTGGCGTTCTCGGCGTCGTCTGGGCCGTCGCGGGGGCGATCGGCCCCATTCTCGGCGGCGTCTTCGCCAGCAAGGTCTCCTGGCGCTGGTGCTTCTACATCAACCTCCCCACCAGCGGTCTCGCCATGGCCATCCTCGTCTTCGTCTTGAAGCTGCACAACCCTCGCACCCCGATGCGGCAGGGACTGGCCGCCATTGACTGGGCCGGAAACGTCCTCGTCATCGGCGGCACCCTCTTGCTCCTGCTCGGCCTCGAGTTTGGCGGCGTCACCTTTCCCTGGAAGTCGGCGACCGTCATCTGTCTCATCGTCTTTGGCGTCGTCACTCTCGCCCTCTTCGGCCTCTGGGAGAACCTCGTCGCCCGCTATCCCGTCATGCCCGCCCGCCTCTTCAGCACCGTCACCAACGCTGCCGCGTACACGGCCTGCATCTTGCACGCCATGGTCTTTATGTCCGGCAGCTACTGGCTGCCCCTGTATTATCAGGCCGTCTTGGGCGCCACGTCGCTCCTGTCCGGAGTCTACCTCCTCCCCTGGGTCCTGGGCCTTTCTTGCACGTCTGCCGTCATCGGCGTCATCATCAAGAAGACGGGTCTTTACAAGCCTCCCGTCGTCTTTGGCTTCACCGTCATGACCCTGGGCGTCGGCCTCTTCATCAGCCTCGGTCCCAAGGCAAACTGGGCCAAGATGATCATCTTCCAGATCATCGCGGGGATCGGCGTCGGCCCCAACTTCCAATCCCCGCTCCTCGCCATCCAGAACAGCGTCGAGCCCCGGGATATCGGTTCCGCGACCTCCACCTACCAGTTCATCCGTCAGATCGGCACGGCGGCCTCGGTCGTGATCGGCGGCGTCATCTTCGACAACGTCATGCAGAGTCAGCAGGGCAAGCTCGCCCAGGAGCTCGGACCCGAGCTGGCAGACCACTTTTCGGGCACCAATGCGGCTTCCAGCGTCTTCCTGGTCCGCACCCTCCAGGGCCACGCCCTCCAGATCGTTCGGGAGGCCTACTGGAAAGCCCTGCAGAGGATGTACATTGTCTTCACCTGCATCGGCTTCCTCGGCCTCCTCATTGTCCTCCTGATCAAGCCCAAGAACCTGAGCAGCGACCACAAGGAGCACAAGACCGGTCTGCAGTCTCTCAAGGCGGAGAAGCGCAAGAGCAAGGATGCGGAGAAGGCGGTTGCCGGAGACAAGTCATGAAAGAGGACGAGGCCTAATTCCTGACAGTCAACCGTCGACGACAGCGTCCTGGGGAAGAAAAGAAAAAGAGAAGGAAGGGATCGAGAGACGACAGAGAGGCCCAACAAGAAAGTTCTCCGTCGCGAGGTCCGTCACGAGAAAGGAAAGGGCTCACCTTGAAGAACGGCGTCTATGTGTTGGCACTGCCCGCGTTCGCATCCGGGACATCAACAGCTCCCGGCCTCTAATCGTTATGAAGCGGGAAAGGGGATGAAGATATATATCCTCCAAAAGATATTGTATATATGATAATGGTTTAATGTTTTAACGGCGCAGTCTCGGTCTGGAAAAAAAAATCAACAGGCAGCTGGACGGGGTCAAGCATGACAGAAAACAACGCGAAGCACACGGTGATAGAGCAATCTTTCTCGGCACCCCCAGGATGCCACCTCGATGGAGAAGAGCTCGAGCTCAATTCCAGTGCATATACGGAGTACGGCGTAGTAAGTAGCCATTCGCATCCTGTCCGTACTGTCTTCCGCACGGAGCCTGCTATTGCTCCGGCTCATATAGTTACTTGTCCAAAGGCGCGCGTTTTGCTGCATCTCTCACGTTTGAATATCATCCTCGCATATCCCTTTGCGGCCTCAATGATGCATTGGACAGTACGAATTGTGCCACACACTGTCGTCCGGTTGCCGTGGAGACGCGAAGCCCCAGTGTTTACAGCGCCGGCCAAGCATCGCGCCAATTATTTTCCCACAGACCAGCGCCCTTTCATTTGCATCCATTGCTCATTACGAGTACGGAGTGACTGCAGCTGTCCCGCCTGCCGAGGGGCCCCTACCGGTATCGAACCGCAGCAAGGACCACTACGTCCGTCCATGAATCTCTTCAGAGCATAGACGAGCCCCAAGGGACTGCTTTGAAACTTCCGCGACCCCTCCCTGCCGCCCACACACACCAGACCTCTCCGCGTCACCAAGGCCGTGCCGTGCATGCGAATACTCGGTGCTTCGTCATCTCCAAGCTTCATGACTATCGCCAACACAACGCCTCATCCCGATCAGCCTTCTCCACGTTCTTCGACAAAGCCCATGATCTTCGGCTGCAACGACGACGACGACGACGACGACGACGACGACGACGACGACGACGACGACGACGACGAAGCCGACGACGGTCTAATTTACTGGGTCCGATACCCTGGTTACGATTCACCGCACAGCGAGCGCGACCGACCGACCACGAGAGGGACGAAGAAAAACTCTTGAGGGAATGATCGAGGGGACTAAAGAGATCCCGGGAATTCAAGAGAAAGAAAGAAAAACAAAGCATTCCAGAGCAGAAGATAAGGATACAGCATAAAAGTCAACGATAATAGACAAGACGCACGAAAGACACGAGAAACAGCGCCGACATCGACCATTACAAAATTATTTAATTTTCAAAGCCATTGAAGAAACGAAGACCGTGCTCTCTGCGACGACGAAACCCAGCCGAGAAACGACACTCCAGTGCGCCAGATCGGGTCCGAATCACCGTCACACTGGCTTCTCTCCGACAGACGCGCTCCGAGCGCGAGCAGAGCAGGCCGGCCGCCGGCGCTCGGTCGCTCCCTAATGCCAAGCGCGCGGGCTCGAGAATCGGGGCGGGCGCGGGCGCCCGGGCCTCGACGGTGAGGCAGTTGGCAGCTGCCTCATCGTCCTCGGCCTCTCTGGCCCCGAGCGCCGCGTCATCACGGGTCGATCGGGACAGAGATCGAGACCGGGACCGGGACCGCGCCGCGTCGCCGGCGGAGTCGATGGCCGCGGGGACGAAGCGCAAAGAGCGCGAGTTCGATCCGGAGATTGTGGGGGAGGAGACCAACATCAACGTCGTGGTGCGGTGCCGCGGGCGCAACCAGCGCGAGGTCAGGGAGAACAGCGCGGTGGTGGTCAACGCGGACGGGGTCAAGGGCCGGCAGATCGAGCTGTCGATGGGCGCGAGCGCCCTGAGCAACAAGACGTACAACTTCGACCGCGTCTTCTCGCCCGCCGCAGACCAGGCCATGGTCTTCGATGATACGGTCAAGCCGATGCTGGAGCAGGTGGGTTTTGGGGGAGGGGGGCGACGGCGAGGAGGCCTCAAGGGATGACTGGCTGACTGACTGTCCTTCAGATGCTCGCGGGCTACAATTGCACCATCTTCGCATACGGCCAGACGGGAACGGGAAAGACGTACACGATGTCGGGGGATATGACGGACACCCTCGGCATGCTCTCGGACGAGGCCGGCATCATCCCCCGCGTCCTGCAGCAGCTGTTCCAGAAGCTCGAGGCCGACGGCAGCGACAACATGGTCAAGTGCTCGTTCATCGAGCTGTACAACGAAGAATTGCGGGACCTCCTGGCCGTCGACGAGACCGCGAAGCTCAAGATCTACGACGACGCGACCAAGAAGGGCCACGCGACGACCCTGGTGCAGGGCATGGAGGAGAAACACATCAAAAACGCGGCCGAGGGCATCAAGGTGCTACAGGATGGCAGCTTGAAGCGCCAGGTCGCGGCCACAAAATGCAACGACCTCAGCTCCCGCAGTCACACCATCTTCACCGTCACGGCATACGTGAAGAAGACGAACGAGCAGGGCGTCGAGGACCTCGTCAGCGCGGGGAAGCTGAACCTGGTAGACCTGGCGGGAAGCGAGAACATCCAGCGCTCCGGCGCCGAGAACAAGCGCGCCGCCGAGGCCGGCCTGATCAACAAGTCTCTGCTGACCCTCGGCCGGGTCATCAACGCCCTCGTCGACCGCGGCGCCCACATCCCCTACCGCGAGTCCAAGCTGACGAGGCTGCTGCAAGATTCGCTCGGCGGGCGGACCAAGACGTGCATCATCGCGACGATATCGCCAGCCAAGAGCAACCTGGAGGAGACGATATCGACGCTCGACTACGCTTTCCGCGCCAAGAACATCCGCAACAAGCCCCAACTTAACGTGCTGACCAAGAAGATGCTCCTCCGTGACTTCTCCATAGAGATCGAGAAGCTCAAGAGCGAGCTTATTGCGACGCGGCAGCGCAACGGCGTCTACCTGTCCAACGACATGTACGAGGAGATGACGGCCCAGAGCGAGTCGAGGCGGATCGTCATGGAGGAGCAGGCCGCCAGGCTGGAAACCCTGGAGAACAACTTGCGCAACAAGGTCCAGGAGCTCTTTGCCCTCACGACCTCCTTCATGGGTCTGAAGAAGGATCACGAGGGCACCAAGGCGAAGTTGGACGATACCAAGGGTGTTCTCGAACAGACAGAGATTGTGCTCAGCGCGCTTCGCGCCACGCTCGACGAGGAGATTCGGCTGAGGAAGGCGCACCAGGAGACGGAGGAGAGGTTGACCGAGTTCGGCACGATGCTGATCAACGAGGTCGAGAAGGCCGTCAAGGACGTCAACGGCCTGCACGCCAAGGACAAGCGCAAGTCCGACCTCCAAGCTCTCAACCGGGCGGCGTGGGGCTCGCAGCAGGCCCAGGTCGCCGACGTGACCTCGGTGGTGGAGCGTCGCATCCGGGAGTTCGAGGCGGAGCAGCTCGAGCAGATCTCCGGCATATCGCAGCGGATGGAGGCCTTCGTCGGGGAGGAGCTGCAGAAGCTGACGAGCACGCAGGCCTTCCTGGAGGAGCACCTGACCACTTTCGCGGAATCCAAGAAGCAGCTCCTCGAGCAGAAGCAGAGGTCCAAGGACGGCATGGACGAGGTGCTCGAGGAGATCAAGGAGGTTAGGGACAGCGTCAAGGACAGCGTGAGCCAGAGCCTGCAGGTCATCTCGCAGGCGGCGGAGAAGATCGCCGCCGACGTGCTGAGCGAGATGACACACTTCCACAGCCAGCTGCACGCCTCGTACAACGCTCTCGGCAAGGACTTCAAGAGCATCTTCGAGGACCTCGTCCGCCACATCTCCAACCAGCGGAGTGAGTCCGACAGCCTCAGGCGGCAGCTGCAGGCCGCGACGAACGCCATCATCACGCAGAACGGCGGCATCTCTGCGCACTTCCAGGGCGTGCTAGAACAGGAGCGCCGGGCGGCCGCCGAGGAGCGCCAGAAGCTGCTGTCGCAGATCTCGGGCCTAATCAACGCCCAGGCCGAGGCCCAGGAGTCCCGCCTCCTGGACAAGGCGGCGGAGATGCAGAAGAACATGGCAGAGGCCAACACCTCCCTGGAGGACGCCATGGCCCAGTACGGCCAGGGCATCGACGGCTGGGAGATGAAGGAGGAGGAGCTGCTGGACGAGGTCAAGAGGTCGCGCGACCAGCTCAAGACGAGGCTCAAGGACGACTGGACGGGTATCGAGGCCCGCAGCAACACCATCCAGAACTCGGCCAAGGTGGCCCACGGGGAGACGGTGCGCGTCGTCGAGGCCCAGATGGAGGACCTCGACGCCCACATGGAGGCCATGGACGACTTCGTCGGGCGCGCCAGGTCCGAGAGCGCGGCGCACCACGCCTCCCAGACGCTGTCGGTCAAGACCCTGTCCAACACGATCGAGCAGTCCTTCGGCAGCATCTCGGCGCACTTTAAGACCTCCTTCGAGCGGGTCAAGAATCTCGGCGATGCGATGGAGCTCGACGCGGGAGACCTGCGCGATAACGTGCGGCCGCTCGGGACGCAGCTCTGCCGGCCGCTGGCCGACTTGCGCCAGAGCGTCGCCAGCTCGTCGCTCCAGGAGTACCGGCCGACGGGCGAGACGCCCCAGAAGACGCAGTACCACTATCCCACCGATCTCCCGCGCACCGAGCTGCAGCAGGACACGACCCTCGTCGAGGAGCAGGACGGCGTTGACGAGCTGGAGAACGAGGGGGAAGGCGGCGGCGGCGACCCCGATCATGACCATGTGCATCTCGGCAGCGGCGACGACACCAACACCAATCACAGCAGCAACAGCAACAACACATTCAGCAACAGCACCATCGTCTTTGCCGATCCCAAGTCCAGCCCGCCAGACGGCGCGCACTCCCCGTCCAAGTCCTCGCCCACCCCCGCGGTCGACAAGAACCCGCTGGGAGCGAGCCTGCGCGAGGTGAACCCCAACGTCAGCGCCAGCGCCGCCCCGCCGTCCATCAGCTTCGATCCGCAGGTCAGCATCGCCAGCACGCCGGCCGAGAAGGCGAGGCCGCCGCTGAAGCGCGCGATGCGCGGCACGCGGGGCGGCAAGAGGGATCTGCTGTCGGAGGGGCGGGAGAACGTCCCTCTGTCCGGGCTGGACAGCGCGTCGCGAAGGAAGAGTCCGAGGCTGAAATAGGCCCTGCATGTGTTGAGCTCTGGGCTCTCTTTCCGGTCGGATCCCCGACGTTCTGCTTCCTTTTGAGGATCCTTGGGTGTTGAGAAGGAATCGATTGGTGTGTGGAGAGAGATATCACGGTATATTTGGGTGTAAACTAGTACATACTGCTACTGCTGCTACTACTGCTACTGCTACTGCTGGTACTTTGCTTTTGCCTCGCACAGGGTCATGAAGGGAGCATTGTGAAGCAGGCATGGACGGTGAAGATGCTTTGCGATGGGATTGGAGTTTTCTTGGAGACGGGGTCTTGTAAAGGGGCTGCTTGTGCGTGGCCTTTGCGGTTTGCGACTCTTTGTTACCGAGGCAGGGTTAGCTGGAATTGATATGGCTGAAGGGCGGTCACTTGGGCTTGAGGGGTGCTTCTGTGTGTGCATGAAGTGGCTGTAGAGACGGGAATCGCGTGATTCGTTTGTATTAAGATGCGAAATCTAATGTACTAGTATTCATCATATCAACACAAAACGCCTCTTGGAGCGTCCTCATGGCGAAGGACGCCGTGGTAAGGGCAGATGAAGAGATGGGGTACGGAGTAGATGGCTCAAGATCGACACCTTTTAAAAGATCTTGGTGATGCTCTCCCGCGAGATGACGCTGTTCTGCTTCTCGTCCCGCTTGACCCTAAAGAAGCTGTCGCAGAAGTCGCTGCACCGCATGTGCCTGAGGAACTCCTCGTCGTGCGTGATGACGATGAGCTGGAAGTTGCTCTGCTGCTGCCTGGCGCGGATGATCCTGTGGAGGGACTCGGCGAGGGACTTGATGTTGTCGCGGTCGAGGTTGGTGGTGGGCTCGTCGAGGGCGATGAGGCCGCAGTTGACGCCGAAGGACTCTGCGAGGGCGAGGCGGATGACGATGCTGGCGAGGACCTTCTGGCCGGCGGAGCAGCGGCCGCGCATGTCCATCTCGGTGTCCTGCTTGACCATGCAGAGGCGGTAGTTGTAGGTGCGCTTGCCGGAGGCGGACTCGGTGTCGGAGCGGATGAGGATGGTGTCGATGTCGGTGCCCTGGTAGGTGGCCTGCCAGAGCTCGTTGGCGATGCGGTTGACCTCGGCCATCTTCATGGCGTGAAACTGCATGACGGCCTTGTCGACGGCCGCGCCGCACTGCGAGAGGTCCTCGATCGCGGCCTTGGTCGTCTCCACCCGGATGTGCGACTCTCGGTACCGCAGCTTGGCGTCCTTGTAGTCCAGCTGCCACTCCTGCAGGAGCCGCTCGAGCTCCTCGTCCTTGGTGCCCATGGCGCCCATGACGGACCCGCGCTCCGCCAGCAAGCGGTGGGCCTGGTTCTCCAGCGCGCGCGCCTCGGCCTGGAGGCGCTCGTAGTCCTCGTCCGCGTTGCGCCCCTCGAGCTCGGCGATGTCCCTCTTGAGGGTCTCGAGGGTGCGGAGGTGCTTGCGGTACGTCATGTTGTCGTTGATGTTCTTCTTCTTGCGGTCTCCGCTGTCGATATCCTGGACCAGCTTGTTGGTCTGCACCGTGAGGTCGGTGAGCTCCTTCTCCGCGGCGGCGATGGACTGCTCGAGCGTGGCAATGGCTCGCTGGTTGGATGCGAGGTTGGACGGACCGCCGCGATCGACGTAGTCCTGTATCTCGCTGGCCATCATCTTGATCTCGCTCATAGAGTTTGCGATGGTGTCCCGCTCGTCGGCAATGACCTGCTCTTTGGAGCGCCCGCGCGAAAGCGTGTCGTCCCGAACGGATCTCGCCTCTCTGATGTTGGGTTCGATCTTCTCCAGCTCCTCGTCCGCTCGCTGGATGATGGATTTCTGGTTGGCTTGATCGTCCTTCAACGTCTGGATCTGGGCTTGCAGATCCTTTCTCCGGTCCAGCTGTCCCGCGGCGCGGCTGATCTTGTTTCGCAACTCACTCTTCTCCAGCTCAAACGACGTGATCCGGTCTTTCATCCGCTGCCTGTCGGTGGTGAGCTGGGAGATTTTGTTCTTGAGGGACCTCAGCTGCTCGGAGACACCGCCCTGGAGCTCTTGGATCTCTTCGGCGCTGCGCGAGGCAGCTCCGGATAGTTGCTGGGACATGATGCGATCAACCTGGGCCTCGGCATCCTGGATGTCTTTTAGGGTCTGGACGATGCTCGTGACGGTCTTGGAGAGATCCTCGAGGTCTCGTTGCTTCTCTTCCTCCGCGGCAAGTCCGGCGTCTTGCTCCTCCAACTGTCTTTCCAGGTCGTTGTCCTGTGTCTCCAAGGCATCGCACTCCTGCTGAAGCTCCGGCAGCTCGACGGACAGTCTCTCGTAGGTGTCGAAGATTGAGCGAACGTCATGCAGTGATTCCAAACTGGCAGTCCATACTTTGAGATCGGCCTCGGCTTCGTTCTTTTTTTCGGGGTTTAGGTTTCGTGCAATCTTCTTATTCAGGCGATCAATGGCGGTCTTCTCGGTGTCGTCGAAATGTCGATCGCACAGGAGACATTTCTTCTTCTTATCGAATGCCTCTCTGCACTGATTGTAGTATTCGACGAGCGCGCCGAAAAGACTGACGTCGTTCCTCAGAGACTCGACGTTCTGCTCCATCTTGCTGACGGCCTTGTTGTAATCATCGACAGCGTAATCGTCTCCAACGGTTTGCAGCGCAGTCGCCACCTTGGCTTTGCATCGTTGCATCTCTTGGGACTTGACCTTGTGCGAGTTCCTGGCATTTTTCAGTCGGTACTCGACCTTTTGCTGCTCCTGCCTCGTCTGCTCCCTGCGTCGTTGCGCTTCCTGGACGGATTTATTCCGGTAAGTCTGCGCCGATTGAAATTGGGACTCCAGAGTACGGGGCTGCCAGTCACCATCGAGGACAGCCGTCAACTTTTCCTTCCACGTCTTGGTCAAGGTCTCCAGCTTCAGTTGGCGATCAGAGACCTCCTTCTTCCTGTAGTCGAGCTGAGCCCGTTCCGATGCGAGTCGGGAGCACTCCACCAGCTCGCGGCTGAGCTTGTCGTTCTCGCTCTCGAGCTGCCATTGCTTGCTGTTGGACTCGGAAAGCTGCTCGTCCCACTTGGCCAGGTCAAAGTCGTCTTGCGCACACTTAAGTCTCGTTTCCAGATCGTGGAACTGTCCGTCCAGGAGGGCCTTGGCGCCTTCGTCGACATCGATGAAGCTCGCTTCGTTCTGGAGAATGCTCGTCCGCTTCTCTATGAGTCCCATGCGCTGCTTCGCTGAGACGCGGTCCTGGGTTCTGGCAGCTCTGCGGCCCTCGAGCTCGGTGATTACCCCTGTCGCCTTGTCCAGCTCCGCGGCGTTTTCCTTCTGCAGCCGCTCCAAGTCTCTCTTCTTGTCGTTGAGGAGTCTCTGGATCTTGTCGTTGAAGGCCTGTAGCTGCCGGTCGGTGATTTCTTCGTCGAAGCCTCTGAATCCGTACAGTCTTGCCGCCTCCCGCACCAGCTCGGTGCGAGCCTTGATCTGACGCTCATACTTGTCCTTGTCGGATTGATGCTTGCCCTGTTCGGCCATGGTGGCCGCCTGCCGCTGACGGTGTTGCGCCAGCTGTTGCTGTAGCTCGCTGTACTGTTGCCTGTTCCGCTCCGCCTGCTCGCGGTAGCGGCCCATGCTTTCCTCGTACTGGGCTAAACTTCGCTCGAGGGCAGCGTCGTCCTCGGGGAGCTCGTCGAGGGTCTGCCTCAGCTCTTTCGCGGCGTCCCTCCGGTACTCGAGCTGCTCCCGCTTGTTGGTGAGGTTCTGGAAGATTTGCAGGTAGCTGTTTGCCTGCTCGCGCTTGTCGCGAATCTTGTCTTGGGTTTCGTCCATCTCCGCGGTGAGGGCCTGGCATTTCTTGCGCGCGCCCTCGATCTCGGCGTGCAGGGTGCTCATGCGCTTTTCGGCGCGTTCGCCTCGGTCCTTGTTGACCTTGTTGTGGGTCTCGTCGTTCTGCAGAGTCGACAGCAGCTCCACCTGTTTCTTCCGCAATACTTTGAGGTTGTCGATGGCCTTTGTATACTTGAGAGCCTCGAAGATTTCATCGAACCGCTTCTTCAGGGCGGAGGGCTCGCTGAGTGGCCAGAGGGATTCGTCCTGATGGCAGAAGATGACGGCGTCGAGGATGGCGGGCGAGACGCCCAGCCTCTCCGGGATCATCTCATCGAGCTGTGCCTGCCGAGTCGAGGTCGTCGTTCGCTCTCCATTGTTCACGACGACCAGGGAACAATCGAGCGTCTTTTGCTGCCGGGTCTTTTGCTTCGCCGTGAGCTGTACGCTGCGCGTTGCGACATGCTGCCTGCCGTTGATGGATCGAAACTGCAGCTTCACCTGCGCCATGACCTCTTTCTCGCCACATAGCTATTAAATGAACCATGTTAGGTCGAGGCTGGAAGCGTTCCCGGTATGCTGCTGGGCGGGAGTTGGCAAGAGAGACATGCTCACCTTTGGATCGTGGATGAAGGCGCCGCCTTTGCTGTTGGGAGGCAGCTCGCCGGTGGTGGCATACTTGAGACACTCGATGATTGTGGTTTTGCCGGAGCCATTGTAACCGACGATGAGGGTCAGCGGGGTGTTGAACTGGATGGCTTCCCGGACGGCCGGGCTGAAGGACCGCACGCCGGAGATGGAGAGTTTGTCGATCTTGGACATTGTCAGACCACTTGGACGCCCTGATTATTTGTGCAACAAGACGAAATCTCTGGACACAGGCCGCCACGCCAAGAGGGCAGAATCTCGCAGTGGGCGACGCAGCGGGAGGGACGAGAGAGACGCGCCCGAAGCAGCCGTTGCGCGTTCAAGGTGGAGCCGGCGCGATGCGTCATCACGTGCGAGCTGAAACCAAATTGAATACGGAGTAATTGATCACATGATCCAAGTCGTGCCTGCATTCGCCTACCCTAAACTTATCGATAAGATAGTTTGATCCGAGATTAGATTGCGATAAGGCTTAGCGAGAGAGGCGAACACATGATCGAGGGCTCGGTAATTGGCACTGTGCGCTGAGGGAGTCGATGCCTGGGTGGCGCGCTCTCCAGCGGTTCATTCGACGGCGATGGAGGCGAGTTCAATTATCCATCTGAGCGGGCGACTCCTAGTAGCTTAGGCGAGGTCGATTTGGGTGGATTGGATAGATGAATTGATGGAACAATTCAGATTCGATGAGCTGGAGGCGGCAGCTCGAGACGACCTCCACAACAGCCGGCGTTGGCCATGTTCTCCCAGCTCAGGAGGGACCTGGGGAGAACCTACTCATGTATGTTGGGGCGGGTTATAGCTAAAGTCTCATGATGGTTCCTGCATGGCTCGAGGTACGGAGAACGTCTCCTTTTGGCCCTGCAGCCCCCAAAGGCGGGGGGGGACTCGAGAGGTCGGCCAACTTCAATCTTCCACCTTGAAGAAGAGGAGGATGGAGGGCTGTTGGACAACCTCTTACCAAGTTGGACACGTATGTCGGCATACTCCGTACTCCGCACATGGACACACGATGCATGCGAATCCGAACCGGGTCCACTCGCCTGCGCCGACCTGGGCTGTGAGGAGCTGTGAAACATTTTTGAGAAACACGAGGGACCCCTGGCGAACCACCTGCGCTCTAGTGCTGAGCGGGCGGCGATCCGTTGCTCAAGCACCGCGCGTGGTCACGCTCCTCCTCCTCTCCCTCAGGCTCTTATCGAGGCTCTCGCCTTGATACACGACACAGCATGACACGACACGACACGGAACGACAGCTCACAGCGCTCCGGGGGCGAGGAGGCCATCCCGAGGGATTTCGCGGCGGCCATTGTCGAGCAGCACGAGGCCCATCCACGGATCCCACACGCGGCGGGATGTGGATGTCGGCCACGGCTCCCGTTCCCCGTGCGCATGGGATGCTGGGCGAAGCATTGAAGCCCCCATCAAATGCGCCCGCATCTGCGGCCTCGCATTGATCTCGAGAGCTCTCCCCGGGGGATTGTCGAGGATGGCTGTCAGTGGCCCCGCAGGTCTCGGTCCTCTCAGGAGGTAACCCTCAATCCACGGCATGCCGATGCTAGGAGGTAGTCTGTGTGCTCAAGCTCATGTTGATGTTCATCGCACGTTCTGTGGCTTTTTGCCTGTCGAGTCGCTGACAGGTTCGTAGGGCCCAGATAGAAGCTCCCGGCCCTCCCCGTCACCATCTCCTCTTCCAGCCCCTCCTTGTCCCGCCATCGCGACCCTGCGCTCTCCCATCTTCAGTCTTCCAATCTACCAAGCAGACGACGAGAACCTGCCCTGCTCCAAACTACTCAACCCCGCTGGTCCCCTCCACCACGAACAGCCTCGCATGGGGGCTCCCCCCCCCCCCCTCCTCTTGACGAACCTTACCCACCCCCTGCCTCTTCTCCACCCACCAGCAGACGCCACTGATCGACGAGGAGCCCGCTAAAATTAGCAGCCTTGCCTCTCCTGGTGCAATAGATTGCATCCACGCCGAGCCACCTAGCGGGAGCCCTCTACTGGTTTCCACCGTACGGAGAACGCCCTCGTGCATATGGGGAGCTCCGAGCCACCAGCAGCGACGCAACCATGGCCAAGGGCCAAGGGCCCACCTCCATCTCCGGCTCCCTCTCCGCCTCTGCCCGTCCCCTTGCCTCGGCCTCCTCCTCCTCCTCCTCCTCCTTCTCTGCCTGTGCCTCCGTCTCTGCCTCTGCCCGAGCTACTAGTGCCTCTACCTCTGCCTGAGCTGCCTCTGCTCCAGGCCAACGTCTTCAGCTTCGACAACCTGGATCTCTTCTTTTTACAAGACACTGCTGGCCCCCCCGGAGCGGTTGGCCCAGGCGATCCGACCGATGCATTCAAATATTTCAGCGCCCCCGGCAGAACTGAGCATACAGGTAGTGGCCACCTCATGACTCTCCTCGGTCCTGCAATGCTCGGCCCTTTTGATGAGACGGACATGGCAGTCAACATGGAAAATATGGAGACTAGCGTTGGTGCTGCCACTGCCGCCGCTGGCCCTGGCGCCCAGGACGGCAGCGACGCCGAGAGCAACAGTGGCGGCGATATCACGGTGGAGTCGATAGCGAGAGCCGAGAACCAATTCAACACGGCCTCCAACAACGTGCCCGGCGCGGGGCCCATGCCCCCGGGCTCCTTTGGCCAGTTGGGCGGCGGCGGCGGCGCCGCGGGCTCAAGCACGCTGACCGAGTTCACGAAGCGGAGGAACTGGCCCGCCAAGGTAGTGGAGGAGCTCAAAGACATACTCCAGATCCTGGACGCCAACGGCAGGATCAAGTACGTGTCCCCCAGCATCACGGGGCTGGCCGGTTACAGCCCGGACGAGGTCCGCGACGTGTTCCTCAAGGACCTCATCCACCCGGACGACCAGGGCGTATTTGTCGCCGAGCTCAACGAGTCCATTGCGTCGGGGACTCCGCTGCGCATTTTCTACCGGCTCAAGAAGAAGGACGGGTCGTGGACGGTCTTGGAGGCCGTGGGCCACGCCCACATCGGCGCGGCCCGGTTCGCCCCGAACCCGAACAACCAGTCGCCCTTCTGCCAGGCCGTCTTCATGATGGCGCGCCTCTACCCGACCAAGAACGCATCGCTCCTGGACTCGTTCCTCGAGCACAAGATCGAGAACGAGCGGCTCAAGCGCCGCATCGCCGAGCTGAGGCGAGAGGAGGAGGCCGAGGCCGACGAGGTGTACAGGCACTGGGTGCAGAGCCAGGAGGGCCGGTCGGACGTGACCCCGTCCGAGGACACGGGGGGTGCGACGGCCTCGTTCCACCCGCCCGGCACGTCGACCGAGAGGTCGATGATGCCCGCGGAGATGCGGCCGCTCAACACGGCGCTGACGCGGGAGAACCTCGAGGGCGCGGCGGCGGGCAACAAGCAGGACTCCTTGCGGGACAAGATGGAGCGCTACGAGGCGACGGCCCCGCGGTACGAGGCGACCTCGCACACGGACACGATCGAGATGCTCACGGGGCTGCGGTACGTCGAGGGGGAGCGCAGCCGGGGAATCACGACGGGCAACGCGAGCCCCATGCTCATCAAGGGCGACGCGGGGATCCGGATCCCCGCGGATCGAGATACCCGCCACGGAGACAAGAAGAAGAAGCTGAAGACGGCGGAGGAATATGTGTGCACCGATTGCGGTCAGTTCCCAGTTTGTCTTTTCTTTTCCCCTCTTCTCTCTTCGTCCTTCTTTTCCAATCTTTTATTCTTTGGTCTGGTCTTTGCTCGTCCGGGAAAATCAGAAGAAAAATGAGGGGAGTGGAGGTCCACGATGGATCGCGGTCGAGGGCTCGCCGCTCACTCATCACCACAGGCACACTCGACTCGCCGGAATGGCGAAAGGGGCCGAGCGGGCCCAAGACGCTCTGCAACGCGTGCGGTCTCCGGTGGGCGAAGAAGGAGAAGAAGAGGAACGGCAACAACTCGACGCATCAGCGCCCCGCGATGCCCGACTCGGCGGCGTTGGGCTGAAGGGGACGGATGCAGCTGGGGCATGCAAGATATCAACGATTCGCACAACGCATGGCCAAAGGGCTCGCACGGTCGAGCATGTTCATGGGATTTCTGTTTTATTTTCACGGGACCGATACTGCTATCTGCTGGGTGGGACATGGCAAAATGGATCAATCTATCGCATTAGGACTACTAGTAATATCCGGTACGGAGTTGGGTCTCTCTCTCTCTATGGAGTATCATCAATTGGATCTACAGTATGTAACAGCATCACATCACATTGATCGCATTCAATACGAGGACGGGTCCAATTGATCATTTCATCACCTCTCCCTCGTCTCCCCTCTCGAGTCGAGCATCCGCCCTACCTCTTGACTGACCATCCAGGTGTACGGAGTATGTGATTTCCCCCCCCCCCCCCCCTCCCC
>NQYS01000001.1:835786-851349 GCA_003055955.1 Escovopsis sp. AC | reverse complement strand
GGGGGGCCGAGGGGCTTCATTCGTCACAAAATCCCCGTCTAATCTCGCCCATCACTAACACCGCGCTCAGATCTACATCGCCCTGCTCAAGTTCGACTTCTTCTTCTTCCTCGGCTTCATCATCCAGTTCGTCGTCGTCGTCGCCAACAGGCAGGACCCCGAGTTCGCCCTGACCATCGCCACTATCCCCGTCACCATCATCATCCTCGCCGCAGCCGCCCACTTCACCCGCCGCGAGAACAAGGCCGGCACCATCGTCGTCATCGTCCTCTACTTCGGCGCCCTCAGCTACTTCATCTTCAAGCTCTTCCGCATCTACCAGCCCAGCCACGCCAGCTCCTACCGCGCCGTCCGCAAGTCCATGACCGCCTTCGCCGTCATCACCATCCTCCTCATCATCCTCACAATCATCAACGGCATCATCTGCGTGCGCAACTTCGGCCTCGGCCTCAGGGAGCACCTGCGGCACGCCAGCCAGACCGAGGAGAAGTCCGACTCGGCCGCCTACAGCATGAACGACGTCAAGGCCCCCGGGACGGCCCGGATGACCATTGAGTAGTAGACGACCCTGCGCCCGACCTGTGGTGGCAGCACGAGCACGAGGAGTAGCTACTATGTGGATCCTCTTTTCCCTTTAGCCCCCCCTCCGGAAGCGCTGCAGAAACGGGACCGAGGCGATCTGCGCATACACGACGTTACGAGAAAAAAAAATCAAACCTCCAACACACACAAAAAAAAAGAGGCTGATAAACAAGACACAGAGAAATCGAATAAGCAGGGCGATGACCTTAATCTTTGGCGTTGTATGCTTGCCAGGAAAAAAACAAATCTGGTAGCAGGAAACGGTACTCATGTTTTGTGTCTTTTTTTTTCTTGTTCTTCCCCTTTTTCTGTTTCCTATCCTTGCTTCTCCTTTTCGACTCGGGATACCAGATCTTGTATAGATCATATTTGATATTCTTTTTTTTTCCAATATTTTTCACGTTTCCAGCCCCCCCATTTTTGGTCTTCTTCGCGGCTAAGTCGGTCCGGGCATTTGGACACTGTGGTAACATAGTAACATGTACGAGGTGCTTGTGGTTGCATCAACAATCCATGCGGTCTGTTCGGAAATGGAGGGGGTCCCAGGCACAGCGAAGCGGAGCGCAGCGCAGCCAAACAATGAATCGATTCGAACCCATTCGATGCTCTTCGTTTACTCGTCCAGTGGTTTCCCCCTCTCCATGTCTTAAGCAGGTTGTTTTATTTTCTCGTGAGTTTTGAGTGGGGAGCGCACAGCGAGGGAGGACACTGCTGCTCCTGCTGCTCCTGCTGCCACTGCTACTGATCATGTAGACGGGCTCGTCTGGGGGCAAGATGCAGGGGCATGGACGGGCCTCAGGGGAGGGGTTGGAGGATATATGGCGGTGCTCTTCTGGAGATACCAGCTACATCAATGTACTACTAGATTCGGTTGGCGTTTCTGCGAGGAAATGCACCGTCCGGGCGATGGGGCGGGGGAGCTGGGATGCTTCTTCTACAGACAGGTAGTACAGATCATAGGTATAGTAATGATAAGATGGATGAACTCATTGTGCTGCTCTGGGAGCTGCGTGAGGGGAGCGGCGGAGGGGCTCTACTGGGTCTTTCTTGAGGCACTCGTCGCCGTCAAGGCCTGGGGGGTTCGTGCGGTCCGCAGAAAGAGGGGAACTTGTACTAGAATCGCAGGGGAGGAAGAATGGCGGCAACGTCAAGAACGAGGCGTGGCCTGCCCGTGGAATGCTCTCTTGGTATAGTACTACCGTACAGACTGGTACGGAGTAGTAGTAGTGATTGCATAGTAATATGAATTTCCTCGTACTACTACTACTACTCCATGACATTGATGGATGGCTATATACATGTACAGGGAACAGGCAAGGAGAGTGATGTCCCCGGGGGGGCGAGTTGCTTCCCTTGAACGATGGCCTGGTGGTTGGAGGGGTCTGATGCAGTGGCGTTTTCGGATGTCCATGCCAGCAAAGTTTCCAAGAGCGAGAACGTCGAGGAGCGGAGGGTGGGAGGCAGAAGGAGAAGAAGGGAAGAGGCATGAGTGTTCACATGGCAATCTTGACGGCGTCCTTCATCGTGCCCTCCATGGGGCAGTAGGGGCACTTGTAGCGCGACGACTTTGTGATGTTGCGCAGGCTCTCCTGGCAGATGACGTGGCCGCAGGGCAGCATCATGGGCGGGTTCTTCTCGGTGGTCTGCTCCTTGCTGATGGGGCAGACGAAGATGGGGTGGTAGATCATGCCCGGGGGCAGCGGGGTCTCGAAGGCGAGCTCGTGCGCGGTGGTCCACTCCGTCTTCTTCTCCTTCATGTAGGTGGTGTACTTGATGAGGCGGGGCAGGGCGATGGCGCCGGCGGTGACGGCGACGTGGAGGGGCGACTCGGCGGCGAGGCCGAGCAGGGAGCAGAACTCGCGGGTGAAGGAGAGGGCGATGTCGTCGAAGGCGGAGTCGATCTCGAACATGTGCCGGTACGGCGACTGCTCGATGTTGGGCGCGTACGCCATGGCGCAGCAGAGCTGCTGGATCTCCCGCAGGTGCCGGGCCTGGAAGCGCGCAAAGTGCCGCCGCGCGTACCGGAACGCGCCCGCGGGGCCGTTGCCGTTGCCGCTGCCGCTGCCGGGGCCGTCGGGCCCGCCCTCGCCGCCGTCGTCGTCGGGCAGCCCGTTGACGGCGGGGCCCTTGAAGAGCCAGAGGAATTGCAGCTTGGAGAGCTCAAAGTCGAGGTTGCTGCCGTTGGCCTCGAGCCGGGCGTGGTGGCGCCGCGCCCAGTCGATGGCCCGCGCGAGGTTCTTGTTCTTGAGCTCCGACAGGATGCTGTACATCTCGGAGAACTTGCCCTGCAGGTCCCCCGTGAAGTCCTCCGCGCTGTCGGCGGGCTGCTGCCCGGCCTCGCCGTCGTCGTTGTCGTCTTCGCCGTTATCATCGTCGTCGTCGTCGTCGTCGTCGTCGTCGTCGTTGTTGTTGTTGTTGTTGTTGTTGTTGTTGTTGTCGTCGTCGGTGGCGCCGTCGTTGTTGTCCTCGCCGTCCTCGCCGCCACCGTCCTCGTCTTCCTGCGTCATGTCGTGGTCCCCGTCCTCGTCGGTGGCGACGGATGTCGAGGACCACGACTCCGCGAGGGGCACACAGTGGTCGCGGGATTCGCGCACAAAGGTCGACGCGACGTTGAACTGGCCCTCGCGGAGCAGGTGCATGGCGATGGCCCTGTTGATCAAAGCCGCCTGGTCTGCCATGGCGTCCGTCTCCATGGGCAGGTCTCGATGCGGGAGAGCCTGGATAGGAGGTAGAGTAGTCGGGGTCAGCGCGTGAAAGCCGAGGCGGACGATGAAGAAGGGGGGACGAACCTTGTCGAGAGCCTTTCCGAATCCCCTCTGGGCCTTGGTCACCTCCTTGAGGTCCTCCGTGACCTTTTCGAGGCAGTTCTTGACGGGGTTCTGGAGGGTCGTCATCGCCATGATCCTGGGCGAGTCTGAATCCGCTGTGCGAGGAATGGACGTCAGCAGCTGTTCGGAGATCGTCGTTGAGGAGGAAGTCCCCTCACCTTGGGCAACGACGGCCCGCGCCTCCGTGAGGAGACTGATGATGTTTTCGACATCGTCGATGGCGGCCGTCAAGTTGGACTTGCGCATGCGGGCGAGCTCGGCCAGCAGCGGGGCGAATGGCGAGACCGCCGCATCTTCGTTTGGTCCTGGCATGGCCGCTGACATGCCCGCGGATGTCTCAGCACAATATGATGGAGGTCTGGTAGTCTGGTGGGCGGTCTCAAGTAGACGGATCAACTCTTCAGATGCTGATTGAAAGAGCGCTTGAGTGAGGCTGTGACGGTCTGAGGGTCAAAGGGGGTCAGGATGTTCTGCTTGGGATTGAAAACTTGAAGGCTTGAAGGCTTGAAGTCAATGATGCGAGCGACTGAGTCGACATGGAGCTGAACCCGTCAATCAGCTGTACAGGGTATGTCATCGATGCACCACTTGACTCGGTCCATTTCCAGGGTAGCGACTGACTCGCCTTTATCGATAGGCTTCGATAAGATATCGATGGCCCCGATAACATATGCAAGTAAGGGGGCGTTTAAAGCCCCGTTTAAAACATAGACCCGTAATATGCATTAAAGACGACGGATTGATGCATGTCCACGTGCATTGTCCCTGCCCGTCACGCCCCGCCTCGATGCATCAATGTAACGAATCAAGCTGACTTCATCTCCAGGCTGGTAATTGACCTCTCCTCGATCCAACCAGTGACCAACCCATCCTGCATCCTGGTTCCAACCCATCCCGGATCCAAAGCCATCTGGCCCCGGCTCGTTCGAGCGCTCTACGAGTACGGAGTACCGACAGAGCAGCTCTCCATACTACATACCGTGTGACCGGGAGCTGGCCCGAGGACAGCAGCAATACCTGGGCGACGCCAAGGAGACCGTGTCCTGCGATCCTCAATATCCTCAATGTGACGGCAATCCCCATTCTGCCTCCTCGGCCATGCTTTCTCGTTAGTCGGCTTGCCAGAGCCTTCATAGGCGAACAGACCCGCAATGTCCTCCAGGCCATCCCTTTCTATCGACGCGAGGTTCCACCGTGACCATCGCGATGACGAGAGCCCCGTCCCACGAATGAACTCCTCACGACGGCTTCGAACGACTGCGCTCCATGCGACACAGTCTTCTCCGGCCGACCCGCAGGCCGAGGCGATGCATCAAAGCGGCGCCCCCGCTGGTCCAAGTCCTGCCGCACCGTCGAGGCGTCTCGTCTTCCCGGACCCTATAGCTCTCAAGTAAGCCCAGGCCAAGAAGGAGGAGAAGGGGGAGGGGCGCTCATCTTAGCACTCGGCTCTAACCGAGGCCACGTCTAGATATCTTGAAGACGACAATTGCGCCCAGGTGGTGCAACGACAAGCCATCCTCCGGGGCTACGAGTTGTATCTGATTGAGCAGTGGGCTTGCTCGCGCAAGTCGCCGACCCTCGTCATCGCGACATACACCGGCGACGAGAGGCATTCCATCATCGTTGGCGTATTGGCCGTGCCCGCGAATGAAAAGGATTGGTCGACCCGGCTCCGGGTCTATCTCAAAGCAGCGGACCAGACCCACACGCGACCTAAGCAGACGGAGCTCGGAGAGCTGATGATCACAAACCTCAGCTGCTTCCCTTCATCGCTCACAGCCATCCCCGTCCCGAACGGCGATCTGCTGCCGCATCGCCACATCTTCATCGTCAACGAGGACTTGAAGCGCCTGGGATGCTCGGGGAGATCAGGCCTGACGCTGGCGGAACCGGCAGAGGCGACGCAAGCCAAGTTCCAGCAGCTCTACAAGACCAGCAAGGATATCCCGTTCACACGATCGGTTACGGAGCTCGTCAAGCTTTGTCAGGTGGCGCTGTACATGTTCGACCAGCTTGATCACGAATACATCGACGGACTGCTATGTGACGCGACCGAGACAGCGATTCGCAACTGGTGGGCCGACATCGGAGGGGAGCACTACAACTACGAGGCCGCGGATGGCGTGCTGGGGCCATCGACCGTTGCTGCGCTCCTGGGCTTGTTCATGGGGGCGAGGAACCGTCTCCACTGGCAGGGGGCGCCGGTCCCCAAGGACGTCTTCGACATCGAAGGCACCAAGCGCGGCATTGCCCATTTCCAGAAAAGCCAGAAGCTCGAAAAGACGCGCCGGCTCGATCAACAGACCTTCTTCAAGCTCGTCACCGTCACGACAAAGGCAGCGGCGAAGGAGGGATGGGGCGTGCAAAAGGCCGTCAAATCGACCATGACCGAGATCGGAGGCAAGCGAGGAGAGATCATGCTGGATATGGTCGCGGGTAAAGACAAGGGCGGCCTCGCCGACATCGAGACCGTCGACATGGACAAGTTCGTCAGCCTCGTGTACGGGGAGAGGCCAAAGTGGCTCTGGTACGGCAAGCCCCGCAGGACGCCGCTCGACTCGCCGGGACACGATCTCAACGGCGAGACGCCGGTGAAAGGCGAAGCCCTCTCTCAGGCCATGAAGCGCACGCAATCTTCGCCCAGCGATGATGAGCGGGAGGGCAAGCGCAAAGAAGAGCTGCTGTCACCGGATGCAGCGACGCCGTCGCGCACCGCCGCAGGTTCGAGCGACGCTCCCGGGGAGAAGGATCCACTGCGGAAGACGGTCTTCAAGAGCGTCGCCGAGAAGATGAGCGACGCCCGGTCGGGCTTGGGCCGGATAAAGGATGCCGTGGGCGCACGGGGTCGCG
This sequence comes from Escovopsis sp. AC, assembly GCA_003055955.1. Taxonomy (NCBI): domain Eukaryota; kingdom Fungi; phylum Ascomycota; class Sordariomycetes; order Hypocreales; family Hypocreaceae; genus Escovopsis; species Escovopsis sp. AC. The sequence continues at coordinate 845,089 of NQYS01000001.1, read as the reverse complement.
GCCACGCAGGCCGCCTCTCAGTCTCCGCCAGAGAGGAGGGTATCGAGGCCAGCAACGGGAGCGCACAAGCCGCGCCCGCATCAACCACGAGCGCTACCAGTCCCGTGATGGTCAATAGGGTGTTCACCTGGAAGACGAAGCCGGATGAGTACCTGGCGGCATTCCGACGCGGAGACCCGGATGCGCTACCCGAAGAATCTTCTTTCAACCCCTCATCGACTAACAACAACAACAACAACAACAACAACAACAACAACAACAACAGTCTTCAGATTGGCCGCGCATTCGCGGAGGACCGGCTAGGACCCAGAGATGGTGGCGGTGCCGAGCCACGTTCCGGGGGGACAAGCCCGGTAGCGCGCCAGTTCGCGCATCGTCGGATGTCCTCCACACCATCCGCCACCGGCGAGGGGCTCTCGGACCTCGCCCAGCTCGACCACGCACCCAGAAGACCGAGCATGCGGCAGCTGGCCCTGGGCCGCCGACAGAGCTTCGACGCCGCGGACCTGGCGTCCGCTCGGCACCGCCCCAACGAGAACCGATGGCCCCGCCGCCTGTCGTTCAGCGACGCCGAGCAGGCGATCCTCACGTGGGACGAGATTGTCGACTTCGACGTCAACGCGGACGCCGCGGACGCCGCCGCCGTTTCGGAGGCCCAGGCCATCGCCGCCCGCCGGCTCAGCCAGCACGTCGCCGCCATCGTGCGCGACGTGGAGCCCTGGGTCGGCGCCAAGCTGGACCTCGTGAAGCTGCTCAGCGAGCAGTACTCGCGCGACCGGGCCGACCTGCACAACCTCTACCACCACCTCAGCGGGGCGTGCCAGCACGTGCAGAGCAACTCGGACGAGATCCTCGCCGACGGGCGGGCCGCGCTGGCCGAGAGCATCAAGGAGATCGAGCTGCTCGTCGCGCGCCTCGACTACGAGATCAACGCGCTCGTGCAGCGCGTGCACGACGTCGAGGACGGCGTGCTCATCTTCCAGGGCCAGGTCGAGGACGTCGAGCGCAGGGCCGACGAGCTCAAGACGCAGCTTGAGACGGAGAGCTGGCTGCACTGGTTCGTCAGGACGCTGACCGGCGTCGGCACGGGGCCCAACGTCACGCGTTTCGTGCCGTGAAGCCGTTGCCTTTTCCCTTCTTCATCATCTTCTTCTTCCCCTGTATTGTCGGCTCGTTGTGGAAAGACATGGCAAAGGAGTCGATGCTTACATCCACATGATTTATCGAGGCTTCTCAGGGGCGTTTGGCTATCATCATCTTTCCGTCTAGGATATCCTCTAATTTTTATAATAGACTTTAATCCCGCGAGAGAAGCGTAATTGGCGAGCCGATTTTCTTTTTGGTTTCTTCTATTCTTTGTCTGTTCCATCCCTTCTCTTTGACCGTCCCTGAGCCACCAGCCAATGGCAAGGACGACGATCAACTTCCGACTCCCGCTGATCCCATCCTCCCCAGCCTCCGGTGCCGATACATATCAATACATCCATCCATCCATCCATTCATACTCATACAAGTCTTTGCCAAGTGATACAGAGCCCTTTGCAACCAATGCGCCGCTCTCATCTCTATGATGTAGCCTGCGCCGTATGTACCGAGCGCGCGATGAGCCCCCCCAACCCACCTTCTTCCTCTCCCGCGGGCCAACATCGTGACCTGATTTCTTCTTGTCCTTCTTCTTCTTTGCCACACAAATTTTCCATATTGATTCTTTCTTGTTCTCCCCCAGCCTGTCATATCGCTGCCATCCAAAGGCGCGCGACGGGGCTCAGAACATGCCGCCGCCCTGCTGGCCCCCCATGCCGAGCTGCTGGCCCTGCTGCTGCATAATCTCGCTGATCTTCATGCTCGTGTCCAGGAACTTGGCCGTGCAGCGGTCCAGGCACACGGACTCGCCCTTGTTGAGGTCGCCCTCGCGGTAGTCCGTCGGGACGCACTTCTTCTGGCATGTCTTCTGCAGTCTGCGCCGCAACGATCGGTCAGCAACGCGCGGGGTTCTCCGCCGGGAGGGGTGGCGGGAAAGGGAGAGGGTTTGGGGATGAAAAAAAAAAGGGGGGGGGGGAAGGCAAGTACCGGTTGTAGGTGTCGGCCATCATGCGCATCTCTCCCTCGACGGCAGCAATCTTCTGCTCCGTCGTGGGTTGGGGGCGACCGATTCCGAGGAAGGACATGTTGGATTCTTGGAGCGGGGCGGGGTTCTTGGTCTCGCGATCGAGTTTCACGTCGATAGGTAATAGGTAGGTATGATTTTCTCCTTCGCGACGAGCTTTGTGGCGGCTGCAACTGCAGAGGCGACTTTTGGTGAGAGTGGCAGAATAGTCTGATGCCTTCTATCGGAGTCGACGGCTTCCAATGGCTTCGCGTCGTTCAGGATGCATGGGCAATGGACCCATGATGCTGATTGAAATTTACGTCGCTGAGAGGGTCGAGATGGTTACGTAAGGCTTGATCTGATCAATCAATCAATCAATCAATTTCAAGATGTGCGGATCCTGCAGGTACGTCACCACTTCGGACTTGTCAGGCGCCACGTTTACCTGCATGATTACCGATAGATGCATCAATCAATCAATTACGGAGTAATGGTTGATGCCTCCTTGGATCCCCGGTATGCAATGTACGGGGAATCGGCTTTGCTCCACCAAGGCTCGCTCCGCGATTGGGTTTCGTGGAGCGAGCAGTGGCCCATGACTTTTCAAGACCACGATCTCGAGTCACTGCCAAAGGCTCCCCCAAAGCAGCCGGGAGGAATTGGGGCGTGAGGCACGCAGGATTGCTCACGGCGGCGGGATGGGGACTAGGCTTCAATCTCAGCGCCCATCTCGAGCCGGGCGCTCAAGGGAATCGGCGCGGGCACCGAGGACGTCAGTCTCTTGCCAGCCGCCATATGTACATAAGAGATCAATTGCCAGATGTGCGTTCCGGGTTGAGTCACCGATTCGTGATCCGCCAGGCTTGCGGACGAGACAGTGCTTGCCGGAGACAGAGCTTCCTCTTGATCCCCAGAGCTCGGGGATTGGGCTGAACTCCCCTACCACCCCTCTTCGTATGTAGTACGGAGTATGGATGATAGACATCCATCCCCTCGCCGCTTTCTCGAGTCACTGACGCCGTGTAATGATAGGTTGCCGGAGGCACTGAAGGGCTCTGAGGCTGAAAGCGTATATATGTATACGTATATAGATTTAGTCGAGGGGCGAAGTCCACGTATAGCACGCCCGGGACACGTAGACGGAGCGCACACCTGTGCATATGGTGTGTAAGAGAAACGCGTTGAGGTATCCATGTACATATCTAGATGTGTGTGTAAGTGGCAGTGACCGGAGGGCTTGAGACCGACCGGTGCTCATGTCACTGTTGCATATGCAGCGTGGCCGCGAAGCTGCCAGCGACCTTCTCCACCAGGAATGGTTTGTGACAGGAGATAGTCTTGTCGTCCGAATTCGGTCGTCGACGCGAACCCCGGAAGATCGATCACAATATCGAGGCCACTGCCAGTTGTGCAGTTAGAGATGGAGGAACACCACAAGGTTTTGAATGGCCTGCCATCGCCGTCCTTTCTCCCCAAAGCACTCATTGACGGACGAAGAGCCAGCTGGGAACATCCTCATCCGGTATACAAGTGGCCACGGAGGAGGCAGGAGGAGAAATGACGGTGAGTCGATGGCAGCATCGAAGCGATGGATGAGCATGAGCATTGATCGATCAAGGCGAGGCACCAGCCATGTATGTATGCACCTGTATGTGTGTCAAGTTGTCTGTGTTTGTTTGGTCTTGACGGCCCTGTGGATCGACTGATTAGCTGGCGTGTCATTTCCAAGCGCAATATAATAATACATACTCCGTACATACACACAGTACACCTCCCTCCCTGCCTACCTGCCTGGCTGCTTGTGTACGAGTACCCAGAATGATGGATGATGGCGGAGGCAGAGTAATGCTGTTTAGAGATCGACTCTGGACTAGCTCTTGATACGCACGGCAACGTGGACCGCACAGACACAGGGAGGACTCGGGGCGGCCGATGGCAGGTGTCGACCGGGGCGCTGTGCGGTGCATCGTGGTGCAGAGGAATCTTCAAGTTCTTGCCCGCAGAGTTAGTACTCGTAGTCCGTCCTCGTACGAATGTATGCACGTACGAGTACGAGTATGGGCAGCAACGATGAATTGGGAACGCGCCTGTGTCCAGCGTCAAGCGTCCAGTGTCCACACATGAGTTGGCGATGCCTGTGCTCCGTACGTGTGCTTCTTAATATCAAGTCAGCACCGCCGACTGGTGGGACAAATAGGGACCATGACTCGACAGCCATTCCGGGCCAGCGCGGGTACTGTATCTGCCAATACGGGCGAGGCATGGGGCTTACAAGTACGACGGAGATTCGTCGACAGCTTGATGATTCCGGACGCGGACGTGGACGTGGACGTGGACGTGCGTTGTGTATCGTGCGTGCATCATGTATCATATATAGGTCTTAGTAGTAGCTCCGTGGTTCTCTCGCGAAGTGGCCGAGGGAGACGATCGAGGAGCGACGGGCGTCGTGGCCATTGGACGATACGACCCGGTTCTGCAAGCTAAGACGGTGAGGGGGATTGGGCAAGGGCTTGACGGCTTGACGGCTTTGGCAGCTCTCGCAAGGCCTCCTATCGGTAGCCTCCTCCCAAAGGTTGGCCGCGCAAGGATCGATTGATGTTGATGTCAGGAGGAGGGATCAATTGATGGAAGTCGAAGTGTACTGAGATTGAGGGCTGGTAGCACGAGGAGCTGGTAGGGTCGATCAATGCCATGGCGAAAGGCGAAAGGATTCAAGCAGGGAGTAGGTATTGTCAAGATGGAGCAATTGAAGGCATCGCGGGCTGCCTTGGGATTGAATTTATTACGTCTGATGTGCTGGATTTTTTTTTTTCGATTTCTATTTTTCAAGTTGTGAGACGTCCGATGGCAGCTTCCAAGTAAAGAGATCCTCATTGACACCTTCCGTGTGGAACGACTCGGGAAGCAGCGAATGAACAGAAGAGGAAGCAGCGAATGGAAGGCAATTGGCTCGAGGAAGGTGCTCCGAGTCGCAGATGCATTGAGGGTCTCAGGTTCAACTTCTGCACTTGTGCGTGTTGTATAAATCAATGCATAATTCCTCTCACTCGAAACACTCAAGTTATGGATGATGATCCCAGGGTGAAAAGAACATTGAAGTTATATTGAAGAAGGCAGTACGGAGTATTAGTAGTATATCATGTACCTGTAGTCGTAAACATCATTTGAAGAGAAGAAAATTTTCGACGACTGATACGAGGACTCGTATGTGTACCGGTTCGGATAGGATCTGACAGGATTGCTCATTTCCCGTCAAGCTCTGGTGCGTGATTTTCTCATGTCGCGGGAAAAGCTCTTCCATTGCGACTCTCTGCATTCCTCGGGCCCAGGGTATCCGGCCTCCGCACATCAATGCCTCCAGGACGGAGCGTTCGGATACTCCCTGCACAATAGAGAGAGTCTCGGAAGACATTGATTGATCAATTGAACATCAACTTCAATTTCTTCCTGCTGATGGGCCCTCGACTTGAGTTCTGACAAGCGCAGGAGAGGAAGTTACCACCAAGTTTTGCCTTTTAGGTCTGCCGCTTAGCCGTCGAACATTCTCCCGCCATCGCCGGTCACCAAGAAGTTTTGGAGATACTACTACCTGTACTCCGTACTCCGTACTACCTATCAGACTGCGACGTAACACCTCCATCTCAGACGTGGACTCTTACATTCAGTTACGCCCTACGAAGCACTTTCGCACCGGGTGCTCTGTGCCAAAAAGGAAGGCCGATGCCATTGACGACTCACTCCAGATTGTTTCACTGTACTCCGTACGCGGGAGTAGTACTACGGATTACTCCGTAGGGCACTGCTACTCGTACCGAGGTCGAGTCTCCCCCACCACCCCTCCTTTCTCGAGCCGGGTTTCATTGAATTCGATTGATCAATGTTCATCCTCAGGAACTTGAAGGTCACCACACTGAGTCTCACCTGGCGTCGATGCGTTCCTTCCTGCTCCAGATCCCTCCAGCTCCTGCCAAAACTTGATTATCGCCGCCATTGACCCGTTCCTGCCGTCTATGCTATAGGTACCTCCTCCCCCCTAGCACCTGTACGATTACAAGAGGCCCTTACCTGTAAGCGTGCCTTGGAAGTTCGGACTTGCCTCGACATCTACAGGTAGTCCATCCGGGGGTACCTTCCCGTACTCGGATAGGCAGTTTAGTACGGAGTAGCACTGCCTCTACTACTCCGTAGTACCTACTCCGTACTAGTGAGATAGATTATCGCTCCTGCTTTTAGCGGGCTGGTCAGGGAAGGTAGGTCCTGCCCACTGTACAGCCTCTGCCGCCTGCTATAGTATTAAGGCACGAGTACGGAGTACAAGTGCAATCCAAGACCGTGGCTTTCCCGGGCGGACAGCTCCTTCTGCCTGCCTGTGCCTGCCGCTTGCCGCTGCCGCTGCCGCTGATGCTTATCCTGTGGCCGCCAAATTCACACCATCTCCAAATTCTCCTCCTCCTCCTCCTCCTCCTCCTCCTCCTCCTCTTCGTCCGCCTCTTCCTCGACTTTTCCCGGCTCCCTGTTTTGCCTTGCCTCGTCCATACTCCCTTGTCCTGGACGCCTTGCCCTCTGCATCTGCACCTGCCTCTGCGCCCGTGGTGTCGCTCTCCGTGCCCAACTCTCCTTTTTCTTTTCTTCCCTCTCTCTCTCTCTCTCTCTCTCTCTCTCTCTCTCTCTCTCTCTCTCTCTCTCTCTCTCTCTCTCTTCCCTTTCCCCTCTTCTTCTTCTTCTTCTTCTTCTCCTCTTTTCTTCTTTTCTTTTCCCTTCCTCTCTCCCCCTTTCTCACCATGACCCCCGCTGAAGACATCAACAGCAGCACCACCACCCTCTCCAACCAAGATGCCTCGGGACGAGAGTCCTCCTCCTCCGCCTCCGCCGCCGCCCAACTCTCCAGTGCGCAGCTAACTCTGCGCAACGCTCTTCGCCAATTCCCCGACTTCCCCATCCCCGGCATTGACTTCTGTGATATCTTGCCTCTCTTCGCCAACCCGGCAATTCACAAAACTCTCATCTCCGCCCTCGAGCTCCAGATTGCTCAGTCGTTCGGCAACGCCAAACCCGATGTCATCGTGGGCCTCGACGCCCGCGGCTTCCTCTTCGGCCCCAGCCTGGCATTGCATCTCGGAGTAGCCTTTGCTCCCGTCAGGAAGAAGGGCAAGCTCCCCGGTCCCTGCGTCACGGCCGAGTACGTCAAGGAATACGGCGCCGACCTCTTCCAGATGCAGGAGGATGCCGTCAAGCCGGGCCAGAAGGTGCTCATTGTCGACGACATCATTGCGACGGGTATGCATCAATACTAGTACCCCGCCATTTACATACCTCCCTCTGCAGGGCCCGTCACCACGGCGGTTGCGATGCAGCATCGTATCATACGAGTACTAACAGTCATCGTCTTCAGGTGGATCCGCGGCAGCAGCGGCAGAACTTGTTCACCAGCTCAAGGGCATTGTCATTGGTTTTCAATTCATCCTCACCATCCCTGGCCTAGATGGCCACAAGAAGCTTGGCGATGCCCCCGTTGCCGTCCTCATCGACTTCTGAGCCTTTCTATTTTTTCTTCATCAAAGCCTTTTCGTCTATTCTTCGACTGTCGCGGACCGATTCAGCTTGGCACGGTTGACCGACTAGAAATTTCAAGAGCGCAGTTCAAGGGGGCCTCCCCTCCCCCCTTGTTTACCAAATCGAGTTGCGGAGCGCGAGGCACGACCCTCATGCCGCTCCAGCAGATTTTCTCCCGGGGAGACCCGTTCCGTTGGCTATCACGAATAACTGCTTCTCCTACCTTCTGCTTAAGAAAATCTACAAAGGAATGGCGTTAAGGTTTTTTTCTTCTTTGTTTCGGATATAAAAAGTGCTGTTTTGTTCTTCCAAGAGGGTGTGATTTTCGATATGAAAACAGAAAACTCAATAGACTTTGGGATGTATATGTCATCTTTTCTTTTCTGGAACTCGGGAGGGCGAAGCGACTACAGTATATAGAAGACACCCATGCCTGACGCACTCGGGCATTCTGTGCGAATTCTTGACGCGAAAGAAGGAAGGCAATTCGGCGCGAAAGAGACCAGTCGGTTTAAAACGAGGAAACAAGTTTATGGGAGCAGAAACGAGAGCTCTCAAGTGCTTACAATAAAGAAAGAGAATCAAGATGGTGGGGTTTCCTGTTGGAAATTTCTTGACGGATTCATGTGAATGAGCCTCACGGGGGTACTCTTCACTTCATATGGCCAAAAAGATGTTGCACTTGATGTAGTTGGAGATGCTTTACTCGATGCGTCAAAGGAACTTTGATTGACTTGTTATGCACCTGTCTCATAAAATTATTCGGCATCCAATGCTTGCTGGCCTCAATGTTGTTTGCTCCTGCTATGTACGGTGCGTGTGAACCCCAGATATGTTCATCTGCCGAGTTTTGTGTACGTGTACGTGACGTGCATTCCGGCGTTTTATACAAAAGGAAGTGAAGAAGAAGGAAAAAAGGAGCGCTAGGCTTGGGGAGGAAAAGGGGTTGGGGCGGAAGGAGGAGGAGGGGGGCGGGGGAAAAGGAGGAAGACATCATAGGACGACGGCGTTCTGGATGACGAGGCCCTGGCTCTCGATGCGGTATTTGCGGCGCATGCCGATGGCGCTGGCGTCGGCGAAGAGGGCGTACGAGCCCCGGCCCGCGCCGAGGAGCACGAGGGGGATGCCGTGGAGGCGCTTCATGCCGCTGGGGGTGAGCTGTTCGGAGACGAGGTGGGGGCGGGGTAGGTCAAGGTCGACGCGGTCGTCGAGGTCCTCGATGAGGTCTTGCTCTTGCTGCTGCTGCTGCTGCTGCTGTTCTTGTTGTTGTTGCTGTTGTTGTTGTTGTTGTTGTTGTTGTTGTTGTTCGGGGTGGGGCTCGGAGTCGTCGACGACGATGACGAGCTGGAGGGAGGTCGGGGACGGGGTGAAGTGCGGGATGTTCTCCACCTTGCGGCTGAAGGAGCAGCCGCCGCGGCGCATGACAATGACCTGGTGCTCGCGCGGGGCGGCGGGCGGGAGGGCGGCGTCGCAAGCGCGGTCGGCGAGGTAGATGGTCGTCCAGGGGAAGGCGGCGGCGGGGGCGCGGGGGTCGAAGGAGGGCGTGTCCGGAACGGGGGTGTCCGGGATGGAGGGGACGGGGAAGGAGCCCGGGCCGGTGGACGTGAGGGCGCGGAAGGAGTGGATGCGGAAGGGCTGTGCGTGGGGCGGGGCGGAGTCGG
>NQYS01000001.1:791464-802677 GCA_003055955.1 Escovopsis sp. AC | reverse complement strand
GGGGGGGGGGTTGCGTGTGAGGGAGCGAGCCTCGATACTGCGGTTGGCGACCTGCTCTCTGCTTTGTTGGTTTTTTTTTTTTCCCTCTTTCCGGCTTTTCCTTCCTCTTCCCCTTCTTCCCTTGTCGGCTCTCAATGGGCAGGAATGTGATGAGCAATCCTCGAGTCCGTACTCGTAGTGGTGCTCGCTGCTGGCGTTGTGGAGTCGAAGGATTGAGATGGGACAGCGAATGCGACGGCGCAGGCGGGAGCGGAAGCGGCTGATTTTGGCGGACTGCAGAGATCAATGCGTGCGGCGACGGCGGCGTGCAAAGGATCGCAGCGCGCGAGAGTGGCGGATCGAAGAGGCGGGCGGGGGGGGCGGCTGCCAAAGCGGCGGTGATGGCGATGGCGATGGCGACGGCGATGGCGACGGCGATGGCGACGACGACGATTGAGAGTCGCGAGGACGGCGATGTTGGTTCTCGCGAGAGTCGGGGGAAGGGGCGGTAACGCAATGGATTAATTGAAGCTGGGCCCGGTGTCGGTGATGGTCCTATCGTGGAATGAAGCTCTGAAGGTGAGAGAAAAAAGAAGGAGGGGCTTCGACTTGTCGTTTGGAGATATTGAAAAAGAAGACGAAGACTAGGCCCAAGTTGAAACAGGCCAATCCGGCAAGGGATGTCCCAAGTTGATGGATGGATGGATGGATGGATGGATGATGGATGGAGATGGCTAGACGGGATGGTGTTTTCTTTTTTCTTTTGCCTTCTTTTTTTTTTTTTTCTCTTTTTTTTTTCCCTCTCGCAGCTCTCAAGTGACTTCCATGAAGGTGAGGAAAAGGAAAGAGAAACAGTCAAAAAAAAGGCCTCCAGAGCGTTCCTTCCTTCCTTCAAACAGATCAATCGAACTTTTCCTCCTTTGCTTACGGTGCGCCAAAAGTGGGTTTGAAGAGGATCAGAGTTCTCGGTACCTGATCTGAGGATCGACTACATCCAGGCATTCCTCAGGCACGTGTACACCCGCTAGGGCGATGTTGATGTGGCGAGGGACTTGCGCTGGAGCCCCGCTGGCCGCCCCGCCCCAGGCCGTGCAGCGCACTTCCCCCGATCTTAATCCCGTATACCCCCGTATCGCGCAGGTACACCGCAAGTTGTCATCTGTACTCTGTACCTGAAACCTTCCGTCGTGCCAGTGCGAGATCGCCCGATCCATCGCCCCCTGTAGGCTACCCTATACTCCGTACACTAAGGCTATGCTGGAGTCACGATGCGACGCAGCGCCGCCTGGCACCTTTCTCGCAGTCACTGCTTGACGGAGATGGTGTATGAATCGATTGATCAATTCATTGAGTGTCCATCCCCTCGTCGAGCATAGATTTATGTGATTTCGTTCCCCGTATGGATCATTCGTGGTGACTGCACCGGGTGAGCAATGGTCCACTCCTCCTCGCGCAAAGTGCCCGTCGTATCGGCGACTCGGCGGGGCGACTGACTCATCAATCAATTTCTTCTCACCTCATTCTTTTCTGCCTCTCGCGCCATCTTCAACCCGCGGCGCGCCGTCGAACATTGAAGGAGGCTCGGCCCTGGGCCGGGGGTCACGTGGATCACCATCGACGGCATCCGTCGACGGCGTGACTTAATTCGAGACACCGGAGGCTGGCGACGGCGACGGCGACGGCGGGACCGGCCCTCGAATGGGTCAAAATCCTCGAACCCTCGAACTCTCGAACCCATGGGGCCCACGGCTGATTCAAGCTGGCAACATCCCGGCACCTCTTTGAGCGAGCTCGAGCTGCACAACGGCGCAAAGGCGGGGCAACCTGCATGAGGCGTCCATCCACGAACTCGAGGAGAGTTTGCACAGTGCTATACGGAGTATGTATTCGAGTACTCCGTACTCCGTAAAGCCTGTGCATTAGTACGGAGAACTATCCTTCTTCAAGGAGCTCCCATCTCGCTGCTGCTATGCATTGGATCTATTCCCTTTGCGCCTATTCAATCGATTTCCATTGAATCCAGACCCTCAACATATGTGCACATACTCCGTACGAGCTCATCAAATCGAGGCATCTAATTGCCTACCCTAAAGTCCCGTCTTGCCAATGTCTGATTGGCTCTTGGAGACGCCAGTGGAGTCTCGGCTTCGTTGGTTCCGAAACCCGTTGCAGACAAAGTGAAGGAAGCAACGACGCGGGGGAGCGGGGACAGACCTTCCCCGGAGTTTCGATCCGTCGAACCACCAAAGACTCCATCACCATCGCCATCACCATCGCCATCGCCATCGCCATCACCATCCTCTCCAATTCATCTCTTGCCTCCTCGCCATTGCCATTCATCTGTCACTGTCTATCCTCACCGGAAGCTTTCTAGTCTTCACGACACACGCCTGCCTCCGACACCGCCTCACAGTACTAGTACTCCGTACTGCCAACCACAACCACTGCTCCTAGTGGCACCGCGACTGGTGAGTTGGTCCTCGTACCTGTGCTTTTTCGAGGCCGTCCTCGCGCCGCTCGTGTGCATGTGCGTGTGCATTGCATCTGCATCTGCACCTCCACCTCCACCTCCACCTTCACCTCCACCTCCACCTGCACCTGCGCCTGCACCTGCGCCTGCACCTGCACGTCCGCATCGTACATACTCCGTACATGTGGCTGGCCCCTTCTTCTGATCTCATGATTACCTACTTTTTCACCCTACCAGCACCGGCCGGGACTCCCCGCTGCTTCATCCAATTCGGGCGCCGGCCTGTCACTCATCATACCTTGACTGATCGACATGCTTGGCCAGGACACTGCAGTGGTAGTACATGTACGGAGATGTACTCGTGGACACCATCCCCGGGAGATTGACAAGCAACATTTGTACCCTGCCCCTTCCAGGAAAACCGGCCCAGGCCCCGTCTCGCAGAGGCTGCCCCGGCTCGGCCTCGTCTGGCTCCCACCCCCAGCTTGATCCCCGCGGCCGGCACCAGCGCGAGCCATCTACATACATACTATTCCATCACCCATGGCGGGGGAGCGCATCCCAACAAAGCAGCCTCGAAGGCTCGCCCTGAAGCCACCCCCACCAAAGCTCGTGCTCGAGTCCGAGACGCCTGCAAAGACCGCCAAACCCGAGGCTCGATCCGCCATGTCGGCGACGTCGTCCCCCTCAGACCCAGGTGATTCAATACCTCTACCTGTACCCGTCCTTGGGGCCATCAGGTCTCGGGCTAACAGAGTATCTCATACTCCGTGCTTCCAGATGTCCTGCGCCTGGATACCTCCGCCGTCCCACAGCCGTTCCTCGACCCCAGCTACCTCGAGAACTGAGCCCCAGATGATCCGGCCAAGGGCCTCATCATGGCCCGAGACGCCGCAAAATCTAGCTAACGAGATCCTCCTTTCGCAGCCGGGCCCCATGAGTACATGATGCGTCGCAGCGCCCTTGCATCGATGCGTCCATCCCTCAGTGCTGCCAGTACGGACGCCATTGTTCACCATGATTCCCTTAGACATGCGGCTCTCATCAATGTCTCGTCAAGTCTCCTCTCGACCTAAATATGCTGGTGAATGAGGGTCCATGGCGGGCATGCTCATCTCGGTTCAACAGAAGCCCCCGTACAGGCTCTCGAAGATTTTTTTGATGGCCTCCAGCTCGGATCCGATCAAGTCCCTTTCTCTTCAGGATCGCAAAGGCCCTCGGGCAGACCTTAAAGGTCGCTCTTTGGAAGCTCTCATCTTGATCCTCCTTCCCCCCAAGGAGAACAAGGAGCAGCCCCCAGTCTTGAACCCGAGTACACTCGCCTCTTTCTCGCAAGGCTCTCCCCTGACCTGCAAGGCCAAGCTGCGCGACAGGTCTGGAGTGACCGTTGTACAATGTACATCCCCTGCTCGCACGCGTCATGCAGGCACACGTGTACATATCACAGCCTCGATGGGTGCGTATGTAGACTTGGGAGATTTTCGCAAAAATATGCGCTGAAAGGTCAAAGAAAGGCAAAAGGGGGGGCAAGAGCCAGAGATCTATTGAACTAAGTCTAGAACACACAACTTTTTCTGAATTTTCTTTTTCGGGGCCGCTCTCCCCTCATGGCTTTCTGAAATGCAAGCGTATGATGGAAAACAGCATGTTCTGCAGCACGTGAAGCATCACGGCCACGCTCGTCGGCAGCAGCTCCGGCCAGACGGCGAGGTCCCGCTTCCCCTCAAGCCCGACGTCGACGCCGAAGCACAACGCGATGAGGCCCCTGACCACGACGCTGGCGACGAGCTCGCAGCCCCACGTGACGCACGACGCGTAGAACGTCAGGTTGAAGTCGTACTCGGCGTCGTCGTCAAAGGCAAAGTACGGGTAGACGTCCTTGTTGGCGCCAAAGTGCAGGACGAGGATGCTGCCGAGGAAGGTCGCCATGGATGTGTTCTCGGCGAGGAAGCGGATGAACATGTTGCGCGTCTGCAGCTTCTGGTACGTGCCGTAGCTCATGTCGGTGAGCCCGCAGACGGTCATGGCCCGGTGGAAGAGCGGCGTCATCATGAGCGGGGTGAAGATGACGAGGCTCGTCGACGAGAGGACCTGCAGGATGATGAAGGAGCTGGGGGAGCGGAGGCGCGCGTACAGGGCCCGCACGTAGGTCTGGTACGTGAGCATGAAGTAGCTGCCTCGATGTCAGTGAGCGACTTCTATGAATTTTGTACCCCCCCTTTTTTTTCCTTTTGGAGAATGGGGGGTTGGAGTGGCCACGAACAGCTTGAAGACCCAGCTCAGGGGGTAGCTCCCGACGCGCTCGCCTTCGTGTATGCCCAGGACCCATCCCGTCAGGGCATCGAGCGAGAGGACGGTGGCGACCCAGCCGTAGACGTATACCACGGTCTCGATGTTGTTGTGGGGCAGGGTGCGCAGGTAGAGCTCGGCGTAGGCCTCGCCGAGGACGTAGGCCATGAAGCCAATGAAGAGGGCGACGCAGAACCACAGGAACCTGACGAAGCTCGCGGGCAGCCAACGGCTCTGCATGATGACGGCCGACGGCCGCGCGGGGCTGTAGATCCTCAGGGCGTTGGACTCCCAGATGTCGGGCGGGAGGTCCCTGCGGCGGCCGGTCCTCCTGGAGAAGGAGTCGGGTTCGCCGGTCCACCAGCTGGCGGTGAAGATACGCTGCGTCTCCGAGAGGGAGTGGCGGACGCCGATGTGGCGCTCGTTGATCATGAGGATGATGAAGGCGATGGCGACGGGCATGGCCATGGTGATGAAGGTCCAGCTGACCCAGGCCGTGTTGTGGACGGTGAGGAACCGCGTCGCGGGGATGAGGTAGATGGGGATCGGGGCCGCGAGGGACAGCGCGGCGATGAGGGAGATGGTGAGCGGGAACCCGAGGGATTGGGGCCACCTGGAGGGGGAAAGACTGAGGGTCAGCTGCTGCTGCGTCTCATCACGGCTCGCTGCGTCGCGGGGAGGGGGGACACGGTCCCACGAGAGCACTCTCGGGACTCACCAATTCAGGCTGTAGAGGTTGAACACCTTGGATATCCAGGTCAAGGCCGTGATGTTGTAGAAGCCGTAGAAGACGAAGAGAAAGAACCAGAAGTTGACCTGGACCCTCGCGTTCCCATGGCCCGGGATCTTGCCGTCTTTGAGCGCCGCGGCCGTCCTCCACATCGCGGAAGCAGCGTCGCGTTCGTCGTAGTCGTTGCCCAGCGGATACTGCGGGAACGGGACCGCACACCACGTCACGGCCTTTTCGTCGAGCAGCACAGCAAAAATGGACCAGGACATTAGCCCTCCGCACCTCGCCCACAGTCCCTCCGGCCCGAGAAGTCTTCTCTCTGACACGGGAGTGGGAGTTGTTCATCATCCAGCACGTACCAGCAGAGAAGGCAGGATGATCAGCAGCCCGTACCGGCTCCACCACCTGTCCACGACGGCCTTGACAGCGGCCGCCGTCGGGTCGACCCACAGATCGAGGACGCACCGCCCCCACCACCGCACCCAGCCTGACTCGCCGCCGCCGCCACCGCCGCCGAACCCCACAGCCCGCAGCGCGCGCTCGTTCTCCGCCTGGGCCTCGAGCTCCGCGACGATCAGCGCGCCGTAGCCGACATGGATGCTGTTGCGCGCGGCGCGCTGCCCGTCCCCGTGCGGCAGGCGGCCCGGCCGCGAGGAGCGCCGGCGCGAGCTCGGGCGCGGGGGCACGGCGCGGAAGCGGCCGAGCAGTGGGGACGTGTCTGTCGGGCGGGCGTGCGACTCGATGCCCTGGGTGAACTGGAAGAAGCTTGGCATGGCGGGGGCGGCGGCGCGCGGGGCGGGCGAATGATGCCCGAGTTGAGGCGGGCTACTCGCAGGCTTCTCGGTGACGGGGTGCTATTGTTCGCGGCCGGGCGGAGGAGATGGATGCTGACGGGGCTCGTCGGGTTCCCATGAGGGCGTTTCTCCTTCTCCTTCTCCTTCTCCTTCTCCTTCTTCCTCTTCCTCTTCCTCTTCTTCTTCTTCTTCTTCTTCTTCTTCTTCTTCTTCTTCTTCTCCTCTCCTCTACTCCTTCTTCTCGTTCATCGGAGGGCGAGAGAGCGATTGCCCATGGCCGGGGAGATGGATGGTCGACGGGAGGGGGGAGGATGCCTGAGCAGACGAGGTCGGGTTTGTTTATCAAGGGTGTGATGGCATCGCGAGGAGGAGGAGAAGGAAGAAGAAGAGGAGGAGGAGGACAAGGGCAAGACCCCCTAGAGGCATATTATTCAGGTACTGAGGCAATTGCGCGCGGGCGGGCATGGAGATTTCCGAATGGCAGGAGGGCAGGCAGGGCAGGCACATGCGCGATGATGAGGGTTCCATCCAGTACAAGCACGAGTAGCCCGGGAGGTTCGTGCCTTCCCGCAACGGCAACGTCGTCATCGCGCGCCAGAAGCGGCTAAAGCGCGCTTGTCAAGCCTCTCGGAGCTGTGGCTGTGGCTTGGGATTATGTATGTACGGGGTACGGAGTCTACATGTGTACAGTATTAGTATGCATGTATAAAGTACTATGCATCTATCCACCACAACTCGATAGCCGCATAGACCGGGTGCCAACCTTTGACGAGGCGGATGTGCCCCTTGGCAGCAGAACCAACTCGCTCTACTCCACGCTGGACCTGCATGAGGTGAACGCCGTATTACCAGGGCAGATGGACGGATCGATTGATGCTCCCTCTCGAGCGAGGCATGACGAAAGGTGGATGCACGACCAACGTCTCCGAGCATTGACAGCCAGCGGTATCCCTGCCACAGAGCCGCGGGCGCAGGGCGCATCGGGCGAAAAGCATTGATGCTCGGCGGCCTCGAGATGGTGTGCAGTGTGCAGTGTGCAGGCCCAACATGTGAATGTCCGTTTCGGTGCGGCGCGGCACCTGGTGTTGAGACATCTTCATCGTCGTCTTCGTTCCGTCTTCTATTTCCCCTCCGGCGTGTACTACAGGTAGTACCATAGTACGGAGCACGCATATTCAAACATACTATAAGGAGTACTCGCCGTCATGAACTGTCTTGGACGTGCGGAATGGACAGTCTGTACTCGTACTCACTTGATAGAAGAGGAGGAGAAGCCGCGTCAGGCACGGCTTATGAGTCCAATCTCAGATGGATTAACGGGTTCATTGGGGGGAAGAAGGAAAAAAGAAGGCCTCTCCTGAAACGCCCTAGAAAAGGGGCTCAATGATGGCATGGAGGACCTTTGGAATTCTATCTATTGTACAGGAGACGGGTCATCAAGATTAATGAACAATGAGAATGATGGAGCATTGAAAATGAGGGGAGCAGAGAAAAAAAAAACAGAAAAAAAATGAGAAAAAGCAAGGCATTTTCAAAAGTCAATGCAGTAATTATTTCTCGCTGAAGTTCTCCAAAAGGAGAAAAAAAAAAGGATATGGATGTCTTGACAAGTTTGCAGTTTTCAACAATGGAATCAATGATGCTTGCTATAGCTCCTCTCCCAGAATGCCTCCCCCAGACCCTCCTCCTTTGCCCCCCACGACGTCGTCGGAAAAGGCGACCGACTTCGGAGCGTGCGAGTGGGAGCGTATCCGCGACGACGCCGGCTCGACGACGTCTCCGTTCCAGGGCTTGCACTCCTTGACGTGCTCGCCGCAGCGCAGGCACGTCCAGCCCTCGCCCTCCTCGCGCTCGAGCCGCGTGGCGATGCAGACGAAGCAGTATATGCAACCGCAGGGGATGGCCTCGTAGGGGTTTGTGACGTCGGTCTGGGAGGAGCCGATGACGCCGCTGGACGCGGCGGCGGCCATGATCTCGGACTCGGAGGTGGCGGCCGTGTTCTGGTCCTGGTAGCAGATGGCGCAGGTGCGCTCGGGCAGGAAGCCGTACTCGCCCCTCGCGGCGCCGTTGCCGTCGCCGTCGGCGGCGGCGGTGGTGGTGCTCACGATGTCGCAGGCCTTGCGCCAGGCGCGCGACAGCCAGCGGCGCCAGCGGTTGATGCCGATGAGAGGCAGGACGAAGAGCAGGAACTCTGTGAAGGCGTGCCAGACGAGCTGGCGGTTGAGGTACTCGAAGGAGACCTCGCGGCTGAGCTGGCTGGTCGGGGGCGCGAGGCGCATGCGCAGCAGGCGGTCGAGGATGGTGCGGTAGCGGCCGCGGAAGAGGAAGACGAGAAAGGAGAGGCAGGCGGCGGTGGAGTGGACGGTGGTGAGGGAGGCGGTGATGCGCGAGAGGCTTTGGATGCGGGGGCTCGGGTCCCAGCCCTCGTTCTGCTCGGCGAGCCACTCCTCCCAGCGGGTCCAGGCGTACTTTCCGAAGACGGTGACGAAGCCGTAGAGGGACTTTTGGAGGCGGGAGGGGGCGACGAGGACGGGGCCGACCCTGCGGGCGTCGGTGTAGCGGAGGTTCTGGAGGGCGGCGCCGTAGGTGGCGTCGTTGTCCCAGACGGTGAGCTTGAAAAGGACGGCGCGGAGGGCGAGGGAGATCTCGGCGGACCAGTCGTCCTTGAGGTGGCCGCCGGCGTAGTACTTGAGGGCGTCGCCGACCTGGCCCTTGAGGAGCTCGACCAGCTCCTCGTCGAGCAGCTCGGCGTCGACCTGGGCGACGCGGAAGGCGGGCTGGGTGCCCTCGCGCGACGAGGTGGCGTCCCAGGCGCCGGCGAGGCGGTTGAAGGGATAGGGCAGGCGGTGCAGCTGGGAGCTGACGCGGGAGGACTCGCGCTGGGCGACGAGGCGGGCCGAGATCTGGGCCTCGCGAGCCTGCCGCCGCGCGGCGACACGCTGCTGTGCCTGGGCGAAGGTGGAGTCGGTCATGGGGCCGGCATCGACGAATGCGGCATGCGTTTTGCCTCGTTGAGACTGTTCGAATCGGTACTCGTGTCTTGTCGTTTTCTCTCCCTCTCTTTCTCTCTCTCTCTCTCTCTCTCTCTCTTCCTCTCTCTAGGTTCAGGTCTTGTCTCTCTTGATTTTCCCTTGTCGGTTCGGACTCGCGTGACGGGAGAGTTGAAAGATTGATGTATGTACGGAGTAACGGAGTGCGGAGTACGATGACGGGACTGCTGGCTTCAATCGGACGATTTCGATGTGATTGCGGTGATAATCGTGTCGTGTCTGGTCGTGTCTGGCCGTGTCGTGTCAAGTCGTGTGTTTTGCGTCTGTTCGGGGGGTTGATGCTGGGATGAAATTGAATTGATGGATTGATGGCACAAGAAGGCGAGCTTCAGCTGCCGGGATTCGATGGAGGAAATTAATCAGCCTGCAGTGTCGACTCCAGCTCGAGTGGCGCCTCGGCCTCAAAGGGGTATCGAGTGCAGGGTAGGCATCATTGACCTTATGTAGGAAGCTGTCAGTTCTCCGTACTCCGTACTACGGAGTCCCTTGTAGCACTTCTATCTTGATTATGTAATCTCCCCTGGGCCGAGGCATTGATCCAAGTCCAGTCCAGCTCCATTCACGGACGAGCTAACCTAGAGCGGGTGATACTAGTCCAGGGTAGCTGCGGAGGCCAAACGGCACGGCCCCAGATTGACGGCAGAGGCGGCCTTGGACTCTACCGGCGCGCCATCGTCCCATGAAATGCGCCGCGGTGGATGCGACAGACTCTGCACTGTAGTCGTAAACGGAGTACGGAGTACGGAGTAGACCTATGCGTGAATCACGGCCGGGGCCGAATCCACAGCGACGGACCAATCGCACGGGCAGCGAGGCCCAGCTCAGCTGATTCTCATCATGCGCTCTCGACGAGACCATGACAAGGCGAATGCCCGCAGTTCGAAATGCCCGCGGGGATACTTGATGGGCACTGCGCGGGTACCTCCTAGAGGATCCACTGCAATCCACAGGCCCTGTACGGAGTACTACTCCGCAGATCCACCATGAAAAGGGATCATCCCTCGCCCTCGCCCTGCAGCTGCGGCGAAATCGATATGGTACTGATGGGGCCTATCATGTCCATGTCGCCATCGATCGGCATCCACGATGTCTGCTCGGCAGTCTGATCAATCTCGAATAGCACGCTGTGCAGAGATCTACGGACTGCATCTTTATGTTGATTGCTCTGTTCAAGCTGGACTTCAAGGCACTGAATTCAAGTTCAAGTCGACACTAGACCATCAGGTACCTCTCAAGTACCGCCCTTGTCCACCTGGTCACTTTCCTCTCGCACGCCCGCATCGGCAGTCACCACCCACCATCCACCTCGCACCTTCCACCTCCTCCTCCTTCTCCTTCTTCTTCTTCTTCACCACCATCGCCATCATCGCCACCATAGAATCGTCTCTCTCACATCACCCTCACCTCCCGCTCACCCTCCCGTCGCTCGCACCGTGCCCCCATCGCATTTTCTTGTCCGCGCCATCGTCTCCATCCCGTGAATCATCGACTTGTCCAAGCTCTGCGTCTCGCTCCCGTGAAACCAATACTCCCTCCCTCGACTGAACCTCCTGCAATCCCGCGCATGCCTTGCTCGCTGCTGTCTCTCCCCGCTCCATCCAACCGCAATCCACGCCTCCGTAATCTCTGCTGCTCCTCATCATCGCATCTGCATCGCTAATCAATACGCATCAGACCCCCCCCTTCTCAACATCTTCTCTCACACCTCGCTGCGCTTCCCTCCCGTCCCCCCGCGCCGCTCGCATCCCCCACCTCCAGGCAGGCCAGGCAACAGCCGCGCCAGCATCGCCAGCATCGCCAGCATCGCCGCGCAGCGACTCAAGAACCCCATAAAAGTGCTCAACCCTCCGCCACCCGAGCGACGACTCCCGCCATACTCGTAAATTCCTTGCCCCCCCCCA
>NQYS01000001.1:776600-788739 GCA_003055955.1 Escovopsis sp. AC | reverse complement strand
AAACCTCCCCATTATTCCGAATTTTCCTCCCCCCCCCCCCCCCCCCCCCTTTTCCCTCCTTTTCTCCCACTTCCAAACCAAAACCCCCCAAAGCCATCAGCCATTCAGGGCCTCGCGCTCGCAACCACGCCACCGGGATCAAGGAGAAAGAGCCGGCGTGTCAAGTGTATACCAGACACCAAACGCCTGTATGTGTACATCTCCAAAAAGAAAAATCCGCTCCGTCCCGATGAGCAGGAAGATAGTGAAGAAGAAGAAGGAGAAAAAAAAGTATAAGAAAAAAAAAAGAGAGAACGAGAAAGAGAAAGAGGTGGAAATTGTGTGAAGAAAAAAATTGGAAATTGAAATTTGAAATTGAAAATCTCAGTGTATGATACTGCCCGGTCGGGGAGGATGAGCTCTAGAAGAACATAAAGCGACGTCTCGAAAGGTGTTATGCAGAAAACAGGACGCCGTCGGGCGTCATCGCGATCGACTCGGCCGTGACTTGTGAGAGTGGCGGACTCCAAGTAGGGTGGATCACCTGGCGCGAGTCGATTCCTGATTCCCGAAATTTCGCGAGAGATATCCGAAGTCTGCTACCTTCGACGGCGATGAGAAGAAGAGAAGCCCGCAGCGCCGTGCCGAACCGCTGTTCCCCAAAGACTGCGCTGGCTCCCGGCCCCGAAACATGCCGCAACTCCAATGGTCCCCCAAGAATCGAAACGCCGACGCCATGCTGCTGAAGACAAACAGTAGATGATTACAAGGCTAAGTAAATCCGGGAAAGATGCTCGATATTACGCGGCGCCCTGTCTCATGTCAGTATGTATGGATATATATATATATATATATATATATATATATATATATGTATGTATGTATGTATGTATATGTTTAAACACCAGGACTCACATTTTGGACCCTGTTGGTCCGGGTCGTCGAATGGCGCGTTCTCGCTCGCAATCTCGCGCATCCGCTCCCGGGCGAATGAAGAAGGACTGAATCGCCCGCCGGGCTCTACCGTCGTGAGCTCGACGTCCTCGTGCTGTGTGGGCAGCACCCTCAGGTTGCGCGGCTGCATCTTGCGCGGCTTGGTGGCCTTCTTGACCACGGGCGGCGCCGCGGCCAAGGTCCCGCCGGCCGCTATGAGCCTGGGGATGGGGATTTCGGGGCCGATGGGCAGCGTCGTCTCCGTCGTCGTCTCCATCGTCGTCGTCGTCGTCGTCGTCGTGAAGGCCGCCCTGGTGTCTGTTGCCGCGTCGGAGGAGGATTTGGACGCATGCTTCCCGGAGGACGCCTCGCCGGTCCCGGCTCGCGAGATCAGGTGGAAGATGCTGTTGTTGCTATTGTTGTTATTGTTGGAGGAGGACGCGCCGGCGTTGTTGGAGGACGAGGAGCTGAAGAGTCGCCGTTTCCAGCCCTTGAACCTGCTCTCGCCCCATTCGATGGAGAGGTAGTCGACGTCGACGCGCTCGCGCAGGCGGCGGAGGGCGCGCTCGCGGCGCACCATGCCGTTTGTGATGGGGGGGCTGTAGCCCTTGGGCAGCATGCAGTGCTTGCACATGGGGCACAGGGAGCTGTTCTCGGAGAGGAACTCGTCGATGCAGTAGGGGTGGAAGATGTGGCAGCAGGGGAGCTCTCGGATGACGGTGACTCGGTGCTTGAAGGCGACGAGGCAGATGTGGCAGTTGGGCTGAAAGTTGGTCGCGGTGGTGTCGGAGCCGGTGAAGTTGGATCGCTTGCTTCGCATGCTGCGGGAGCTCCGGATGCTCCTGGCTCCGGGGGACATGGTGTCGGAGCCGTTGCTCCTGCTGTGCTCCGTCCGTCGGCCCCCCTTGCGCGAGGACCTGCTTCGGGACGGGGTCTGGTGGGTACCACCGCCCCCGCCGCCCCCGCCGCCCCCGCCGCCACCGAAACCGCCGCCGGGGGAGGTGGGCGTGGAGGAGGCGATGAGGCCGTCGGGGTCCTGATTATAGGTGAAGAGCGGGAAGCTTCGGATGTGGGCCTCGGGAACGGTGAGACGCTTGATGCCCATAGCCTCGAGGTCGACCTCGCCGGTCTGGACGCGGCGGCGGAGGGACTCGCGGCGGCGGCGCTGGACGAGGTGCATTGTGACGGAGATTGTGCTGACGATGAGCAGGAGGGCGCCGATGATGATGAGGAAGAAGATCCAGAGGGCGGGCAGGCTGGAGTCAGTCTTCATGGTGAGCTCGGTCCATATGCGGACGTAGTCCTTTGGGTTGGGGCCGTAGAGGGAGGTGATTTCAGTGCCGTGGGGGATCTGGTCGACGGAACCCGAGTAGAGGCTCAGCTGAAGCATCATCTTCTGGCCCTCGAGGCCGGAGACGGCGAAGATGGGGTACTGGTTCTGCTTCCTCCAGGCGCCACCATCGTCGAGGTCCCAGACGGCGGCGTTGACATCCTGGGGCTTGTTGGAGGACTCGTTGGGGCGGTAGAAGAGGAAGGCGCGGATGGGGTCGGCGCGGGCGGAGTTGAGGTAGGCGATTGTGCAGTTTATGCTGAACCAGGGGGCGAGGGCGATGAGGTTGTAGTTTGTCGGGGGGAGGTTGTCCCTGCGGGTGACGTTGTGCGGGATGAAGTCATATTGCTGGGCATCGCACGAGGGCACTCGACTGATATCGGGAACGTATAGGAGGCCTTGGATGACGCCGTTGAGGGTGTCGGCGTTTGTGGTGGTCAACGTTGTGATGTTGCTGCTGATGCGCTGCTCGTAGGCTATTTGGCTCTATGAATCCGACGGGAGGAGGACCGGGAGGGGGGAGGATGGGCAAGGCGTCAGTCAGCGTGCGGGTGCGACGGGAGAGGAGGAGGATGAGGAGGAGGGTGAGGAGGAGGGTGTGGGATTGTATGGGAAGGGGAGGTAACGCAAAAAAAAAAAAAAAAAAAGGGGGGCGCGGGGGAGACGAGGCGCAGGAGGAAGAACAAACCGAAAGTGCCGTGATGTTTCTGATGATTGTCGTGGGCGTGGTGCTTGTGCCAGCCCACACGGGATTACTAAACAGAAGCCTGCACGGCGCCAGAGACGATTGTGGTCAGTCGAGCAAACGAGAACAAGGGCCTGAAGTTCGTGTGGGATGCAGGCTGCGGGAGATGTCATCATGAGCAGCAGAGACAGTAGAGACAGCAGCGAGAGAGACGGCCGACGAGCATCGATGCCAATCACGGAGGATGGATGGATGGACGGACGGACGGACGGACGGAGACGGAAGTTGAGGAGAAGGGAGAACAGGTGGCACATAATAGATGGACGGGATCCAAGACGTACACGACATTTCGAATTTCGGAGAGCGCTGTGAGACGTCAGTTGCCGGTTGCCAAGACGTGGGGGAGAAAGAATAGGGAACCAAAAGATGGAGAAGAAGAGCGGCAGCAAAAAAAAAAAAAAAAGGGGGGGGGGGGGGGGGGGAAGAGGGAGGGAAGGGCTGAGCAGGTAGCAAACGAGAGAGGATGAGTATGATATGATGTGAGATGAGCGGCTGGCGGCGGAGGGCGGGGCCAGCAGGGGCGCAACGGGGACATACACATTCTTCTAGGACATGTTCGATCAAGGGGTGGTGGTCATGATCTTGGAGGCGCCGTGAGCGCGACGGCGAAAGGAGAGGGGGTTCGGCTGTCGGCGGCGGCGGCGGGCAAGAAGTCGAAAGCGAGTGAGTGAGTGAGTGAGTGAGTGAGTGAGTGAGTGAGTGAGTGAGTGAGACGGGTCGGACAAGATTTGAGGAAGTCGATCGAGGTATCTATCTATGCCGTATGATGGATTGGTGAGATCTACTCCGTATTGCGATCAAGATGGCCGAGAGGATGGATGGCGTTTGCCGGCGGGAGGGCTCGACTCGAACGGGACTGGTCTGGCTGCGCGGTAAGAGTGTGTGCGTCCAGTGTGCGTCCAGTGTGCGTCCAAGTGTGCGTCCAGATGTGCGTCTGCGAGCTGCGAGCTGCGAGCTGCGAGTTGTGTGTGCTGCGTGCGAGTGCTGCGTGGGCGCGAGAGAGCCTGCTGGAGTGCTCCTCAACTCTTGCTCCGTCCTCCGTGCTCGGTAATGGATGGATTCCGTATCGCCGTCGTGCTTCTCAGACGGGGATGGGAGAAGAGAAGAAGGGGGGGGGGGGATCCGCTTCTCGGCGATGTCGCAAAGCTGACGCCTCAATGTTTGCGAATGGGCGGATGGATGGATGGATGGATCAATGGATGGAGCCCGCGGGGGAGACCGTCTGTGGTGCACGATCCGTGTTCCGTGGTGGGTGGGAAAAGGCGCAACGGCGCCGGCGGGCGAGGCTGGAGCCAGCGGCAGCGGCGGCTCAGCGAGGAGCGGCGGCTCAGCGAGGAGCGATTGCGGGCCCGAGGTGAAGCCTGAAGGTGCTGTCGTCGTCGTCGTCGTCGTCGTCGTGCTATTCCGTGCTCGACATGGAGGGATTGATTGATTGATTCAGAGTGGCCGTATTGGATGTTGGAGATGCCCCGTGGGCGAGAGAGCCTGTGTGACTTGTCGGCGGCGCGGCGGTGCTCTCTTCGGACTTCCCTGTTCCTTTGCGTTTTTCTTCAATCTTTTCACTTGATCCCTTTTCCCTCTTTGTTCCCGCTCTTCTCGTGTCCCCCTCTTTCTCTTCTCTTGCTCTCGGGCCTCCTCTTTTGTTCTGTCCAGATATCAATGCTATTCGAGACACTCGATATCTTGTAGTCCGGCAATGGGCTGGCGCGCTTGGGGGGAGGAAAGGAAGGAGCGTCACGTCGGTTCGGGGGGCTTTCGGCCTGGAACGAGAGAATGGATTGATCAATGGAATTGATGGAGACCGGGGAGAAGAGAAGGGGGGGGCTCCTTGTTGGTTTGGCTGCTTGGTGGGCAGGCGGAGGGAGAGGGGAGTCAAGAGACAGGATCGAATCGAATGTGGTCGGCGGGATCGTGTGGTCGAGAAAGAAGGGGTGGAGGGTGGAAGAGTCGAAGAATCAACAACTTGAATGTGTCGACGGACGGGAGAGGGATTGTCGTGGATGGATTTGATGGATGGACCAGGAAAGGAAATGGACGAATGGACGAATCGACGGGCAAAAGGCAGAGGCAGAGGCAGAGGCAGAGGCAGCCAAGCTGGGGATCATCATTGAATGGATGGACTCGACACGATTGGCTCCGTCGGCCCGGCTCGAGCTACCCTGGACTGATAAGTTCATTCGGAGTACGGAGGAAGCAGTCGACGTGCTCCGTACTCCGTACAGCAGGTGGTAATAGTACGGAGTACGCAGCACTCGCACGGAGTACGGAGCACTGCAGAGTCCGAATCGATGAAATTGCGGCGCATGATGGGATGGGCTCCCCGCGAGCACCGCAATCTTCAGCAGCGCACCCTGGACCCATCCAAGACCAGTCCATCTGTCCAGATGGGTCAGTGGATTGATGGATCGATGAATCGATCCATCGATCGGCTCCTCGCCCCCGGTCCTCGTCACCACCGCCGGCCTCTCGGGGCCGTGCCACCCCGATCGTTGTCAAGCGCGCGATGCATTGATTGATCCCACGGATACGGACCAAGATGCGACCCGTCCGGACAGCCCTCACGATAGAGTTTAGTTTGACAGTCTGAGTCTGGTGAGTACGGAGCACGGAGTGGTAGTAGAGAATATACCGTGTATACCGTGTATACCGTGTATACCGTGTAGAAATCAATCGTCGATCCATCCATGACCATCCGAATTGACACACCACGTACCGAGTACTAAGAGCTCGCAATACTACGGAGTAGTTCAATCCTATTCCTTCCACATTTATGCATCCGCAATGGCTACCTCTGACCTCCAAAGGTAGTACTCCGTATCCATCCATCAACTCCTACATCATAGCCGCCCTCCAAAGTAGCACTAGATGCATGTCCAGACCCGGTCCAGATCGACGAGGACATCCATGATTTGAGGTACCTTAGTAGTATGTAGGACGGGCAGATCGCCGCCGCCGCCGCACGAGTCATGGCCCGCATGCGCCGTGCATACTAACCCACCATCCGCGCACTCACACAATCAAGCCGAGGTCTACGGAGTACATACTCCGTACAGAGTGCACTATTTGTACTCCGTACAGCGTGTTGCAATATTTAGAAACACTTCATACTCGATCCCCTTCGTAGTGCCTAGAGAGCTCGCAGCTCGCATGTCCACCATGGCAGTCCCAGCCAGGGGCGTCGAGTCACCAAAAGCACACATGATTCATCCGGCGCCCGTGAGACACCCTCATCTCAAAGGCTCTCTCTCCCGGCACTAGCACTGGCACTGGCACTGGCACTGGCACTGGCACTGGCACTGGCACTGGTACTGGCACTGGCACTGGTACTGGCACTGGCACTGGCACACAAGCACACTCCTGATGCTTTGACCAATGCTCGTCATGTAGAAATTCAAAGGTACCCGGCTTGATATTCATGCATAACATGCCGCCCTAGTATCCGTAGCTGCTCGTCCCGTAGTCCCCCTCCCGCAGAGGCCGCCGCCCGTACTCGTCCTCGTCGTCCTCGTCCTCCCTCCGCCCCTCGTAGCTCGTGTAGTACCCGCCGCCCCCAAACAAGCCCCCCGAGCTCCTCTCCTCCCCGTCCCCGCGCCGCGACGACGACGACGAGTGGTGCGAGTGGTGCGAGTGGTGCGACGACCGGTGCCCGTACTCTGAGTACTCCGACTGCCGCGTCTCGTAGCTCGTGTACGACGACCGCGTCTCCCGCCGCTCCGACTCGTACCCGTAGCCAGACGTCTGCCGCTCGCCCCCCCACGAGTGCTCCCCGGAGTACCCGTACGCCAGGTCCCGGTCCGTGCTGTTGAAAGAGCTCGGCTCCCGGCCCTCCTCCTCGCCCCCACCGAACAGCGTCCGCGAGACCGCGCTAAGGAACCCCCCGAATCCGCCGCTCTCCTCGGCTCCCGCGCCCTCCGCCTCCGGCTGCCGGCCGAACGGCATCCCCATGCCCATGCCCCCGTAACCCCCACCGTCGTTGTCTTGCTCGAACACCCCCGCCAGCGCGCCCGTCGCCCCGCCGAAGATGGCCGTCGCCGCGTGGCCCGCCAGCTGGTCCCCTATCGTCTCCGGCGCCGCGAACTGCTTCTGCATCTTGAGCTTGCCCGAGCACCCGTGCCCGTGGCCCGTGTCGTAGACGCCCTCCCGGTGGTTCTCGCCGTTTAGCACCCCGTCCCGCGACAGCTTGCCCCGGTAGTCCGACCGCTGCTCCTCGCCCATGTCGCGCCACCACTCCTCCACCGACGCGAAGATGAGCTGCCGCGCCTCGCTGATCCCGTCCTCCCCAAGGTACCGCTGCGCCGGGTGGTGCAGCACGCCGTAGATGATGCGCGTCAGCAGACGGTCCACGTCGACCGACTCGTCGTCAATGGCGTCCATAAGCTGCGGCACCGCCCACTGAAGCATCTTGGCCGCGGTCCGACCGGCAATCTCGTTGAGGATCTACAGTGGGCTCTTGGTCAGTGTCGCACGAATCGCGCAGATCAATACATCAACTGAGGAAGGAAAGAAAACAAAAGCAGGAGGGGCCTTTGGACTCACGTTGGAAAAGTGGTCCTTGGACAGCATGGAGTGCGTGGGATCCGAGCTGTCGTCGTCGTTGAACACAATGTGCTGCTCCGACTCGCTGCTGTGGATGATCTCCTCGGACCCCGTCTTGAGCTCGTTCTTGATCTGGTCGATGAGAGGCACGATAAAGGGCGCAATGATGGAGAAGACGAAGACGGACAGCTGCTCCTCGAGCTGCTCGATGATCTTGGGGAGGATCGGGATCTTTTCGACCGCGTTGCTGATGTCCTTGATGATGCGGTCGTGGAAGCGGATGACGGGCATGATCTGCTCGTAGATCTTGCCGACGTAGATGGTGAACTCCTCGGGGTCCCGGGGCGAGACGGCGACGTTCTCCATCTGGGCCGCGGTCGCATTGCTCTGGATCTCGTCGACCTCCTCGCTCTCGTTCCTCCCGAAGATGCCGCTGGGGATCCTCGACAGGAGGTCCCTGAGCAGGCTGGTGTCGGCGCTTTGGCTCTCAATCAGGGTGCCCTCGAGCTCGTCGATCTCGTTTTGCGTCAACTTATCGGAGACTACAGCGCGAGCGCAATCATGCGCGGTCAGAAAAAAAGCCAGTCCCGAAAGTTTCACCCGTGAAGGGTCAGCGAAGGGATCCCGGGGGGGGGGGGGGGATATTACCTTCGCCGGTGACGGAGTGGAGGAAATCGACACCGCCAAAGGTGCCGGTGACAATCGGGTAGACGGAGTGGCGGGATCCCTCGATGCGAATCTTGGTGTTCCGGCCGACGTGGGGGAAGACGTCTCGCTCGCGCATCTCGATCAGGGCGAGCTCCGTGTAGTTGCTGTGGGCGAAGAAGTCTGCCGAGGCAAAGTCAGGGCGCCGCTCGATTGAAGAGAGACCAGGCGTTGAAAGGGAAGGAAATGGAAAAGAGGGTGAGTGACAGAGTGAGTGACAGAGTGAGTGACAGAAGAGGAGAAACTCAACAGAGTATCATCCGCATCCTGTGTATTCAAAAGGGCACAAAATTTACCTTCCAAGCAGTGGAGACCGGTTCCGAGCAGACGCAGGGCTTCGTACATTTCCGGCTTGTGACCAGACCTCTTGTATCGGCGGCCCAGGTCGATGCAGCGGCGGAACAGCTTCCTGACGTGCCTGGCCGAGGTCACGATGCCGATGTTCTCGTTGGCGATGTAGTTCTTCATGCCGGTCTCCGGGTCGATGGCCAGCTCGACCTCCTCGTCGACGGGGCCCCTGAGGCGGGGGTCGAGATCGCGCGGGTCCAGACCCTCGCCGTAACCCTTTGGGTTGTCGATGTGGTCCTCGGGGCGGTAGCAGCCGACGCGCTCGGCGGTGACCTCGAACTCGCCGGAGCCCTTACCGAAGGTCAGGAAGCCGAGGACGCAGAGGAGCAGGCGAATGCCCTCGCCGGAGACGGCCTTGAGGGTCGCGACGTCGATGGCCTGGGAGTAGTCGCGCAGCCAGTTGCCGAAGTAGACACGGGAGACGTATAGCTTGTTGAAGAGCTTGCCGCCCTTGATGGCGTGGGCCGTTGCCAGAGAGAGGAGGGCGTCTTCGATGTCGCCATGTCGCCCTGTGGAGAGAGGAGAGAGAGGGGTCAACGAGATGACTCCATCTTGGGAGAAGATGACCGGGAGTACTCCGTAGAAGATGCACGCCATGAGGGTGACCTACAGTTCTGACCCTCGACCTTGGAGATGGATGCGATATTGCCCGCTCCAAAGGCCGCTGCCGGTCGAACAAGAGTGAAGAGGACAATCAGGCCGACCAGAAGGCCGTATGCCCTAGTCTCGAACATGGTATCGCACTTGCAGCCCCGGGCTAGTGAAAGACAGAAGAGGGGATGACTCTTGAACGCAGCTGGTGGAAGGGTCTCCGAGTCCGTGTTCCCACGATGCTGCTTTTGTTGTTGAGAGATCTCCGATGCGCGAGGGGCGGCTCAGACTCGAGGTGGGAAAAAAGCTGGAAAGGAAAAAAGAAACCAAGGACAAAGAAAAGTCAGCAAAGGGCCCCCGCAGAATAAAAGAAATCTGATCGACAGGTCAACAAGGAGCTGGGCGTCCGGACTGACGAGAAAAGCCAAGACGGGGGGGGAGGGGGGGAACCTACCTGCACATACTCCGTACTCCGTACTGTAGCGCATCA
This sequence comes from Escovopsis sp. AC, assembly GCA_003055955.1. Taxonomy (NCBI): domain Eukaryota; kingdom Fungi; phylum Ascomycota; class Sordariomycetes; order Hypocreales; family Hypocreaceae; genus Escovopsis; species Escovopsis sp. AC. The sequence goes on along the minus strand of NQYS01000001.1, from coordinate 779,082 downwards.
TGAGGGGCATCTCGGAGCCCTCATAAGCCATAGACTGTTCGGCCGGCTGTATCAGATGCGCGCCAGCTTCGAAACACGATGTCTTGGCAGCGCCCCTCGAGGCGTCCAACGAGAAGAGATTGCCGGCCAGCTGCGCGCAGGTTCGGTGGCACCAGACCCAGCCGCGCGGAGGAGGGGATCCAGGCGCGAGGGATGCGCTGTGAATGGCCCGGCGGGGCGGGCGGGCGCCTTGGCGAGCGCAGCGGGGATTCGCATCCCATCGAATGCCGCTCGGGCGAGCGATTGATTCGGCATGGGTTTAACAATCTTCGTGAGGAGGCCTGGACCAGCAGACGCTGCGCATTTGGGTTTGGGCCCGGGGGGGGAGAGAAGAAGGTGGGGAGGGTGGAGATGATGGCGAGGAAGCTCGGGTTCGTCGCCTCGAGGCACGTGTGCGATCGGGCGAGGAAGTGGAGGCCATTCTCGACTCCAGCAGGCAGGAACAAGTATGTACTTTGGTCGACAGCGGTTCATGTATGCAGCTGCGAGGTATTGTTTGCCAACTTGTGAGGTTTCTCGGGACCCTGTTGATTGATCCATTCTGATCCATTCTGATCTGATCAATCTTTTTCATCCCGTCAGCGTCAAAGATCCAACGGATGGATTGATGGATCTTGATCTGTCTCACTCGCAGGTGGTGGTGGATGTCATCTGGACGCTTGGTCCCCAGACGGATCTATCTCGAGCTGCAAAGCCTCCAATGATGGCCCGGCGCTGGAGGCCTGCGCTATTTTTGGGTGGATGGCTGGCTGCTAGTCATGATGGCCTCGAGGAGGGGAATGGATCAATTGGATCAATGGATTGATGGATTGATGGCTTCGTGGGTTGCGAGGCGTCCGACGTGACCTGACATGAGGAGACGGGGTCACTTGTTGGCCAAAGGTCGAAGATGGCCGCGGCGAGATGAAGCAGCCGCTGCTTCGCGCGCCAGGCAGCCTCAAGACGCATTGATGGATCCATCCACGACTTCACAACCTTGCGCAGAAAAGATGACAGAGTCTCGAGAGTTGAGTCCTGGACCAGTATTCCCGAATCTGCGGATGCCGACTGGCAGTGCTGACGGCATGAGCTACTCGGTAGGTACGGAGTAGGTATTTAGAAGAGACGGTCCCCGAAAAGCTCAGCATGGGATCGTTGGGTGTTTCATGGCCAAGCCTGAGGCCAAGGCTAGTGGTCGGCAAGCCGGTGATGGAGCGGATCGCACCGTCGCGTGGTGGCCGTCGCGGGACTTGGAGGAAGCGACTGGACGCTACCGACACCGGTACGGGATGGATCGACGCGACGGGCGATGAAGCCATTCAGAGCGGCGTGCTGGACACAGGCGATCTCCAAGTATGCGGATTGAAGTCGACGATGATCATGTAGGGTAGGCCGATTTCTTCTCGAGGCGTGCACGCATCCATCTGACATCATATCCATGTTCAATGGTGATCTGCATGCTAGAAGGGCCTCATGTTGGAACACGGAAGGATTGATGAATAGAGCTTCTACTCCGTAGCTTGAGCGTCGATAGATCCGAGTCAGACAATCGAGCAGAAGATCAATTGATCAATGTTTTCTATCCATAAGATCGAGGCCATCTGGCGCCTGGTCCATTCATCAATGAGATTCAGCCGCCCAGGCAAGCCGCAAGAGCGCGTCGTGGTGTTCGTATGTACTTGCGCTTCTGGGCGGGGTCCAAGGGCATTGATGTTGGGAAAAGCAAACAAGGGCCCTGGACGCGCCGCAGCGTGCGAGTGAGACCTGGACCAGCAGGGCATGGCAAGGGATGGACGGATTGATGGATTGTGATGGATGATGGATCGATGGATTGATCGAATTGATTCCTCCAGTCCGTGAGGGGCAGCGCATCACCGTGCTGAAAAGTACAGACGCGGGCAGTTTCTGGACCCCCGCTGGATCGAGTACATACGTCCAGCTACAGAATCAGACCTACCCTATACCAAGTTCTTCTGCCTCCACCATGGACATCTGCGCCGGTATTCAGTCCGCCAAGGAGCGACCTGTTGGGCGCCCTCAGCTGCCACCCCGTAGAGCTCTGAAATGGCGAGCTGTCGGCCTTGATGCTACAGAAGGGCTCGCCGAGCACCCCTGCCTGTTAGTACGGAGGATAAGAAAAGTTGATCGTGCTGTTCTCGAGCTTGCTTGGCTTCGAGAACCCCTCTGAGGCGAGGGCCAGTCGATCGATCTTGTGTCGAGCCTTGAACGGGCACTGTGCTCGCACCTGCATCCGCACCTGCACCCGCACCTCCAGCTTTCCAGGTAGTTTCCAGAGCTCGCTGGAGGGGGGAGTCTCTCTGGACGAAAAGGGCACATCCCATCTGAGCCTCAGGTCACCGTGGACCTTGATATGTATGTATATCGATCTGAATCACAGAGTGGATTGATGTTGACAAAGCGTTCATGCCACTGAAGACTGATCTGGCCGCCCACTGCTCCAACC
>NQYS01000001.1:742381-757310 GCA_003055955.1 Escovopsis sp. AC | reverse complement strand
TCTTTTTTTGTGTTTTCTCTTTTTGGTTTTTCCCCCCCCCCCCCCCCCCCAAATCCCAGCAAATCACGCAATGCATCCATCTCCGGGAGAGAGCGCGCGGCTCAAGCCTTCCATACGCGCTTGATGGCCTCGGTGACGCCGACGTCGTTTGTCTCGAACTCGTAGAGGCCCACGCCGACGGTGACGGTCGCAAGGTTGAGCGCCCACCAGAAGAACTTGTGCAAGCCTGGGTTGGAGCGCTTGGGCACGTAGTCGATGATGCAAGACTGGAAGCCGAGGTGGGAGTGCAGCAGGACGGCGGAGCACAGGACGGCGTCCATGGTCGGGTTGAGGGAGCCGGCGGCGAAGGGGGCGACGGAGAGGGGCACGAGGCCCGCGGCGAGGAGGCGCTCGAAGGTCCAGTGGTAGGAGCCGTGGGCGGCGTTGGGCTTGGGGAAGGTGGTCGGGTCGTTGACTGCGCGAGGAGGGGAGGGGTTCAGGTCAGCGAGCGGCGCGGGGCATTGGATGGGGGGTGTGGTATATCGCAGCGGGGGCGGATCGTGTACCTGAGCCTTCAATCTTCTCTGTTGGGAGCAATATGGTCAGCGCGAGGACGTGGAGAGATGGCATGGGTGGAGGGTGGGAGACGCACGCGGGCCGGGGGAGATGAGGGCGGATCGCGAGCTCGAGGTGTGGAGGGCGGCGGCGGCTCTGGGGATGGTGCTTCGGAGGGCGGGAGTGGCGGCACTCCGGGCGGACAGGGCAGACTGCCGCAGGAGAGAAGGGCGCATGATGGAGGCCATGATCGATTCAGGTATGCCGCAGAATCGGGTGTTGGCTGGCTCGATCCGGGTGACTGCACGGCGCGCCGAGTCGATTCGAGGTTTCTGGATGTCGGAGCGGCGAAAGGTGGATGTATCAATGGAGTATGGATGGATGTCTTTCGAGGTCGGAGCAACGGCTTATTTGCCGAGGATCTCGAATTGCAGAGCCTGTGATTGGCCGGTTCGGAATCATGCACGGGCTTGAGGTCGGAGACGGAAGAATGTATAACCGATGATGTCTGTGAGGGTCGCTTCCGATTGGCCAGAATGGCGGAAGAGGTCGCATGTTGAAGCTGCCGCGAAGGAAAAAAAAATATATATATATTTGGGATTATAATAGTGGCATCACTCAAGGTAAATGACTTGCGCGGCTGCTCGGTGCATACGCTGGCTTGTTGAACGGAGCACCTGTATGCGCTTGACAATCCGAATGTGAGAGCTCGCGCGCGCTTGGCTGGGGACTGGGCTTTCTTTCATCCTTCTTCTGGTCCTATCAAGGGCCGCCACCTCTGAGAACCCCCTCCACAATGGCTCCTCGGATGGCATCGATCGCGACGGCACTGCGGCGGCCAAGGCTGCCTGCCTCACGACAAGCAACCGCTGCCACATCGCTGGGCAATGCCTGCAGGCGGTGCATCTCCACGTCCTGGTTGAACAAGACCGCGCAGGGCGAGGCGCGATGGAGGCTCAGGGCAGAGAAGATCCAGAGCGGAGAGGTACGCCACACGTGGGATATTCTGGAGGAGCGAGGCTACATCAAGGATGTGGCGGGGTATGTCCAAGTCGCGCGATCGCAATCCTCTTGATGCCGGAAGCGCCAGGGTCGTCTGACACCTTCTTGTCGCAGTAACCCCAAGAAGATCAAGGAGCTCATGCGGGTCAAGCGCATCGGCGCCTACGTCGGCGTCGACCCCACGGCCGATTCAATGCACGTCGGCCACCTTCTGGCCATCATGCCGCTCTTCTGGCTGTGGTTCCACGGGTATCCCGCCGCGACGCTCATCGGCGGCGCGACCGCCCGCATCGGCGACCCCACGGGCCGCCTCAAGGACCGCGACCCCCTCTCCAACGCCGACATCTCCAAGAACATCACGAAGCTGCACTACCAGCTCACGAGGCTGTGGTTCAACGTGCAGAACCTGCGCCGCAAGTACGAATACGAGGACGACTGGGCCGCGAAGCACCACCTCCTCAACAACAGCATGTGGCTGCAGGGCCTGACCATGTACGACTTCACCAAGAGATTGGCGAGGCACATGAGGCTCGGGCCCATGCTCAGCCGTGAGACGTGAGTGCTGCTGCTGCTGCTGCTGCGATCCCCCCTTTCTTTTTCCCGCAAAAAACCTTGACTGCAATCATGCTGACCGACTGGCCGTGGGACAGGGTAAAACGCAAGATGACAGGGGGCGATGGCATGTCGCTGAGCGAGTTCATCTACCCCCTACTCCAGGGCTGGGACTTCTGGCACGTCTACAGCAAGCTCGGCATCCAGATGCAGATCGGGGGCTCGGACCAGTACGGCAACATCATCGCGGGCATCGAGTCCCTCAAGACGATCCGGGAGAGCGAGGAGGCGCCCCACATGAAGATGCCGTCGGACTGGAAGAACGAGCCCATCGGGTTCACGGTGCCGCTGCTCACGGACTCGTCCGGCGCCAAGCTCGGCAAGTCGGCCGGCAACGCGGTCTGGCTCGACGAGTTCAAGACAACGCCGTTTGAGCTGTACGGCTACTTCATGCGGCGGTCGGACGAAGACGTCGAGAGGTTCCTCAAGCTGCTCACGTTCCTGCCCCTGGCCAAGATCGAGGCGCTCATGGCGGAGCACCGCGCCGACCCGTCGAAGCGGGTCGCGCAGCACACGCTGGCGTTCGAAGTGCTGTCCCTCGTGCACGGCTCGCAGAAGGCCCTGCAGGAGGCGCAGCAGCACCAGTTCCGCTTCGGCGGCGAGCTGCCGACCATCGTCAAGGACCCGGCCGAAGAGAGCGGCATCGTGACGCCCAACAACGCGCCGCGCAGCGACATGCAACTGCCGCGCTCGGTGCTCAAGCTGTCCCCGGCCAAGATCCTCTTCGCCACGGGCCTGGTCAAGAGCACCGGCGAGGGCCACCGCCTCGTCGTCGAGCAGGGCGCCTACGTCGCCGCGCAGCCCGGCCAGATGCGCGGCCTCGTGCCTGGCAACCTCTCCTGGACGCCCATCAAGCTCTGGTTCCCCGAGGAGACGGAGCGCTTCGTCCTCGACGGCAAGCTGCTCATCCTGCGCAAGGGCAAGCACAACGTGCGCATCGTCGAGCTCGTCAGCGACGAGGAGTGGGCCGCCAGCGGCCTCGTGTACCCAGGTCAGCCGTTTACGGGCGTCGTGAGGCAGATCAAGGAGGAGCTCGCGCGCGAGGCCGAGGCGCAGGGGCGGACCTTGACCGCGGAAGAGGTCACCAAGGAGCTCAAGAACCGGGGTCGGACCCTGAGGGTGGCCAACAACCCCGCGATCGAGTTCCCCAACAAGCCGGAGCGGCGGGGTCGTTCGTGGGACAGGACGGACAGGCAGCAAGACCGTCGGGCGCCTCGAAAATGGGACCGGTAAAATAAACGCAAAGTGATGTTCTATAGCGCTCCATCTTTGTCCCTCTCCTCTGGTTTGTGTAATTTAGGGGGTTCGCTGCAAATTTTCGGTAGACAATCTCATGTATGATCAATGAATAGAGAAAATAACCATAGAATCTCACGCCATCTATGCAGTTGATTCAACCGAAACATGCCAAACGGGTTCGCATTTATTATGGATGAGATTTGAGAGGGAAGGTGTCCTGACTCCCCCATGGAAGGTGTTGAGTTAGGACGGCATTATCGATACAAAATGGTCAAGTCTCCCCTCGGGACAGGCAGAGACTTGAGCCTCTCCATGATCTGGGCGTTTGTCATGTTCTGCTCCGTGATGATCTGGTCGAAGTGGTGCGCGCCGTCGGTGTACTTCTGTATCGGGTCGCCGCCCTCGAGGGGCCTGCTCTGGCCCGTGGCCAGCGCGGCGAGGTACTGCTTGGAGACGACGTACTTGTGGACGCGGTAGAGGCAGCCCTTTATGACGCCGAACTGGACGAGGCGGCGGACGTCGACGTGGGCCATGACGTCGAAGCCGGCCTCCTGGTGGGTCATGACCCACTCCTTCATGCTCTTGGCCGGGGAGAAGGACATCATGAGCTTGACGAGCATGAAGTTGCTGACGCGGACCCTGCCGTGGGAGACGTAGCCGGCGCACTCGTCGATCATGCCGTCGACGTTGCGAATGAAGTCGTGCACGCCGGGCCGCGGGGCGTAGCAGGCGGCGAAGAAGAAGATGTCGAGCAGCAGGATGGTGTCGTAGTAGAGCAGGTGGCGCAGCGCGTTCTTGGCCAGGTCGAGCGAGACGGCAGCCTCGTGGGCGATGCGCCGGACGTCGGAGACGCCGTCGATCTTGGAGATGACCTTGGTGAGGGTCAGGTCCCAGGTCGGGTCGATGATGTCCGCGAACTTGGTCTTGGCGACGGGGACGTGCCAGCCCTTGACCAGGGGGGGCTCGGGGTGATAGGGGAAGAGCTTCATATTGAGGGTGTTTGCTTCGTCTGTTTTTTTTATTATCAGCACAGCACTTGCCATATTATGCCTCCTTTCCCTCCTCCCCTTCTTTCCTAAACCCCTCGCCAAAGAAGAGTCAGTAAGGTGAAGACGGCTTACCGACGGGAATCATGCACTCTCCGTAGTTGTTCAGGTCTTCCTTGACAATCTCCAGCAGGCCCTGGATCGGCCTCCTCGCCGCGCCGGCCCCGTCGCCGGGAGCCTTGCCCTCGTTGAGGCTGAGGAACTCGTCCTGCTTCTCCATCTCGGCGAACGTGGACGCGAAGATCCTCACCACGCGCTCATACGGCGTCTGGTCCAGGTCCGCCTCGACGATGAGGCCGAAGTTGAAGATGAACTCATTGCGCGGGTACTTGGGGTCGGCGATGACCACGGGGAAGCCCAGGATGGTGTACTTGCCGTCGGGCGAGTTGACCGTCATGTACCGGTTGCGGAAGTCCTGGCGCGGGATGATGTATTCCTGTAGGACGTCGAAGTCGACGAGCGGGGTGCGCGAGGGGCTGCTCCTGTCGCTGTCGCTGGAGGTGCTGGCCGGGTCGGTGGAGAGGGGGACGATGCAGCCGGGAGGGGATTGGGCCACGATCTTGGGGCCTGGGGGAGAGATGATAGGGTCAGTCTCTGTTCGCGATGCCTTGGGAGGTTGGGTGGATCAATCAATGGAAATGAGTTGTGTGGTCACCTTCTTGGGGGAAGAATCTGGCATAGAAGATGCCTTGGATCATGATGAGATTGGCATGCTCGGGATGTCGTTCATCGGGTAAGCGTGACCTGTAAAGAGCATTGAGAAGCACAAGGTGGATGAGAGGGGAAAAGGTTGGCCTCGATGAGTGAAGGGATGCTTGATGGATCAATGTTGATGAGTGAGCGATGAATTTCTGGCGGCGGCGATGATGCGTCGAGACGAAATGCACATGACGTGCTTGTCGAGATCTTCTAGGGTAGTTGTTTTCAGAGTGGCAGCACGTCCAGCGTGCACTCGCATCTCGCAACACAGAGCTTGATCGTCAAAAAACGGCACATACGAATACGAAGACACGATGAATTTTTGAGGCATTCAAAGGAGGACTCAACGAGGACTTCAAGAATGTCAACAATCCTTCTGCTCTATCGACTTTGATTCAGTGCATTGACGCCGGCGATGAGCTGATGCCTTGAGATGCTATCCATATAGTCCAGAGAAATCCAAATACCATCACATACGACCATAGGCAGTGGAGAACTCGGGGTCCCGTCCGCTCCCCCATAGATAAGCCACTGACCGGCAGATTAGTAGTTGGGTGGGTGACCACCAGCGAACACCGGCTGTTGTATGTTCACAATTTTTTTTTCGTCTAGTTTTTCTTTTCTTTCTGGTTATATGGCTGAGGTCTTCATGAAAGTCACTTCAAGCTCCCAGTCTTGTGCCACTGCCCCATTCAAAGTCCACTCGAGATACCACTTCAAGCAAGAATGGATGAGCCTGCCCAATGTAACCCAGTCCATTGCGGCCAAGAGGACCGGGAAACGCTTCTCACGGAGGCTTCGCCATCGGAGGCGCCGACAGATGAGCCGTGGGAGATCAGTCGATATCTTGAATGACCGGCAGATCGTGAGAGACCGGGAGTGTGGAGCGACGGACCCAGCTCTGCTCATCATCTCCCCGCATCATGGCGGCTCCTTTGACGTCAAGTCCCGCCGTCTTCGCCATTGCCACCGCCCCAGACAGGGAAGAGAAGCCCACTGTTGCCAATCTCATTTTCCCATCCAGCGGGATATCCATCGTCATCGCTGAGGCCGGGGCCCACGATGTTTGTCCAAGATTTGCGACTGGCCTCCCCCGTTCTCGGCATCGGTTCACATTTTTGATCGAACTCGCTCATCCTGTTGAGCCTGCTTGAAAGGAATGACGATAGCCAGAGAAAGGCGTCATTCAAGAGAATGGCCAAGGGGGAAAGCGATTGATGTGTTGTCTGCCCAAGAGCCTGGCTCGATGACCGAATCGAGGCTCCGCCGGCCTCTGATCGGCCAAGGCCTTCACTTTATATCATTGTCCAGCCACGGAGACGGCTTGGCAGAACAAATCTGAACCGACAGTCGGCACTCAGAAGGTCTCAGCTTCTCCAATGCGCTCCTGTGCGCTGACTCCACATCCCTTTGAAAATCCAAATTAGAACGAGCAGGCAGTGGCAGGTGGTCCTTGGCCACGACCACGTCCCTGCAGGCACACAGACGGATGGATGGATGGATGGATGGATGGATGTATAGCCTCGAACGGTAATCTGTACCAGTAGTACTAGTCGCCTGTGCTCCGTGCTGTACGGTGTGATGTGTACGGACAAGATACGGACAGGGTGTTGATGCGAGCGAGCGAACGAATATAGGACCCCGGCGGTCACTGGCTGACCCACGGCAGCCTCAAGATGGATGGCTCTTTGTTCCAAGAAGTCTGGGCACTGCTCGGGAGGCACAATGCAGGGTCCTATGTATGAGCCTGGTTCATTAGCATGGATGCGATCTACCGGACATCTTGGAGGTCCAGAGAAGAGGAAATGAAGAAAGATGGTAGCAAACAAGTTCCTGACGTCGTGGGAACAGGCGAGGAAGAGGCAAGGACAACAGCACATACTGGGCAACGCCTTTGGGGACAATCCATTCCTTGTCGAGCATGAAGCTCCTCTTGGATGGAGATTGGACCTGGACAAGCAAGAGACGTGGCAACGTCGATGACCTCACAGATCCTGCCCGTCTCCCCCCCGCCCCCGCCCAGAGAGAGTTTTCCAAGCTTTGTTCCCCGTTCTTCGCAAGTGTGGGCCGGCGTGTCTTCAGCGAATGGATCTTCCCTCTGGACGACCGAGACGTCAGACCAGGTCTTCCAATCGCTTGGCCTCGCTGCCTCTCGTGCAAATCGGGTGGGCGGCGGTCTCGAGCAGATTCTCGGGCCAGCACCCGTCGCCGTTGATCTTGCGCGCCCCGGGAGATACTTTGAGAGGGGTGTCATCGCCCGAGGCGCGTCGCTCCCGGAAGCCCATGGACCTACTATAGTAGTCGGCGTAACGGAACCTGATCCCCCCCCCATGGGATGGATCATGGATGAGCTCCACGAAAAATGACGGCGGCGGCGGCGGCGGCGGCGAGGATGCTACGGAGTAAGAGCTGGGGACAGTGCGGAAGTTACAGTGTGAAATTCTTAAAAGCACGGTCTGGGTAACACAGTGCGGATTCGCGAAACCAGGGCGGTCGATGACATCCATCCATCCATGCCGACGATCAACTGCAGGGCTTCGGCGCACATGCGCTCACGACCAAGGAACATCCCAGGCCCTGTTGCGTATCTTGTCTATGTCCTCTCGTCCTCTCTCTTGTCTCTTCAGTTTGCCATGCATTGCCGCCCTCTCGCCCTCGCCCTCGCCCTCGACTCTCTGCGCGACCATGGCAGGCGGATCCTGGTCTCCGCCCCGTCTGGTGCTCGACATCCCGACTGACGTGTGTCTCCTCCCCAGCAGAGAACCGTCATACCGGTCGCTCGAGAATATGACGGGCCTTGGGGTTCTTGGGGTCCTTGGGGTCCTGAGTGTTCTTCACCGGTTCCTGTTCCTGCAGCGCAATGCAGAATCACCATCATCGTGCGGCGCGTACGCCTTATTCTGTCCCATGTGGACTCGTTACCTTCGAATGACCTCCCCCCTCCCCCCAAAAAGGAAGCAGAGCTCCTGCAAGGAGTCGACATGGGGAGACATCATGGGACGGGCATTGGTCGCAACCTCGCCCCATTTCTTATCTGGAAGAGGGCCCTCACGGCGCCGATCATCTCGCCCCGGGGGAAAAAAAAAAAGGGGGGGGGGGGGGGTTTGAATGGGTTGCCACTCTACTACTCGCATGCACGGCCTCGCCCGAACCTGGCCCTCTGTGGCCTCGGGGGGCCGACCCTGGTGGCACCCCGTCCACGGCCGATGGCAGGGAACATGTGTGGGAGAAGATTGCAAACAGAGCGACAATTGTTTGGGCCCAAGGGGCGGGCGGAGGAGGAGGAGGAGGAGGAGGCTGATCTCCATTGCCGCTATACATAAAGGATGGTCTGTTCCGCCAATGCAGGCTCTTGCACCATCTCGCCATCCTACCCTTGTCCCGATCGAAGCTGATTCTTGCCTATATCAGAACGCCCACCCACCTCGGCACCCTTTGCGATCGTTGATCATCCTCTTTTGCAGGCTGACGAAGCGGGGAAGGGGGCACAAGAATAAGACTCCGAGAGGCCTTTTCCGAAACGCCGACATCTAGATACCTACATACATACATACTAGACACATCATACATCATTCATCAGCATCAACATCAATCCGGGGTTACATCTCCAATCAACACAGCTTCATACGAAAGCCATCTATCCGCATCTCATCTCGATCTGATCTTGGCACTTTCTGTTCCCCAATCCACTCACCCATCGCCTCGGCCTCGAGCGTCCCCCTCCTCGATTTGCTACCGTTAGAGGCACATCATGCAGCGGCATCCAGCCATGATGCCAGGCCAACGAGATCTATACTCCATCTCCATCCCGGCCCCCTCCGCACCGCCGCCCGAGAACATCTCCAGCTACTCCCGCTTCATGCACGACCACACCATGCGCCAGATGCAGGCCTTTGGTGCCCTCGCGTCCACAAGCCCTGCCGGCAGTGCGGGATCGTCGACCAGCAGCGCCGCGATCAACCGCTCGCCCACCGCGAGCTTTTAGCCATGGCCCACTTCCATGCTCGCCGGCAAGAATGCACAGCGTCGAATGTCTCGGGATTTATCACCATCTGCTGCATTCAACCTGATATGTTATCGGCACCGGCGATCCAGATTGCACCCATATTTGAATTCTTGGAACGGCGTTATGGACGTGCGGAGACAAGGAACGTGGAAGGCATCCGGCTGTCTGGCGGGAGTATTAAACGGCCCTTGGCGTTCGCCTACGCATCAAGTTGCCTGCGGAGTACTTGGGCGGATGACCTGCACCTTTGTGGAGAGGGGGGGCGTCTCTTCCAGTGATATGGATATCTGGGAATGGCCGGGAGAGACACACGGAACACACGGAACAATCAAGATCACCAATCCGAGATCGACAGTCGACTGATGGCCGATCAAGGTCGGGATTTGCGGGGCAAAAACAGCCACATTGGCCACGGCCTTTGAGATTTCCTTCTTCTACTCTGACGAGCTTGACTCCCCTCCATGGCACATTCTGAAACTCTGCCTGCTCTTCCCATCCGAAACGTCTGTCACGCTGGCACAAGAGGGGACGACAGACTGCAATGATGTTGGAGCAGGGAAGCCAATTTGCACACGAGGGACGTGGGATAAAAAGAAACACGCGGGAGACGAGGGCGCCAGAGCAGGAAGAGGTATAACCACACATGCATTGATGTATCAGCATGCAATTCGAGGAGGATGGCTCTGCAGCGCTTCAAGGATGATCGGAAGGCAGGAGAGAATGCATGCCGTTCAGGGGTTGGAAGGGGAGGGGGCCCAAGCTCTTACAACATTAGGATGATTTGGCAAACCAAGACTGCCTCATTTTGTGTATCACCATTGGGGGGAAAAAAAAGAGAGAAGAAAAAACAAGATGAAAATTTAAGTGCCATTTCCACGGTGCTGTCTCGTGGTATGAGTGATATTGATCCCTTGCGCCCATCGTTTGAACTCGCTGCAAAGCCTTTTCCCAAACGACCTGTTTCCCAGAAAAACTGATGCCATCAATCTATCCTACTCTATCCCCGACTTAGACGAGGGACGGTTTCTTTTTGATGCCCAGCAACGCGGCGTGGTCTTTTTTCTTCTTGACCACTCTCTTGAACGACGGCGGAGGCATAGCTGCCCTATCCGCCTCCGGCCCATCCCCCAGCAACCCTCCATAGGGCGCAGCCTCACCAGTCGCTAACGTCATTGCCGTTGCCGTTGCCGTTGCCGTTGTCGCCTCCGCCCTCACTGATGTCGTCGTCGTCGCCGTCGATGTCGTCGTTTTCGTCGTCGAGATCGGTGCGGGTCCATCAGCAGCCAATGCCGCATCGCCCGGGGCATCCTCGAGCTGCAGCGCCCCCCCATGCTGCCTCTTGGCCAGGGCAAACGCCCTGCTCGCAGCCTCCTCAAACTCCCTCTCCTCACGCTCCCTCTCCTCGTCGCCCGCGTACGCGATCAGGTCGGAGTAGTCGGTGCCCTCCTTCTCGGAGCGGTGTATCCTCGCGTTGCGCTGCCTGATCTCGTCGAGGGCGTCGGCGGCGGCCATCTCGCGCCTGGCGTCTGCGTTCTTGGCCTCGAGGTCCTCCATGGCGTTGCGGTCCTCGTCGCCGGCGGCCTCGGCCTCCTCGCGCTCGAGGCGGTCGAGGCGCTGCTCCATCGTCTCCTCGGCCAGCTCCGGGTTGCGCCAGGGCTCGATGGAGCGCATCGCGCCCTTGACCATGGCGTAGTCGGTGTTCTTCGGGTCCGTCCGGAACGTGATCTCGGCGCTGCAGCGCGTGCACTTGATGTGGAAGAAGAAGATCTGGATGCCGAGGTACTTCTCCCCGAGGCGCGTCTCCTTCCTCGAGTTGAACTTGCGGCCCTTGTAGATGTACTCGCCCTGCACACATTTTGACGTTAGCGACACTTTTTCTTCTCTCATTCCTTTCCAGAGGTAATACATGAAAATGTGTGGGGACACCTACGCAGCTCAGGCACTTCATGGAGAAAGGCGCCATGAGGCGGACGGTCTGGATCTTGGGCCCCGTCGCCTTGGGGCCCTTGCGGCGGGTGATCTCGCTCGGGTCGAACTCGGGCGGGTAGTACTTCTGGAGCACTTTTCGCTCGGACATGATGGCGGCGGCCGACTGTTCTCGATGATTCCGCTTGCTGGTATGATGAAATCGAATGAAACTCCCTCGTCAACACTCGATTACAGTTGATGTGGATGTTTTGTCCAAGTTGCCGCGATTTGCCTGCTGCCGCGCGGGTGGCGCTAAAGAGATGTGTGTCGCCTCCACTTTTTCCTTTAATGCAGGTCCGGGTCCCCCCTTGTCGCTTCCCCAAATTTCCATCCCAAATAAGACGAGGATCACAGTCGCTTTCAATCTTGCATCATCATCATCATCATCCACTTGAACTCCGACTCTTCCATTGATCTCTTCGCTTTGCCGTGGCAGCATCGACGAGTAGACAACAATCATCCTAATCATCCAGATTTGGATCAATCCTCGAGCGAAACACCCACGACTGATTCCCTCTACAAGCACCACCGCCCGCCGCCATCATGCCCAAGGCCGAGGTCGGCTCAACCAAATGGCTGAGCAACAAGATGCGCGCCAAGGGCCTCCAGCGCCTGCGCTGGTACTGCCAGGTCTGCGAGAAGCAGTGCCTCGACGCCAACGGGTTCAAGATGCACACCCAGTCTGAGGGCCACGTCCGGCAGATGCTGCTCGTCGGCGAGGACGCCAAGAAGTACATCAACGACTTCAGCTCCATGTTCCTCAAGGACTTTCTGCAGCTGCTCAAGACGGGCCACGGCGAGAAGCAGGTCCACATCAACCACTTCTACCAGGAGTACATCGCCAACAAGGTCAATTACATCGGAACACATCTCCCAGTCCCTCTCCCTGAATATGCTAACGTTGGCTCGATCATAGCAACACATCCACATGAACGCAACAAAGTGGCCGTCGCTCACGGAATTCGCTAAACACCTCGGCCGAGAAGGGATATGCAGAGTCGAGGAGACGGAAAAGGGAATCCACATCAGCTGGATCGATGACTCCCCCGAGGCATTGCGACGTCAGGAGGCCTTGAGGAAAAAAGCCGCCCAGGACCAGGGAGACGAGGAGTCCGAGCAGCGCATGATCCGGGAGCAAATCAAGAGAGCACAGCAGAGCGCTTCCAAGAGAAGCGGCGCCGGCGCCGACGATGCGGAAGAAGAAGACTCCGAGGACAGGGAGCTCAAGAGGCAGGATGGCGAGAAAATCAAGCTGTCCTTTGGCGCGAAGCCGAAACAAGACGCCCCGACCACAACGGCAGCGGCAGCAGAGAGCGGAGGAGGAGCCGAAGGTCTCACGTCGACCGGGGACCAGAAAGCAGAGGCGGACACCAAAGATGCACAGCCGGAAACAGAGAAGCCACCAACAAAACCCAGCGGATTCGGTGGAGGAGGCGGAGGCCTATCGCTGAAACTCGGGGCGCCAAAGCCGCAGACCAAGAACGTCTTTGCCCAGGCCAAGAAGAATGCATTGGCTTCTGGGTCCAAGAAATCCGCCATGGTGCAGCCGGCAAAGAAGATGAGCGAAGCAGAGAGGATCATGAAGGAGGAGATGGAGAGGAAAAGGTCGCGGGAATCTGCGGGATTCGGCATGCCCAGCAGCAAGAAGCAGCGAAGCTGAGGACTCGCAATCCGACGCCTTCCCTGCTTCCCTTGGAATATTCTCTCATCATTGCCCCCTGCCTTTGTTGCAAAGCCACGATTTGATTTCGAAGGCTGCTTGTTCTATAGATACCACGACTCCATGATGTAAAACGTCGATGATTTTTCTTTTCCTGAAATGCTACCAAATTCATGTCCCATCCTGCGTTGGAAAAAAAAAAGAAAAAAAGAAAAAAAAGAAACGCCCCGTGCGCCGTGGCCAAACATGCTCTCTCATCCTGTCACAACAGGCTCATCCTCACGCATCCGCCTCGGTCTCGGTGCCGTCTCTCCTATGATCACGTCAGTCGACACAGGCCCCTCCACTCAATTCTCGCATCCATTGCTCTCCTGGTCGTGGCAGGGAAGCGTACGGAATGTACTGTATCCTATACTCATCCTCGAGCGTGGACCGGATCTCGTCCGGCAGCTGGCCCGAGACTTTGATCGCATACACGCCGGGCACGTAGTTATCCAGCCTCTGCCACTTGGCGACCCACGACGTCGAGGGGTCGGCGAGCGAGATGAGGCCCTCGAAGACTTGCGAGGTGCAGGACTCGATCTGGTCGGGCGAGCCCGCGAGGTGCAGGAACTCCTCGCAGTTGGGGCATCCTTCGTCGCGGAAGCGCTGCATGATGATTGGGAACGAATCAGCAATGGGTCCGGGGCGGAGGACAGAGACAGGAAAGAAAACGAAAGAAAGGTCAATGAGGGGGGATGCGAGGCGAGAAGACGGCGAGGCGCGGAACAGAAAAGGAGGGAACGGAGGAAGGGGGGGGGGAAAGGGTTCTGCGGCGGGCGTACGTTGAAGGTGAGGACGACGGAGCACACCATGCAGGCGCGCAAGTAGCGGGATTGCCCTGGGGTTGCGTAGGAGGACATTCTGTCTGCGGCTTCGAGAGGAGGGGAGGGCGATGGCGATGGAAAATGGAGCGGTGGTCGGCGAGCGAGAGGCGATTCGGGGGCGAGGAGTGGATGGAGAGATGGGGCTGTCGAGGTTGTTGGCGAGGGATGGTGGTGATGACAGGACTGGGTTCCAAGTTGTCACGGAGCGAGCGAGACTGGAAGAGATCGCGACGCGGAATTAGTCCGCTTCGCTGGACGGCATGCTGGTGCCAACACTAATAGGTGCCACAGAGCATACATTGATCTATTACTCGGTCCTAGGGAGCACATGCACGCTTCCCTTGACTTGGTATGATAATGAAGCAATATAACGCCTGTGCAATTGATTCAAACAATGGCTAGTCTGGCATGGAATCAGAAATGCTCGTCAACCTGATTCTTGAAGATTCGCAAATGCCATGGTGTCTGAGAAACCGTTAATTGAATACACCATGCAGTCTCGCTTCGATAATCTGTTTATATGCATAACATGCACTTATACGGTATATACACCAAAGCCTCCTTCTCTCGACCTCAATGCGCCGGTCTCATCGCAAGAAACCCTCTCAAACAAAATCTCATCAATCTATCCTCACCACCTCCCATCAGCAATGTAAACCCTCGCGCCCATCAATCGATCCCTGACAATCCCTCACAATCCCTCTCCGATGGAAACAATACCAATCCTCCAGTCACGGAAAATGGCACCCGACGAGTCGCCAGCCAAAACCCCACAGTCGCGCTCACGCTCACGCTCACACCCTCGCTCCGGACCCGGCCCATCCTACGACATCCTCACCTGCACAGTCCGCAACCCCCCCTTCTCATACATCCAGCTCGAGCTCCAGCTCCTCGCCGACCAGGCCCCGTCCAACCCTGACTCCTCATCCTCATCCTCAGGCCCCGACATCCAGCTCGACGCCCTGCAGGTCAAGTCGTTCTGCACGTCCGCGCTGCGCCAGTTCCTCGGGCTCACCGGCGCCGCGATCCCCCTCGACATCCTCAAGGTGCACGGAAGGGAGTGCTGGCTGCGCGTCCCCAGGCAGGATCTGGGATCTTTCGCGGCTGCCGTTACCGCGTGGAGGGGCACGCTGGATGGCGGCGTGCTGCATCTCCTCCGGCTGAAGAAGTGCTCGGATTTTTTGGGTACCATGGTCGGCAGCGATGGCCAGGAGGGGTTCCTGAACTGACTGCTGAGCGAGAAAAGGGAAAAAAGGGCGCGCGCGCGGGGGGGGGGGGGGGGGGGGGGGGGAAGAAA
>NQYS01000001.1:715756-739847 GCA_003055955.1 Escovopsis sp. AC | reverse complement strand
GGGGTGGGGGGGGGTGGGGGTCTTCAAGCACAAGAAGAGACGGGTTGATCCAGCACGCATCGATTGAATGTTTGATAGTCGCTTCAGCTGTAGGGTAGGGATTGATGGATCTGCTTGAATCACCGTGTGCAATCCAGCATGGAATGCACCCGCATGGAGGGGCTCGCCCGCTTCAGGATAAAACGAATGGAGCGGTTAAGCGTGCAGCCGTTGGGGCTGGCGAGGTGCAGTATCGATAGGAGAAGAGTGGACCCACCGCCGATAGGGTCGGGTCTAGCGCGGGGTCCTTCAGGGCATGTTCACCACTGCACAGGTTCGCTGCCAGGCGCGCCTACTCCGTACAATGTACATACATATCGGGCTGCCCCACCGGACGAGCTCAACGCTACGGAGTGCCTACAGGTACTCCGTACTTCCACAATCAATGGATGCGCCTGTGCAGCGGCCTTGGCATCAGGGCCTTCTAGGTTAGGTCGGAGAGCGCGCTGACCGCTTACCTAATGCGGCGAGAACGGGTCCCGTATGTACGGAGTATTGATGGATTGACATCAACGATCAATTGATCAATTGTAATCTCGATTCAAGGCACTCCGTCATTCTTCTCTTCTATCCATCAACTTCGTCTCGCTCCATCTGCCTGCCAGCTTTTCCATCTCTTTTCCCATTCACATCGTTCTCCGACTTCAGCACATGCTTTCCTGAGCGAGTCGGGCTTCCGCCGTCACCGCCGACATGGCGTCCACGCCACAGCCCTCGAGCGCCCTGGTGAGGAAGAGGACCGACACCGATCTCATGCCACCGCCCCCGCCAGCGAAGCGAATCAAGAGGCCGAAGCAGATCCTCGACGAGGACGACTACACCGAGGCGCTCTCGCAAATCATCGCGCGCGACTTCTTCCCGGGCCTCTTGGAGACGCACATCCAGCAGGAGTACCTGGATGCAATCGAGTCCAAAGACTCGGCGTGGATCTCCAGCGCCGGCCGCAGATTGAAGCAGGTCATGACCTCCGGGAGGAGACGCACCCCTACCTTCGTGAGCGATGGCGGCCAGACGCCCTCCCACTACGTCGGCGACACCCCTGTCTCCTCATCAGCTGGCCCCGTCGCCAAGGAGAAGCCCATGCTGGAGACGAACATAAGCCTCTCCAAGTTCCAGGCGACCTACACGAGCGAGGATAACGAGAGCTTCTATCAGCTCATCGACAAGCAGAACCAGAAGAAGGCGGAGAAATATGGCTGGCTCTGGAGAGAGAACAAACTGCCCTCGAAGCAGATGATTGCGCAGAAAAAGGTCATCGACGAACTCGCCAAGACGAGAAGCCTGGTCGACG
The DNA here is from genome assembly GCA_003055955.1 of Escovopsis sp. AC. NCBI lineage: Eukaryota > Fungi > Ascomycota > Sordariomycetes > Hypocreales > Hypocreaceae > Escovopsis > Escovopsis sp. AC. The sequence continues at coordinate 738,517 of NQYS01000001.1, read as the reverse complement.
ATGGGTTCAAGAGAGACAGGCTGGCCATCAAGGACGCTGACGATCGGCCTGCGCGACCCGAGACGTGGAACGCGGCGCCCAAAAACGGGCTCATGTTCCAGCCCGACGGCCTCGAGGACGGCGTCGTGACCAAGGCGCAACACGCCGAGGACGCGTCGCGAATGGCGCCGAGGTTGATCGTCTACGAGAACACACGAATGCCCCAGCCCCATGTGCCGCAGAGGCCCCCGTCCCCGGGCTTGTCAGCGGTCAGGGACGCGATCGCGGGGAGACCGCGCCGACAGGACCAGGAATCAAGCCTCGTCGGCGGGGGCGAGACGCCAAGGGTCAACGGCTACGCCTTTGTGGATGATGAGGACGACGACGACGACGGGCCAGAAGCCCCCGGCTCAGTCCCTGTCATCGATCTCGGCCCCGGGATTGCGCATAATCCATTCAAGATCCAGGAGCAACGAAAGCGGGAGTCCCTCCATGAGCGCATGGTGGAGCGCATCGCCAAGTCCAAGAACGAATCGATACGCCACGGCTTCACCGGAAAACTAGCCAAGGGAGAGACGCCCAGGTTCATTAGCAGCTCGCGCGTCTCCGGAAGCCTGACGCCTGCGGCTCAAAGGCTCCTCAGCACAATGGCCACGCCGGGGCGGGGAACACCAGGGGACACCTTTGGGCAGACCCAGCCTACCCCGATGAGACCGAGGGGCTCGCTCTTGAAGGGCGTCAGCAGACAGCCAAAACCGAAGTGAAGAACAACTGTTCTGCAGGTCCCTCTTGGGCGGCCTCTTACATGTACTTAGAGGCATCCTCTCCATCTCCTTTGTCCCGTTGTTTCAAGCGAATTCTCTATGGGTGTTGAATTGGATTATGATACCAAGCATCTCCATCTTTTCTATTATACTCTTTTTCTTCTTCAACTACTGGCGTCGAGGGCCGTTGCTGGGAAGGCTTCAAGTTGTTTGGGTGCTGGTCGGAATACATGGGACTCAGCGAATTTGTTGATAATTCTTGCATATTGCAATTCATTGAACATTCTATTTCAATACAAAATGAAGATTGAAGGAGTGTTTAGTTCCATTGAAATCTGGTCTCGCATCCCTTGGAAAGTCCAGGCTCTTCAATTCTGGGAGGAGGAGGTTCCAAATAGTGAAACTCGGTTAAGTGCATACCATCTTTTCGACCGCATATCACGATTCATCTGCGGCATGGAGAATCTTCGACTTCCCTCCATCCAAACGAATGCGCGCACGCCATCCGCCCACGGCAGCCTTCGCAAATTCTCAATGCCCGCATGAATGAGCCAGAGGCTGCGCAGCGCTCATGGGGCTCGTCGACTTCGCGATCGACTTCTCGGCAGTCATCAGGGCCTCCCGGTCAGTCGCATTTAGGCACGTCGCGCTCCGTGGCCGACAGCTCGATGCCTTCCGCAGCAGCCCTCGCGTCCCAGCCGATACCGTGAATCGGGTTGCGCAGGGCCAAAAGGGAGAGGAAGCACAATCTGTCGAGGGTTCTGAGTCTGGGAGAGATGGAATACCTGGCGCCAAGAGCGTGGAGACTGGCCAAAGTGGCGAGGCGCATCTCGACTCGGTAGCGCCTGAGCCGACGACTACGACGACGACGACGACGACGACAGAAGCCAAGCATGACGAGAAAGTCCTTCGAGGCTTCAAGCAGGGCGAAGAAAATGTTCTCGGATCGAAATGGGATATCGCTCACATCACCACTGCCGCGCCGACGATAGACCCTTCAGACCAGCCAGAGCTTCCGCCCGGGGTTGACGTGAATATCTTCCACACATCCCGAGGATCAAAAATACTCAAGTCGCTGCGGGAGGAAAGAAGAAACCAAGCGCAAGGGCAAAGATACGGCGGAGAGTCTTTCCGACCAGCGAAGGAGCATCCTTTGAGGTATTGGCCCAGGCCGCCACCGTTCGAGATGGATGAAGCGGTTCCTGGTCCTTCAGCGCCTCCCGAGTCGGTATCCGAACAGAAGTCGAACGAGCCTGTACAAGAGCAAGAACCCACGAAAGACATTTCATCTCCCCCTTCCGAACCAGCGGCGCCTTCATCACCGGACGAGAACGAGGCTTTGGAAGAAAAGCTGGCAACTCCGAGCAGCGACGTGACTTCGCCCCCGGAGCCTCTGTCATCCAGCGCCCATGTCCACAAGCTGCGGGAGTCCAAAGTTCCCGCCACCCGGCTCAGCCGTCTCATGAACTATGGCGGCCTGGCAGCAGGCCTACTCGGCGGGGCCATGACGGAAAGCTTCAGCAGGGCTCTCGGCGGAGGAGGCCAGGGGTCTGTCCTACTCAGCCCGGGCAACACCGAGAGACTCGTGGCGAAGCTGTCCAAGATGAGGGGCGCTGCCCTGAAGATTGGGCAGATGATGAGCTTCCAGGACTCCAAGATGCTGCCGGGCCCGATACAAGAAGTGCTGCAGCGAGTGCAAGACCGAGCCGACTACATGCCCTCGTGGCAACGGGACCGGGTCCTCACCGCGAATCTCGGCAAGGACTGGCGAGACCTGTTTAGCGAATTTGAGGAGAAGCCCATCGCCGCGGCGTCGATCGGTCAGGTCCACAAAGCCGTCCTCAAGTCCAACGGCAGGCGCGTGGCCGTCAAGATCCAGTTCCCCGGCGTGGCTGACTCGATCAACTCCGACCTGGACAACATCGGCATTCTCCTGGCGGCCACGAAGCTCCTCCCCAAGGGCCTCTACCTGGAAAAGACGATCGATAACGCCAGGCTCGAGCTGGGCTGGGAATGCGACTACGAGCGGGAGCTCGAGTGCGCGGCGCGGTACAAGGAGCTTCTGCGAGGGGACGAGGAAGACGTCTTCATGGTGCCTGACGTGTACCCGGAGGCCTCCGGCAAGCAGGTCCTGACCATGGACTTCCTGGACGGCATCGGCGTGACCCGCGTCAAGTCCTTCACCCAGGAGCAGCGCGACTGGATCGGGACGCAGCTGCTCCGCCTCTGTCTGCGCGAGATCACCCAGTTCAGGTTCATGCAGACCGACCCCAACTGGACCAACTTCCTCTACAACGCCGAGACGAACAAGCTCGAGCTCCTCGACTTTGGCGCCTCGCGCGAGTACCCGGACGAGTTCGTCAAGCCCTACGTCCGTCTGCTCGAGGCGGCATCGCGGTCCGATCGACTGGGGATCGAGCAGTTTTCCCGAGACCTGGGATACCTGACCGGCCACGAGAGCAGGATCATGCTGGACGCTCACGTCAAGTCGATCCTCACTTTGGCCGAGCCTTTCCTCGGATCAGCCCCCGAAGTGTACGACTTCAAGGACCAGACCATCACGGAGCGTGTCAAGGCGCTGATTCCGGTGATGCTCCACGAGCGCCTGACGCCCCCTCCCGAGGAAACGTACAGCCTCCACCGCAAGATGAGCGGAGCTTTTCTCCTCTGCGCCAGGCTCGAGAGCAAGGTTCCCTGCAGGCAGCTGTTCCTAGAGTCTGTCACCGAGTCAGGCTTTGTAGATGGCTAGGTACATTAGGCTGCTATTCAGGGGATTCGGTCTCTGAATACTATCTACTCGACGAAAGACGCAACTTGGATAGATGGGCTTATATGTACGATATAGTATTGAAGATATAGTATGAAACGCTACTAGAATAGATTAGACTCCAGAGACGATGAAGCAGAAACACAACCAACATGAATCCATGCTAATGCCGCCTCCTCTCCAAGGAAATCAGCTCCTTCTTCTCCTTGGACGCGACCTTCTTCCTCTTCCTCTCGATCGCGCGGTCGACCTGGCCCTTGCTCATCCCCTCGAACCGCTTCACCAGCAGCTGCTTCTTCCTCTCGCTCTCCTTCAGGTAGAACGGCTTCTTCCCCTGCGCCACCAGCTCCTTCTCCCTCCTGCGGTGCTCGTCCAGCACCCGCGCCTCCTCCTCCCTCTTCAGCCGCGCCTTCTTCTTCGACTCCATCGACAGCAGCTGCCGCTTGAGCGCCTCCTTCTCCTCCGCGCCCTTGGTCTTCTTGATCTGCGCGCGCAGCTCCGCCATCTCGCTCTCGCGGTACTCGTCCAGGAATGAGTAAGCCTTGGCGATCCGCGCCTCGTCCACCCGCCCTGCCAGCGCGTCGAACCGCGGGTCCCGTGCCTTGCGCCGCGTGTCCGCGATGATCTCCCGCCGCCGGCTGACGGGCTTCTTCGAGCTGACCTCCTGCGGCGCGTGCTTGGACGAGCGCTTGAGGTCCTGCTGCTGCTGCTGCTGCTTCCTCTTCTCCGCCGTGCTGCTGCTGCCGTCCTTGGCGCCTCGCTCGGGCCGCTTGTGCGAGTGCTCCGGGGGACCGTCGGGGTCCGAGGCTTGGCTTGCTTTCCGTCGTCGCTGGGAGGCGGGGAGGCTCTCCTGGGCGCGGGCTAATGCGCCGAAGGAGATGGAGGCGAGGGGGCCGTCGTACGCGCTGCCGTCATCTTGATCAGAGGCCTACGGTGTTTCGTCAGCCCCAGCCACGAGTTCTTAAAGGTATGGGACCCTCCATGGGACTCACAGCGTCAGAGTCATTGTCGGAGCCCGTGTCGTCGGCGTCTTCGGACGCTTCTTCGTCTGCGGATGCTTCGCTCGCGCTGGGGTCTGCGCTGGCCTCGGGCTCCCAGTCCTCCTCGCGCCGGGCGCGGACCCGCCTCTCAATGCCCAGGGCTGTGGACTTTCGCTTTGTCGACATTTCTCCGCAGCTCTTGTCTAACGCCAAAAGAAGATCGACGACGGACTCGCCATTGAACCTCCAAGTCGCCAGAATCGAAATGGGTCGTCACATCTTCCCTTATCGATAAGAAAAAAATATCATGATTTGTTAAATCAATAAGGCACCGGGTTTATGCATATATGCAGGTAACTAATATAGCGGGGCAGCCTGGTGGCTCGACAATCCTGGCAACTTTTTTCATGCAGCCAAAACAACGATGGGCCATTCAACTTCTCCACCGAGCCACGCGCCGCTGCAAGCCATTGCGAGGCCCCAAGAGGCTTGCTTGCCCGTGACTGAAGCGGGAGGGAAACCTACAAGAACAGCCTGATCCGATCCACTCCGATCTCAAGCTCATCCAATGTTGCCGGCCAGGGTCTTGTCGACTCGCAGAAGCACTCTCCTTCGAGGTGTCGTCGTCACCACCTTCGTTCCCCCAGCGTCCAGGTTCTTCAACTCATCGAGTCGCGCGTCTGCACATCCTGGGGCTGCGGCACCTCGGAGTCTTGCTTCGCAGAGTCATCGGCAGCCGCCAGATCGAGGCTCTCCATCACCGGCACACGGGGATCGCCCAGGCTCGAGGTCTCCAGACAAGGCTTCCCGTCGGAACCCACTCGTGCGGCCGCGCACCCCTTCGTCCTCTCGCGCTCCCCCGAAACCCGTTCCTTCGCAGCTCTTTTATGAGCAGCAGCGCGGAAGCAGGCCGGCCAAGATGAACATGGGATCGCAGAATGTCATCATCCCCGGCTTGACCCTCCTCAACAGCCTACCGTCGACACATCTCCCGCCCGTCGCGCCGCTCACATCCGTCACAACACCCAGCCCGGCCCAAAGTCAGGCGTCAACACCAGCCAACCCCCAGCACACTCCAGGAGGGAAGAAGCGCCAGGCTGCTCTTCGCAGACAAACCGAGGTCTCGAATCAGGCAGCGGAGTATGACCCATCCCCCTCCCTACCTCCCTCAGTCCGCCGCAGACAAACAACCATCTGCGCCCGCGCGCTGTCCGTCCAACTCACACACTGGATGCAGATCCTCATCCTCCCCACCGTCCTCTAATCCGTCCCCGAGGCACAAGAAGAAGAAGTCCAACGGCCAGGAGGGTCGCCAGGTGCCCAGCGCAGAGTCGGGCGGCGTCCCCAACCCGCACCCGCTGTACCTCGCCCAGTCCCTCGCCCCGCCCCTCCGCGTCCCCGACGCCCGCCGCATCCTCGTCATCATGGACCTCAACGGCACGCTGCTCTACCGCCCCAACAAGCGCAACCCGTTCAACTTCATCCAGCGGCCCCACGCCCGCTCCTTCATGCAGTACTGCCTCGAGACCTTCCACGTCGCCATCTGGTCCTCCGCCCGTCCCGAGAACGTCGGTAAGATGGTCGCCCAGCTCCTCACCCCGGCCCAGCGCGCCCGCCTCGTCGTCATCTGGGCCCGCGACAGGTTCGGCCTCTCCCCCGCCGACTACGACGCCAGGGTACAGTGCTACAAGCGCCTCACGAGCATCTGGTCCGACCCGGACGTAGCCGCGTCCCACCCGCTCGCCCGCCTCGGCCACCGCTGGGACCAGACCAACACTATCCTCGTCGACGACTCCATCGAGAAGGCCAGGAGCGAGCCCCACAACCTCCTCGAGATCCCCGAGTTCTCCGGCGTCAAGAACGAGCTGGTTGACGTCCTGCCACAGGTCCACGACTACCTGAACCAGTGTTGCTACCAGGCGGACGTCAGCAGGTTCATACGGCAGAACCCGTTCAAGCTCGACCTCCAATACGGGGCGCGTTACTAGTCTCGGGCTCGAGAGAAGAAAGACGGAACATGAGCGAGTCATCCAAGGGCGGGCTGAACAGGGGCGAGAATGTCGCCGGGGAACAGCGAAGCACGGCTTGCTGTCATGGTCTTCGTGGCTCCTCATCCACCCGAATCGCATGAGCGCAGCGTTTCCGCATCACCAAACAAAGAAAGGCTGACCAAATTAACAGCTAGACATTTGATGTGATGGTAGATTTTTGATAGAGATTCATGGCGCATAGCAGGCTCAGGGACGGGACATCATGATTTCAATTTTTTTTTTCGATTTTTGAATTGGACAAATTCGTCCCTGAATGAACTTGAGAGCCATTTTGTGCGAGACTCTTCGCAGAACCCGAAAACTGAGTCGGGGACGTCATTGGTCCCTCGACATTGATATCATCATAACAATCCAGCAAAGCCTCCTTCTCTCTCTCACCAACATTCATACAAAAAGTCGCTTATTTGAAGACCTTGCCGACGACGTGGGGGTACTCCTTGCCGTCGACGGTGATGGGCTGGTCCCAGCCCCACATGGATTCGACGAACTTCTTGTCCTCTTCGTTGGTGTGGTCGAGCTTGGTGAAGATGTAGCTCTCGTAGTCGGGGGCGACGTCGACGACGGGGAGGATCTCCTGGCCGCGGATCATGAAGGCACCACGGATGATGGAGGCGTTGTTCTCGCCGTAGACGGAGGCAGCGCCGAAGAAGTACTTGCGGGAGCCCTCGAGACGGTTGTTGAAGCCGCCAATGAGGTTGTTGGACATGAAGGTGAGGGTGAGCTCATCGTTATACTTGTAGTCAACGCGCCACAGGGAGTACTCGTCGAGGGGAACGGTCTCCCAAAAGTACTTCATGGCATCGGGAGTCTCGTTGTTGGAGTACTGTCGCTTCCACTCGTCGATGGGGTAGGAGGAGCGGGGCAGGGCCTCGAGGGGGTGCTTGGGCTTGGGCGCCTCGGCGGGCTCCTCCTCCTGGGCGGGCTTGGGGGCGGCAGGCTTGGGGGCGGCAGGCTTGGCCTGCTCGGGCTTCTTAGGGGCGACGTTGGTGAGGGTGGGGGTCTCGATGAACTGGGGCTTCTCGAGGACGGCAGTCATGATGGGCTGGCTGACAATGGTCTCGAACCATCGGCTGACAGCGGGGTTCTGCTGGCGCCAGACCTTGTCGAAGAAGTACAGGAAGCCGGGAACGAGGATGGAGGCGGCGAAGATATCGGCGAGGGTGATGCGCTCGCCGACGAGGTAGGTGTGGTGGGTGAGGTGCTCCTCGAGGACCTTGACAGCCTGGAGAGCAGTCTTGGAGACGTCCTCAACGGCCTTCTTGTTGTAGGGGCGGACACCGAGGAGGGGGAGGTACCAGCCAGCAAGGTGGGGGGAAACCTCGGCGTTGGCGAAGGACATCCATCGGAGGATGGAGGCGTAGCTTCGGACTTGTCAGGACCAGCCGTTACCTCAATCGATCATGGGACCTGGAATATGTACTCACTCCTGCTTGGTCTTGCCGAGGAGAGTAGTCTTCTCGTTCTGGGAGGTCACTAAAGGTCTCGTCAGCAAAGGGCGCTCCAAGCAAAGAGAGGGCAATTTGAAGCAACGAGAGGATTGAAAGCCGGATCAGATTTTAGACAAGATCAACACAGTATTTTCAGACAGGGATAACTGAATGATTTTGAAAGCTAGCTCATCATATGCGGTCAAAAGGAAAAAGGAAAAAAAAATTGAGGCAGAGCAACGAGGTAGAAAAAAAAGAGGGGTCGCGCGAGAAAAGTCGCGCACGGCGCCAGCTTACCGTAGATGGCGATGGCGATGGCCTCGCTGAGAGCGTAGCCATCCTCGCCGACGAAGGCAGGAATCTTGCCCTGAGGGCTGGCCTTGCGGTGCTCGGCGGTGATGTTGGCCCAGTCAATCTCCTCGAGCTTGAGCTCGAGGCCGTTCGCCTTGGCAACAGCCTTGATGGCGGTGGAGCGGGCGTTGATCTGGACAGCGGGAGTCAGCAAAGCGATGATCACGGAAGCCGAGAGCAAGCTGGACCAACCCCGTGGGTGAAGAGAGTTCCGAAAGCCATCTTGTCTGAATTGCTCGTGAAGCTATGCAGGACGAGAAGTTGTGAAGAAGAGGAGGATGGTTGGAGAGAAAGAACAATCAGCGGGGGAAAGGGAAGAGAGGAGGGAAATTTTTTGATGAGCAGGTGGGCTTGGAATGCCCCGCGCGGTGGCTGAAGCACTAGTACATAGTAGCTCACCTTGGAGTATGTAAGCACATGTGGCTGAGGGTATGTGGCTGAAGCCAAAGATAGCATGGGCTGTCGTCTTATCAGCACGTGAGCCGATGCATGATGGTCTCGGGACGTTGCAGTTGGTGGGGGGGGGGGGAGTTTTCTCACCTCGTCGTTGTCGTCCGTCGTCGTCGTCGTCGTCGCCGACGAGAAGTGCAGCCGAGTAGTGCCTCTTCGCCAGTGACCGAGAATGTCGACAATATTCAACAGCGTTCGGCATCTCAGATGCTCGCGCCATGCGCTGCAGGCGCAATGGCCGCAGGCCGTCCCGCCGCGGCCAAGCCTCCAGCTCGCCATCCGATCGCTCACCACCTCCGACGCCCCCAGCAGCAGCAGCATCAGCAGCATCAGCAGCACGCCTGAAAAGCATGTCCCGATCCCGTACCAGGGCATCACGCACGCGCGAGTCGTGCCGGCTACGCCGTCCTACTTCTCGCGGCAGCCCCAGTTCAACGACATGCACATCAAGGTCCTGCGGCTGCTGGCCAAGTACAACTACCTGCCCGTCGTGCCCGGGAACGAGGCGCCCTCGATGCCGTGGACGAAGCTGGATCAGATGCGCGCGCAGGTCGGCGAGTCCATCAAGGCGTCGCACTACGCGCAGGTCATGCGCATCGCGAAGCGCCTGAACCTCATCGAGCCCTCGCTGCGGCCGGCCGAGGTCAACATCGCGCTCAAGGAGTTCACGCGGGCCATCGACCCGTCCCTCAACGTGGCCAGGCCGATCACGGTCGACAGGTTCGGGCGGGCCGTTGGGGTCGGCAAGCGAAAGGCGTCGACCGCTCGGGCCTTCGTCGTCGAGGGAAACGGCGAGGTCCTGGTCAACGGCAAGACCCTGTGCGAGGCGTTCGGGCGGGTCCACGATCGGGAGAGCGCCGTTTGGGCGCTGACCGCCACGGAGAGACTGGACAAGTACAACGTCTGGGCGCTCGTCGAGGGCGGTGGCACGACGGGTCAGGCCGAGGCGTTGACTCTGGCGGTTGCCAAGGGACTGCTCGCTCATGAGCCGGCATTGAAGCCTGCCCTGAGAAAAGGTGAGACTCGGAACTCCCCTCTCCAAACATAGACACAGACACACAACCTCCTTCCAAATTTCGCTGTTATCGCAAGCCCCGAAGGCTGATCTTGATTCTTTTCCCAGCTGGCTGTATCACCAGGGACGAGAGAACGGTGGAGAGAAAGAAGCACGGCCACGTCAAGGCGCGCAAGATGCCGGCCTGGGTCAAGCGATAGATCATCATTGAATTGCTTGGGTTTGCAGTGGCGTTTTCCCAATCCCGCTTGGACGAGATTGCGCGGAGTACAATGGGGCTGGGCCAAGGACCGGTGTGGACAAATCGGGGAGGCATCACTATATTATCAGCGCATTTGTATTTATAGAATCCCGACGGCAAAGGTTCTGGAGCCAGATCGGTTTTATTCCCACGATGCCATTGAATATCGTGATATTTCGAACTATCTCCTATACGGCCACGCTGGCGCAATTCTTGAGTGCCACCGTCAGAGCAAGCACGGCGTACGGAGTCATACTGACACACTTTCCATCATTCTGCCCGTGGAAATTGACATCATGTCGTGTTGGGGCCTGGCACTTCACGACGAGACGCATGCCAGATTCAGGCCGCTGCAGGCGGGGTCGTTAACTGAAGGACCCAATCAGGACAGTCAAGACGCCTCTTCTATCGAATCGTCCATCACGAGTACCTGTTCGGTGAGGCCGTCCCCCAGCCCGTGTGGTAGTGAAGCTATGGAGTGGTTCCTATATCACATTTCTAGATGAAGATGACCCCTTCAGGGACCTCGAGGGGTACAGACTAACCGACTTGCACGTACCTCAAGCTGGCTCGGAAAGCCTTGCATCGGCCGCATTGGGAGCAACCTTCTAGACGATGGAAGCCGTCAAGGGCGTGAGGCAGACAGCGCCACGACACGGTCCCACGGGCCTGTCACGCTTCTTGACCTCGCCAGACTCTGAAGAAGGCAACCCACCTACAAGGGGTCATCAGGGATATCAAATTGCTCTCACCGGAGCTGAGGGTATTTTTAGGCATCTGGCTTGCATGGGAGCCTTTGTGCTCCCGACTCTCAATAGCCATCCCTCTCCTTCTTGACCAGACTTGATGTAGATGGACTTGAGCAGTTTTGAGCAGTGTTGGGATGACAGGTGATGATACTGATCTGGGTACCTGAGCTGTCATTTGATTTTTCGCGCTCTTCAAGGTAGAATCTCTCGGCTTCGGGACGAGACTTCGTCATCCAACCTGCATGCACTGCCATCTTTGAATCCTCCTCGATCTTACGTGATGACAGCGAAACAACAACGCCACGGGACAAGGCTGAATGCGATGTGCAAGGTATCCGTGCCGAAAACCCTGGTGCTGTGAGGTGGCTATTCCATCCGTTGGAGTCTTTCGAGTCTCCTGAACTTGCCTCATCCCGTTCAATAGTACTCTGTGTCTTCGCCAAGCTTGCAAGCACATGACCATCATCTTCGAGATGATTGCTCACCTGAACATGTACAGTGCATACACACCCTCTTCTCAGCTCGGGCATGGGGGTGAAGGAATTTCCAGTGACAATGATCGGCGGAAGCCATGTTCGTCCCACGCCCCCCTTACACTTGGTTGGAAGGGGTGTGAGAAGGCGAAGAAGAGAAGATGGAAAATTGCTGGGAGGAGAAAAAGGGTGAAGACAAAGGATCGATCAAGCCGCCTCGAAGCACCTGGCAACCCCCCAAAGACAGGCAAGCGGCTTTCAAACTCGATCAATAGATCAGGGAGGTGAAAGAGTCGACGCAACGTCATTGGGTCCTCCATTTCTTGGGCGTGCCGTGCATGTCATGAGCATGCCTTAAGGTTCAGTTTGTTTCGTGTCGGCGCGCTCGACCAAGTCGCGCATCAATTTTGCGCGGTAGATGCTTTGCCGCCAACGGTCTTCTGGCCGGGGTGTCGCATCGCATCATGTGTCAAGACGAATGGCGACGGGGACGCATGATATGGGGCTGTTGACGAGAGGAATCATCAATGACGCGCGAAGAAGCGGAAGTTGATGGATATTGAATGAAAGGAGAGGTTTGAGAATTGCGAGCTTGCATGCTGGGCTCATGCATAAGTATGGAGCCTGCGCAATCAGCTCTGCGCCAGGGTCGCAGACACAGAATCCCTTGAACGTGGAGGCGGACCCTGGATAGGATGCAGCAGTGGTGTATTCGGCTGACCAGAACGGACGCATCCGCGACATGCCTGCATGCATGAGATTACCGGGTTTCGAAGGCTGTAAAACTCCGTAGTCAGGAACAGATAATTGGCGCCAACATGATCGATATGCATATACCTACCTCTCCGTACGGAGATCGGCTTTTGCCTTCCAGATAGAGCAAGCGTCAGGGGGCACATCCCGAGACCAGGAGCCAGAGCCAACAGTGGAGATTGCGCCGTATCGGAAATGCATGGCTGTCTCGGAAACAGTCGAGAAACACGCGGACACCTGCGCGAGACACAACGCACGTGATGTTGCGCGATAATGTCGCCCAGGACATGCAACTGGTGCTTTGTCGCACCGTATCAGCCGGCCAAGGATCTTCTCTAGACTGGTTTGAAGTCGGGGTGTCTGATTGATGTTCTACCGGTACTGTGTATGAGAACTGTGTATGAGAAGACAAGTTAGCGAGGGTATGATGGCCTCTGAGTGCAGCCAAAAAAAAAAAGGATCGATCAATGAATGACATTACTCGTAGCCCGGCGGGCTTCAGACGACCAGGAGCCTGGGACCCATGCCAGATAGGGCTGAATCCTGGTGACCTTGGCGCATGAACTTGCCAGGGGGGAAATGTTTGATGCCTGTCTCGGATGTCGTCTGTTAGGCATTGCGCAGAGGTACGAGTACAGTGACATGTCCCTATCTCGCGGGACCACTGGCATACGGAGTAACAGTGTCGACTGCTCAGGGATCGTAGTCCGTTTTCATGCATACGAGATGCGAGGTTCAATCCAAAGTCGGGATCTTGTTTTTTTTTTTTTTTTTTTTTTGGAGTCGCGAATACATGGGCGGTGCCATCATGACACTGAAGATGGCAAGAACGATGGGGCCGGGGTTCACCGGTGTTGTGCCTGGGAAGGAACGACTCGCAGCGCCTTGGAAGTTCGGCAGGCAGTCGTGCCCCTGGCGCACCTGCGATTTATCTGGGCCCTGGGCTACACCTTCGCTTTTCCATTTCTGCACTGCACACCGAGAATCGCGATGACTTCGTGACTGCGATAACTTCATATTTCAATCCTCTGTATTGCATACGGCGAGGCGTTCTAGTCCACTGCAGACTCTAGGCTGCCATTCCGTGGGCTGCACATCAACACTCTAGAGGAGATGGTAGTAGCAGAGGTCGGACCCGAAGCAGATCATCGCACAGGGCACGAAAACGAGTCGGACATGTTGGTAATGTCTCGTCGTCAGCTCTGACAGTGGACGTGGGAAAGAAGCGGGGATTCCGTCAACGAGCTGTTTTCTTGACCTCGTGATGCCGGAGACGTCAGCGCTATAGCGGGCAGTCTGACACATGTCCGGAGGAGGTACGGAGTACGCAGTACTGTGTGCCTCCATTGGCAGCGCTGTTACGAGAAGCAGCTCAACCATCGACCCGGACGACGGACCACCCACAGCACCCATCACGGAAGAAGACCTCGGGAATCCTTTGGCCTTGAAATGACCATCCCCTTGCCAGATTCCCCATAACAGGCTCCCCCTGTGCAAGTCATGCAAGTCAGTAGCGGCAGAACGGACCCGGGAATTAACGCCGATCTTCTTGGTCTCAAGCCATCGGGGTCATCTAACCCGGAATTATGAATAGCAGTGACACATCTCTTGATTCCATCGCGTGTTTTTTTCTTCGGAGTTTGGAAGACACGCGCACCAACTCCGGTCTCCATCATGTTTTTACCTCAGAGAATGATTGTCCTACCGTGTGTCTCAAGTTGGGAGGGGTGCCGCCACACCTATAGCTCATGAGACCTTGCACTCGAGCAGAGCGCCCAAGCCGAACAACTCGCCATACACGGCCTGTGGTGACCTGTCCATTGCCGTGCCACGGGGCCCGGGCAGGAGGTGTCACGTCCCTGATGCCAAGTGGGCCAGAATTCCTCGCTCTTTTCGCAAAGAGGAATATGCCCGTGCATTCTGCGATCTCACCAACTGATCAATGACTGGCGGGTGAGGGATCCTCGTTGCTTCGGGGGTCGCACTGGCTAAAGAAGCCAGACGCAAATGCAACAAAGTCCGGCCAATGAGCCCAATCGTCCATCCAATTCTCTCGTGAACGGAATTATATGGAAATGCTGTCTTGGTCCGATTGCTCCATCTCGTATCTCGGAGCATGAGTTCAGGGGTCGGGCTGTCTGTTTGAACGTCACGTTTCTCAAGCCGCCCTCGGACGGGTCACAACCCACAGGGAACACCGATGATGAAACTTGTCATCTTGTCGGACCGGACTCCTATTCTACCCGTTAGACAAAGACTGCAAGGGGATGTGAGGAAAGAGAAAAGAAGAAGGGAGAAGAGGAAGAGGGGAGAGGGGAGAGGGGAAAGGGGAGAGGGAAAAAAAAAAGGGGGGGGGGGGGTTCTGGCGATGGAAGGATACTGCCCGATTTGGCCGAGACCATACCGAGACCTGCCGATCAACCCATGAACCATGAAACGTTGGCCATGCTTCATGGGAATGTCTGAGGAAGTACTCGTGGTTTTCCTCGGAATGTTTTTCCTCGCCCCGTTTGGATCGTTGATCGATTCGATCTTGAGAGATTTTCCTTCCCGTGACGGGAATGTGTTTCACTGCTCCGTTTCTTTTCGTCCATCGACCCCACCAGTTCGGGAATCCAACCAGTGGAGAAGATTTAAAAAAAAAGATCAAGATCGGAGGATAGGTGATCCCTTCTTCTCAGCAAGCCGCCATTATCATTGATGGCTCTCGATCTTCGTAATCGTATTCCCTTCCGACGCTCCGAGCAAAAGCCGGGATGACAGAGGGAAAAACCTCATGATGCAGACTTTGATCGCAAGCATTACGAATCAATATGCCCGCGGAGAACTTGGCACCTTTAAATTGCCAATCAATGCTTGCCTGGGTTTTACCGGTACAGGTTGGAGGAGGAAAGTGCGATCTACTAGATATCTCAACGAGGGGTTTCCGCGAGGCGCTTGTGGACCGGCCATCGGTGCAGGCAGGCACGACCGCAGCACCAGCGTGTTAGCCTGGCAGTTTCCTCCCCGACTGCGCCGGCCGGTAAGCTGGCAGGTGCGCCGCAGCTCTTGGTAACACGACTGCCAACCACTGGGCAAGCGAATTGCGGTGCTGATTGCCCGATCTTTTGTGTTTGGCAAGAGCCACCCTCTCCTCGCAGCTCTGCCCTCTTCTTATAAAACGGCAGGAGAGAAAGGGAGAAAGGGAGGGGGGGGGCACGGAGCACTGTGGCCCCCGTGGTGACAAGCCACACGCGAGCAAAGGCGAGCATGGACAGCAGGAGCCCCCCTCAAGGCTCAGGCTCTCACTGTCGCAGTGGCCTCGTTTTCGGCGCCCGGGTCGGAGCCCAGGCCTCCGTGCTCCGCTCCTTCCACCCTGCGCTGGGCCCCGTCGTGGCCCTGCCTCGTGCCTGCCGTGCTCGCCCACTGGGAGCGCTAGGACGGCAGGCACGCCCTGCTTGCAGCCATCCATGCTTCTCCCGTCTTCTGTCCTCTTCTCCTCTTCTCTAATCCTCCATTGGGCCTCTTCATCCATCATGTTCTACTCCTCCTCCTCCATGTCTCCTCCATGTCTTCCCATGCCTCTTCCATGCCTCATCCATGCCCCCCGGTCCCCTCTCCGTCGCTTCGTGTCCCGACAACTCCCTCTCCTCTCCTCTCCTCTCCTCTCCACCATTCGACTGCCTCTCAATCGTCTTGCGCCCCCTCTCTCCACCCCTCCCAATCCCACCGCGCCGGACCGGGATTCCTCGCCCGGGCTGCTGCTGCTCCCATCGGGTGGAGGTCGAGGGTTGCATGCAGATCCAGGTTCCAACAACCCACTGACTGCCTGCATTCGGAGTACCGACCCCAACATGCCTCTCCCTCTACCAGTGGTAGACACAGTACCTCCGATCTATGTCTCTCCGACGCGGGACCACGATGTAGCGCAAGCTCCAGACCCTCGTTTGCTAGCCTTGTCGAACTAGCCGCACAGCTCGGCCGGCGCTGCCGGGTCCATGGCCAACGTAAGGTACGGACGAAGGAAGCATGGGGTGCGACGTTGCGACCCCCTTAACAGCCCCCCCCGGGTTGCACATCTCAGCCTAGGCCGTCTGTGTCAACTCTTCACGCCAGTGAGGATGGCCTTGCTCTTGGCTGGCGGTCCAAGGATTGTCCGTGAGGGGCCTAGTTTCTGATGGCTTGCTTCGCCCGTCTGAAATGTCGCCCGCTCTCTCGAGTCTTTGTACTCGTATGGGGTACGAGTACCCCTACTACACCGCGCAGCAAGTTGCTAGGTGGTTGTTGATGCCTGTCTTCTCGATACTGCTGGTGGACACTGCTACCTGCTGATCGGTAGGCATCCCATGTGTTTCTCGAGATGACCAAGGTTACGAGTACTCGTACCTCACTCGGGGGGGTACAGATCAGAACTCACACCCAGTAGGTGATTTCCTCACATAATCACCTGCCTCTCACATCCTCTTTTTTTTTTTTTTTTTTTTCTTTCTTCCTGGTGAGATGAGTCGGCAGACTCAGGAGGTATTCGGTACTCGCCTGCGTGCGGAGTATCGGTGTTGCATTGTGCTAAGCATCTTCTTGCGCCAGGTTTCTGGTACCTCATATTACGCATCTTCAAGCTCACGATGTACCCTGCGATGCTCCAGGTCCTCCCCTACCTTGTTTCCCGTGCGCCGCAGCATACATACCTGCCTAGCTTTGCATGAACGCTGTCCTACAAGTGTGCACAGGCATGCCTACAAGGGCACAACTTGTCCGTCTCAAGTTGTGATCCTATGCCCTCCTTCGCCTGATCGTCCAT
This sequence comes from Escovopsis sp. AC, assembly GCA_003055955.1. Lineage (NCBI taxonomy): Eukaryota > Fungi > Ascomycota > Sordariomycetes > Hypocreales > Hypocreaceae > Escovopsis > Escovopsis sp. AC. Next base: position 721,737 of record NQYS01000001.1, on the reverse strand, counting down.
CTCAAATTTGGTCCTGACCGGAGGAGAGGGGACGCAATAGGTAGAGGAGAGGAAGGGGAAAGAAGGGGAAGGGGGGGGGAGGTTCTTAGCGTCGGTCTAGAGGTGCAAACGGCCCCTAGCTCATTGGTTCTCTTCGGTATAAGACCTTGTGGACTCCTCTGACCTCACCAGGCATCTTGGAACAAATTGCAGCGGCGACTCCTCTACTATGCTCTGACCTCGTCTGGCCGCTGCTCCGGAAACTCGAGCTAGGACTCCCATCGTCGCGCCGGCAGTGCGCTCAAAACACGCGGCGCCCTCTCGAGATCACGGTTGTCCGACGCCCGGTCTTATGAGGCTCGCCCGTTGCTCGTGAAGGCTCTGTTCGAATTGCGGTGGCTCCTCCTCCGCGTGTGTTACTGAGAGACCCTGGTGCGGATTCTCGGGTCCCTGCCCTCTCTCGTTCTTGACCTCGACGACACGCCCCCGTCCGAACGGCTAACGCTACCACTACCGATCCGAGCAGGGTGATCTTGTCATGCCGAGACTGGTTGCGGGCAGCATTGTCAATTTGGAATTCGACTAACATAATCATAATACTGGGACTCGTGGCAGCTCGGTTTCCCACTCCCTCCTTGTCAGTTACTCGCCCTTGTCCGCCATTCTCGCTGGAGCAAGCTGGTGAGTTTCTTGGAAGATCCTTGGAGAGAGACCCGATTCGCCTGGGGGAAATCTTTCCATCCGATTCCAGCTTCAACAGCCACTACCAGTCTACCGTCGGTGTCATAAATGGCGATTTCCCCGTCAGCTCTGCCCCCGTTCACCTCGCAATTGAGAACGTTCCGGCTTGGACCTCAGTTATTTGGAGCTGTATGTCTTTCGTTGCATTGGAATCCTTTCCGAGCTGACACCCTTTCGCCCGATTGGTAGCACGAAGAATATTCGAATCCGCCTTCTGCGTTGCCACTTGAATGCGATTGAAATCGCCGTCATTCACGCTCCTCGCCGCTCGTTTGCATCGCCGAACGCCTCTCCGCTCAGGACGTCCTCTCCTTCTGGAAATATCCGCGCTCATTCTTGCCTGAGTCGCCGCCTGTGTCCAGGCATCGCTACCCTTGGCGCATCGAGGAGATTTCGCAGGAGAGGCTTTTCGGAACCGTGAAGCCGCCGGGGCATGGACAATCCAAACCAGCAGCGGAGGCAGAATGAACCGCCCATTCATCAGACTCCCGCACAAAGATACCCCATACAGGTGCACCCGTCGGCCAGTGGAGCCGCCGAGAGATTTCGCCCGACGCCACCCAGCGCTTCCTCGTCGGCGTCGCGGGGCATCGGGGGAGCGGCTGCCTACAGCAGTTATTACCAAGAGCCAGCGGCAGCAGGATTTTCGACGTCGGCAAACATGCCCGCGACGGCACTGGGATACGGCTCGGAGTACGACGCTCGGCCACAAACACAAGGCTTTGGGGGTTACAATGCGGGTATGATGATGTACAATGTGCCTCAACCGAGCACGCAAACTCCGGTCTACGATACTCAGCAGTTCGGACAACGCCAACCAGCAACCATGCAGATGATGGCGCCGGACGTCGCATCCACCTATTTCAGCTCGGAGTCGGGAGCCGCAGGATCAGCACAGGCAGGCATACAACATTCAGCTCCGCATTCAGCCCAGGGAGCTGCATCGTCAACAGGCGTCTACCAGCATAACCCGGCCGTCAACTATCCCAGCAGCAATATGCCGAGCGCGAGTACCATGCAGCAAGCTTCAGGAGGAGCGGAGGGCTCCATCGGACAAGATCAGGACTATGGCGCTGCCGGGCTCCAGGAAAAATGGGTGAGCTACCAACGACAGCTGGGATCGGTGTTCCAGGACATCTCGAATGTATCCCTGGAGAGAGCCGCCGAGACGCTGCTGAGTGTTTCGAGCTGGTTGTTGTCGCAAGTTGCAGAACTCGGTAATGGAAAGACCCGATCATAGTCTGATCAGCTGAGATCCTAACGTCCACGTTCCAGGACTGAGCCAAGACGATGCGAGCCTCCATCAAGATCGACTGAAGCTTTGGAACGATTTCAACCACGCATGGCTGGCACTGGGCTTTCGACAAAAGGAGATCATGTCATCCGGACAACAGCTATCGAGATCGCAAACGCTCCTATCCCACGCCACCATTAAGAAACTGGGAGACGAGCTGATTCAGCTTTGTGACGGCATCGAGCGTCACGGCTTAGTGGACTACCAGTACGGCGTGTGGGAGGAACGCATCGAAAGCAGTCAGTGTCCTTTCTCCTTTTTCCAAGCCCCCTTTCCCCGGAGGAAGTTGGCTGACTATTCCTTCTTGATCATTTCAGTCCTCGAGGAGTGTTTGGATCTCTTGGAGGCTATGCAAGAAGAGGCTGCTGCTGGGGTTGGCGAATCCCGCTGAGCTGGCGTGCAATCCATTCTCCAAATCCCCACGACCGACCGCTGCGATGAATACGACAGAGACGGCGTAGTAGCAAAGAGAGCAAGAGAAAGAAGAAGAAGAAGAGAAAGAAGAAGAAAGAAGAAAGAAGAAAGAAGAAAGAAGAAAGAAGAAAGAAGAAAGAAGAAAGAAGAAAGAAGAAAGAAGAAAGAAGAAAGAAGAAAGAAGAAAGAAGAAAGAAGAAAGAAGAAAGAAGAAAGAAAAGAAGAGCAAGAAGAAATGTCTTGGACACATCAATCGATGATTTACACAGGGAGCGATCCTCGATCTTTTTCCATTTCTCTTTCCACTCATGGTTTCGTTCGCTCGGCTGCCTTATCATATCTTCTACAGCCTCCCTACTTCTGCCCTGCTTTGGTTCAGGCTCAGACGGCGTCTCCAAACCATTCGGACGGGCATGCAGCATTTGGTCAACGCCAGCAGAAGCTGATGCACCTGGGCACAGCTGTTCCCGGTGCACGCCGAGACATCTCGATGGTTTGATTTCCCTCTGGCTTTTCTTTCTTGCTCATTTTCTGATCGTTTGCTTTATGTTTGCTTGCTATGTATCCACCCCCCCTTTTTTCCCCCTTCGAATACTTTCAAGCTGGAAGTTTGATGCAAAGCAGGGTTTCACAATAGAAGTTTGCAGGCATTCATGAGGACCAGGATAATATGACATGCCCATGCTTGGAATTTGTCGCCATTCCCCAGCTCTCTGGGGAATGAATTCTTGTCAAGGAGAGGACCGACCAGGGAGCGGGATAATGCCGCGCAAACGATCGGATGCCATGGTTGAAAATCGAAATCCAGGAATGGACGGAGTCACGGCTCATCGGCGAGAACTGGGAAGCGGCACGGGAAAGGTGTTTCAAGGGCAAGGCCTCAGGGGCGTTGGATTTTGGCTCCCAGAAAATTCATGCGACCACCCAAAAAAGGAGGAGGAAGACAAGCATCCAAAGAAATAGAAAACAGGGGGAGGTGGACCACAGGAAACGGCGGGATTGGGACAAACATTTCTTGTGCTTCCTTTCTTTCGAAACCCCTTCTGTTTTGTTCTCCGTTGAGTCTATCCCCTCTTCCTTGTCTGCCTTTTCTTATTCCTCATGCTTGATTTCCAATTGTTCTTTTTCCAGTTTTCTTCTGACTCTTCTTTTTCTTCCATGCCCCTCTTCTCCTTCTCATTGCTATCTCCTATTTTCTTCTTTTGTGACCAAGACGTGATTCTCGCGAGACAATAGCAAGGTGTTGCTGGACTTTTGGGAAACTTTTGGGATAGGAGGCAAGGGGAGCAAGGCGAGGAAGGTTGAAAGGGAAGCGCGGGGCGCGGGGTGAGGGGATGTGGGGGAGCATGATTGGGAGGCCAGGCACCCAAGAAACCCGAGAGATTTTGGAGTGTATTATCTAGCCTAGATTTCTTTTGTTTGGACTTGGTGTTTTGTGGCGATTTGAGGCTCTCGCGAGCCGGTTTGGGACCCTCCCGGGCGGGTTTGGCGTGTGTATGCTAAGGCGGGCGGAAAAGGGGGTAGGAAGCATTGATTGATCTGGGGCGGGGGACTCGGAGGCGACTTGGTGTGATGCTACGTGTACGAGAAACTTGGCTACCTGTTGAGAGAAAATTTAGTGCGGAAAAAAAAAGCCAGAGAATGCGTGCTCCCACGGAAGAAGGTCGTGGAGGAGGAGGCATCGCGGATCAGGTGAGCGCGCTCGGCGAGTCAGCAGTACGAGGTGAGATCAAGCGGGCTGTGTCCTCGGTACCCGAGCCCATGAGAGAGGAAGATGCTACTCCGTACTCGGTACTCCGAACTCGGTACTCTGTACGGAGTACTCCGAAGGTAAGATTGCGCGATCCGGAATCTGGCGAAGACCGACGACCAGTGCTCCGCACTTGGCCGGCGACGCAGCAGCTAGTAGCTCAGCAGGCGCTGGGAACAGGCTTATGGCACGGTTCAATGACTTGATGACTGTGCTCCCGAACTACCAACGGACTACGGAGTACTACTAAGGTACGGAGTACTCGGTACGAGTATCGCGGATCCCAGATGGCACTCCGCATTTCCTGGCTGCAGCATACAGGCACTATACTCGCACGAAACAGTTCTGTACGAGCGGAGGTGCTCCATTGGAAAGATCAGTTTGATGGACTGAGGTTGGGGAGGGATCGGGGATTCAGGGGCAGAGATGCAGAGATGCCGATCCGGATGCTTGGCGCCCGCGCTTAGATCTTATCGGGAGACGCGCAGGCGGAGCCCGGGTCCTGAGTTCCGAGTTCCGAGGTGGGGCTGCAGCGCCGAGGAATAGCCGCGGACAGCAGACTCATGCCATCATGATAAGAGTACACCAAGGCACCTGTAAAGCATCAAGGACGGAGTGTGGAAGACACTGACGAGTTGGTCATTGTCTAGATGATGGCAATCGATGGTAGATGGCCGCATTCGTCAAGCCCTTGCCCGTGGACCGAGGGTGTACGAAAGAGTACTCCGTATAGTAGTACCTGTAAGGAAATCCGGGGAAGACCCTATCCTCCAGTCCCACCGCGCTAATTGACAACCCCTGAAATGCGAGCAGGGCAGACAAGGCAGGAAAGGAAGTCCGAGGGCGATGGCCATCCATGGCTGGTTCTTCAACTCATTGATGCATTGATCACTCACTAAGTGGGATTACAGGCTGCAAAAGCGACAATATTGGCATTTCAAACATTCGCTACCATAATAGTCCTCGTTCATAAAGTTGCCGTTTTCTCTTTGGAAGGAAGAAAAAAAATAATGATAATGAAGCCATCTCCAAAATGAACCGCGGAATCTAGATCTCTGTCCTCCCACATCCCTTTATCAAAATTGGTCTGCCGAGCATTAGCATCCACTCTCAAGGCAACTCCCCAGTAAATGCAATCCAGCCCATGGCTCCAAAAGAGGAGGAGGAGGAGGAGGAGGAGGATGAAGAGAAAAAAAAAAGAGAAGAAGAAGAAGCTTGGGAAAAATAAATGTTGGGGTTGGGGAGCAGGAATGGAAAGCTGAAAAAGCAATAGGGCCAGAAGAAGCCCAAGAAGCCCGACATACCCAGCGTCATGCTCATGCTCACGTCCGTGTTCTCCACCATCTTGGTGAACTCCTCGAAGCTGATCTTGCCGTCCTTGTCCAGGTCCGCCTCCATGATGGTCTTGTCCACGATCTGCTGCAGCTGCTGGTCCTTGAGGTTGCTGCCCACCATCATCTTGAGCACGATGAACAGCTCCCCGTTGGAGATGTACCCGTCGCGGTCGACGTCGTACACCTTGAACGCGAAGCGCAGCTTCTGCTCCTTGTTGCCCTTGCTGCTGAACGCGCTGAGCCCGGACACGAACTCCTGGAAGTCGACGTCGCCGCCGCCGTCCTCGTCGAAGATGGCGATCATCCTGTGTCTCGCGTCAGCGACCGTGGCTCACGGTCCATCCTTCATGCCATCATGTCTCTCTCTCCTCCCTTACCCTCCCTCTCTATTTCGGTGTGTGTGTGTGCGCGCGGGTACTGGTATGGCGCCCAGAAAAAAAAGGGGCGGGAAGAGGGGTTTTTTTTTTTT